>CM014100.1:1162084-1242911 GCA_004119915.2 Collichthys lucidus | reverse complement strand
TATGATGAGATCAGGTTGTAACAGATTTATTGTCATACCACTTGACAAGGACCAGGCTTTCTTCTTTTCCACCCTGGAATCAACAGACCCTCTGCCTCTCTTGGCAAGATTTTCTCGTCTTCAAGCTGAGAGTTCCTACAAATGAGGTCTTTCGTTGAAGAAGGTTGAGCACCAGTGGTGCTGAAGAGAAAAGATTGTCTGCAAATACTTGGTCTGATGGGAGAGTTTCACAAAGCTTGACGACAACATCACCTCCCATGCCAAGTGAAGATTTTTTACTGGTGCCACCTTCATAGACTGCAAAATCACAGTATTCCTGAGGCAGAACAGCGGCTCCACATTTTCGAATCCCAAGAGTGGGGCTTGCCCTTAACATACTGTCTTATTGGGCTGTGTGTCCCTCTGAAGGACATTTACAATAAGACATTTACATTTTTATGGGATCAGCATAGGATAGTAAAAATGTGTTAACATTATGTACAGATTTGCTAAAAAAAATATTTTGTAACACAAACCAAATACTTTAATATTGTTTTGTGTTTCTAATTGTTCAGTACAGTTTTAATTGACCAGCAGCATATTTCAACTTAATATAATTGATACAGCTAAATTCATTGGGTGGGTTATAAACCATTTTGTTATTGTGACAAATGGGTCACATCACATTTCCCCTCTCATTTTGAGGCTGAAAGCCCGATGTGACATATATGTTACAACGATATTTTTGTAACTTGTTTGATATTATTTTCTTCAACAAACATGGTCAGACCGTGTTGAAAGTAATATAGAACATGTTATCATCAGCACTGAACTGTTAAATGTTTGAAATTACCTGTAGTAAAAAAAAATAGCTTCTCGGAATTAGCTGCTACACTGAATTTAGCGCACAGGCCATACCACCAATTTGAAGAGGTCACTTCCTGTCACAGTCACATGACTGTCACATGGTCATCATATCAGGATGTTACATTAATGCCACTTAGGGACTTAATGAGTTAAGATCTGACATAAAGCTGTATACAGAAGAGTCTGGGACATTCAATGTGCGTGTTACACTGGTGTCACCATGGGTTCTTATGGGTTAAACTCGTATTAAAATGTATTAGAGGTTTGATTCAGATGTTTACCACCTTCAGAAGAACAAGTCCTGCAGGAGTTCCAGACCTCGGTGGTAAACTGTGGGAACGCGTCGTCGAGTGAGAGCATCTGTACAGGATCTTTTACACTGGAGCAGGTGAGTAATGAGAGCAGCATTACATCATCACGTGTTTGTGTATTTATAGAAAATATTTTCTCTAATTTAAAAGATGTGACTGAATGCGCACCTCCTGGAGAGAACAGGGTTAATCTGTGTTCCCGTCTGTTCAGGGAGATTCTGGTGGTCCGTTGATGTGTAAGTTGGAGGGCTCCTGGTTCCAGGCTGCAGTGTTATCCACCGCAGACAGCACCAATCAGACGAGTTCACGGGCAGATGTAATGACCTTTACCAGACTGACACGCTTTCAGAACTTCCTGTCTAGAACAGTGGGAACCTTCCCATCTCCGAACTCCTCCACCAACAGCACAACAGCTGCCCCCAACGAGAGCAGCACCACCTCCGGGGGCGTTGCTGCTCACTCCCACTCCTCCTCCTCCTTCTTCTTCTTCCACCTCCTCGTCTTCTCCGTGTGTCTCCAGCTCTTCATATAGAAAACTATAGGTGGAGCATGGGTGGAGCTGAGGCGGGCAGAATGAAGCCTGTGACGTCACCCATCTGTCAATCAAAGCGTCCACGCTCTTAATCCGCATAACTTTAAGCCTTAATATAATGTGAACAGGTGAGTTGTATAAATTCACCCTCAGTACACGAGGAGCTGGATTATCCAGGACTGCCCTGTGCTTCTGTGCTGAGGATGAGAGTTAAATCTGCTCCTCTGGCCCACTTCACTGCTCTGTTGCCACAATTAAAGTTGATCCGTGACGATGATCTGATCACGAGCTCGATTTCCCTTTTGTTCAGAGATTCTGATGCCAGTCTGACGTGAACGGTTGTAAAATGAAGAATGTTTTTTAAGCTGCACTGAACAAATGTAGAAATGGCTTTTGAAGCTACGTGGAAAATATCTGTACTTCTGTTTTTATTATGATTTTTAAAAATCAATACGATGTTAAACGTGTGAAATCTAAAAATGTAAGTTTTACTTTTCAGAGCAGGATCATCTACCTCACATCATGTTAACTCCTCTTCCATAATGTATGCCAAGTGACAGCACCTAATATGAACATGATGAAATCTGAAAGCTCTTACATCAGATCTAGTGTCTTTTATAATATTGACCTGCTTTAAAAAGAAATAACAATCCTCTCTGTTGATTCACTGATGTTATTTTCATTAAAATCAGCCAAATTAAAGACTTACACAGAAAATGTACTGTGTGTGTGTCTGTGTGTGTGTGTCTGGTGTGTGTGTTGTGTGGTGTTGTGTGTGTGTGTGTGTGTGGTGTGTGTCTGTGTGTGTGTCTGTGTGTGTCTGTGTGTGTGTGTCTGTCTGTGTCTGTGTGTGTCTGTGTGTGTCTGTGTGTCTGTGTGTGTCTGTGTGTGTGTGTGTGTGTGTCTGTGTGTGTGTCTGTGTGTGTCTGTGTGTGTGTGTCTGTGTGTGTGTCTGTGTCTGTGTGTGTGTGTGTGTGCGATGTTCAGCAGGCATCATGTTTACCATCTTACTTTAATGTGTTGGCATGCTAACATTTGCTAATTAGCAGTAAACAGAACTTCCAGCTGAGGAAAGTCGTTAGCTTCGTGTATCTGGTCAGAAACCAAATTTAAATTAAACTGATGATGATGAAAAGTGAAGTCATCCCGAGAGGAGCGCGAACGTGAACCACGTGAACTACTTGCTGTGATGTTGTAGATAAAACTCTGAGCTGTGTCATGTGTTACATGAGACAGAGACGTCTTTAAGTTAACACTATCATAACCTCATGACAGAATCAATCGAGGTAATCACAAAGCACAGAGCAGATACGAGCTGAAGACAACGTTCATTTAATAAAAACAAAGAAGGCACAACGGGATCGGTTCAGGACCAGATATTACAATAAAGAAACATGTCACAGAGTCTTCCTTTAGTTTCTATGTTGAGTTCTTCTTGTCACAGATTTCATGTGTTTTACTGTCAGAGACTCGCAGCACTGTCAGCTGTTTTAGAACTTTAGAAAAAGTTGTACTTTGTACGTAATATTAGAAAAATACTAGATGATGAAGGCAGCGGTCTGATGTACTGTGCTATCTAACACTTTAATATCCCCTGGTGTGAAAGTCAATAAGCAGAAACTGTTTCACGGTCACATTGAATTTTGATCATTTTTGCATCAATGTGATGAAATATCTCATTTTAAGTTATTTCATTTGCTCAATTAGCAAAAAATACAAAAACAAAACAAAAAACCGTTCGGCCATTTTATCCATGAACATTTATTTTCCCCCCCAAAAAAAAAGTTTTATCACATGAAACGACATTGTGACGCTGAGAGACCCTGTTTTATCAATGACGTTTAAAAATGAGGAAGGAGGACGCCATCTGACGGCAGAATCATTTTCATTTTTTAAATGATTAAAAGAAAAGTCAGAGTCTGTTTTCCTGCCATCTCTGCACCGTAAACTCTTCAATACAGACGAAGATGATTAAAAAACAACATTTAAAAGGACTGAGGTACTTGTAGTCAGTGAGCTGACAGTCCGTCCTCTTCTTCTACCTGATCCTGATCTCGAAGCACAGACAGTTGCAGGAGTCACACTCAGGAGGCTGACAGGTGCAGGCACAGTCCCATTTGACACACTGTGGAAACATCAGAGAGGAACAAGAAACGATTTCTGTGGTGAGCCAGTGTTGTCACGGTTTGATTTGTGGTTAATGTGCTGAAGCTCTGCGTTCGGGGGATTCTTACGAAGGAGACGGGCACGATTTGGTCCAACAGGAGTGCACGGTCGGCAGACGACAGTCACATGTTTCTGCCAATCTGAAGCACTGCTCGCTCACAGAAATGTTTGGACAGCAATCGCCACAATCTGAACAACAGCGGTCCTTTGGGACGGAGAACAGCGTCATCACAGAGTCTGTGCACGGTTTCATTTGTCTGGTGACAACATGGAATATTTAACAGTACTAATCTACCAAACTGAGGGAATTTAGGATCACCTAAAGAGGACAAGAACATCTCCTCTGATCCAGGACAGTGAAGAAAGATCTCCACAATGGTATAATGCAAAATCTTATTTTAAAATTTAATTTTAAGGGGAAACTGACATAAAGAAATATAACAGCTTATGACCTGCTTTGGTTGTTATTTGTATTGTTGCTTTAAAAAACATTAAATAATAAAAAGACGTGACTTGTCTGGTCCTCAGTTTAACACCAAACACAAAACTTTTCTCCACACAGTGACTTCAGATACGTGTTGTCATAACTCCACATGTGTGCTGTTAGTTCAGTAAACATCACATTTAATTTTACATTTTAAAGTGTAATAAAGGAAAGGCCTCCCTGTCTGTGGGTAACAGTGACGGAGTCGGCAGCACCAACCTTAAGCCAGAACCGGATCCACAGCCCAATGCCCAGCACGATCATGTAAATACCCAGAGTTATCATCAGCACAGCTGGGAGAGGGATGGCGAGCCCCCAAACAGGCAACACCTGAGGAACAGAACCAGGAGACATGGACGACACTTCAGATCCTTCATGAATGGAGACAGAAAAATGAAATATTCCTTCTTACCTTCATCGTCTTTGTTCTGAGAGGACACAGGACACCTTTACCTGTCCCCAGGCTCACATCATCTGTGAATCCTGACAGCGAGAAACAAGCAGACAGCTGTTTAATTAACTTCCTTACTGATTACTTCCTGTCTGTCCAATTTATTTCCAGCAGTTTCATTGTGTTTGTTTTGATATTTTCGTCAGAAACGTGTTGAGCTGTTATCAGCTCTAAAACCATAAGATGTGATTTATTACGTGTTAATATAACAAAGACTTTGACTTGTAACGCTGCAGAGCCGCTTAACGCCTGTTAGTTTATTCAGAGGCTGCGATGTAAACTCAGCTACACGGTGACTGCTCGGTCACACTCAGAGTTTATAAAAATAAAGTTTTTAAAGTAAAAAAAAACAAAACAAAGAAAACATCGTTTGACTTCAACTGCAGCTAGCCGCTAACATGCTAACATCTTACCGTCCTGTATGATTCATAGAAACGGCGGGAAACTCTGCATGGATTTACATGTTCGTCTTTGATCGTGAACAGTAGAAACAAAGATAAACAGATAAATAAAAGATAAACAAAAAAAAAAAAAAAAATAGATAAATATAATCCGCCTGCCGAGGCTGGGAAACATGCTAAACTGTTAGCTGTGGCGCTAGTTGCGTTGCCATGGAGTCAGACGGGGGCACAGAAGGGACAAAATCCGTGTACGGCAGCGCGAAGGGGAAAACGGACTTAATGCTGAGGATTCAAACAAAAGACGAGTGAGAAAACATTTTAAGGTCAAGTAGATTTAAAACACGTGTTTACATTTTTAATCAGTGGATTCCAAATCCCCCAAACATAAAGATGAACATACAGGTCCTCCCTGCAAACAGTTATATTTAGAATAAAGATAATTGGTTGTGTATGTATAAACTGGCTTATATATGCCAAGATTAATGTATGACTCATCATTTTAACACAGAATATCAAACTGACAAATTAAAAAGGACCACACGTGCACAAAAACACAGGACATGCTCATGAACTACAGAAATTTTATTGAACCAAATGTGGATTTTGCAAAACAGGCTTGCTCTCCATCACCTTCAGTCAGGAGCACAGTATGACCTGGCCATGGCTTTGATCGTTACTGTATTACTTCAGCATCACTACATTTTAAACGCACGTTTATAAATTATTGCATTATAGTACTGTAAATTAAAGATTCAAGTGTCCATAACCACGGGCCACATTACAGGCCTCACTTTGACCACCACTGATGCCCGTCGAGCTGTAATACTTAAATTGGCATCAACCAAAAAGAAACAATTTAGAAAAATGTGCCATTCAATAAGAGCAAAGAAACCCAAATGTGCTGGACAGGTGGAGGTGGTCAGAATGTTACACTCAGGCAGCTGGGCATGTAAACAATGCAGCGTGGGATACTGAGGCAGACTGAAAGAGGGAAGTCTGTCGACAAACTACACAATCCAATTTCTGCAGCAAATGCCTCGACAGAAATCCCCTTTCCACTCGGCCCACCTGCAGCCTTTGTTATTGTAAAGTTACCCACAGAAATATTTCTGTACACACCCAGCCCCCACCCCCAGTGACACCACTCCACTCCAACATATGGACACTCATCGTTTTATTGAAATACCTTGAAGTACAAAACAAAAAAGTTACACGAAACGGTGCCTCGTGGCACACAAACCTAAAAAGAAAAAATTAAAAAAGGAAATAAACGAGGAGGGGGAAAGGAAGTGTGTGTGGGGGGGTCATCACCACTCATCCCTGATGTTGTGTGGAGCTGCAGTGGTGCGTCTTTGTGAGAGCGAGCCTGCCCCCTGGTGGCGGGGGGTGTTACAGAGTCCCATGTTTGTCAGAGGTAATTCACGCGTTAGCTAATAGGAGCTGGTGGGGCTGCGAAGGGGGAGAGGAAGAGCAACAGCAGCACATAGGAGGAGGGGGGAGGAGGGGTGTTTAATGGCCTTCAAGGAGAGAAGGGGGAGAGGGCTGCTAGCAGCTTCTAGAAGCCGTGGACTTTGAGCTGCTCCTCCTTGGCCAGGTCAATCTGCAAACAACAAACAAGAATTAAGCAACGCGACCTTTAACCCCCAGTGTGTACCTAAATTTCAAGTCAGACATCTGGTGTCAACAACTCACCTCCATGATGAAGTGGCAGATATTCTTACGCTGGTCTCCCTGAAGCTGGATCACTTCACCATACTCTGGGTGATCGATCACTGTCCCATTGCAAGCAAACCTCTGTGGGGGCAATACCGTGAGTCAGTACGCAGGGAAAGGAAACAATGACCAACCTGGCAACATGTTAAAATACAAAACCAGGACTGTTGATGCTGCTTTAAGAGACAAAAACATGCATTTACCTTTTTGAAGGCCTTGACTAGCTTCTTCTTGTCATAGTCGGCGGCAATGCCCTGGACAGTGGTGAGGGTCTTCCTGCCGTTCCGCTGTTGGATTCTTATGTGGATGTAGTCGTCTGTCCCGGCTGGGAGGCGGTCATCACCCTTAGTTGCATCAGCAAAGGGGTCTGTGAGGACAGGGAGAAGACAACATGAGGACGGGTTCAACACTAAAAAACAAAACACTGACACAGCTCTCCTGTCTGAACCCAGTCACACCAGTCATTTGGCATGTCCTCGTGTCGTCTTGAGGACAGATGAGTCCTTCATCTGTGTGTTGTCACCTGGCAGGTCTGTGGAGGGTCATGTTTCAGACGGAGCATGCGCACACGCACATGCTAAATATACAGCTAACAGTTTAAGGGCGGCGTTAGGTAGCACCAAAAAAAAAGAAAACGACAGCATCATGACACGGCAACTTAGGCCAGCATCGCGCTAATCAAAGATTAAACCAGGTTTAATTAAGCTGATTAAATGTCGCGGTCCCTCTCGCTGTAACGAGTCTTCCTCCTCAGCTCACAGGAATCTGAAGAATAAGCTAACGTCGTTAGCTCCGTCAAGGCCTAATGGCGGCCGTTTGGCCTGCTAGTTCGGCCAGAATCAAAGTCCAACCGTCAGATCTGAGGGCGGAACATTTCACCCTGAGACACACGATTATTTCACACTGGTTCATCTGAGGGACATGTGTTATAATAAAGACTGAAATCTGTTACAAATCAAATTAAACGTCGAACGTCAGTGAAGCTGACGGCTAGCCCCGCTGCCGCTCGCCCTTCCCCCACCCTGTGTCTTCACTTTGATAAAACATTACTCACCAAAAGTTTGGAGGTTCTGGATACCGGACATACGATAAGATTTGCTTTCCTTTCGTATGATAACTTGGTTAGCGAGCGGTTGGTCGGCTGACTGTGACTGTTGTGTCTGTGTTTCTCGGGTCTGTTCGCGGGGAGTCTCGGCTCTGCTCCGGCTGCTCTCACAAAATGGAGTCCGTGAAGCTCGAAGGACTGAAAAACAAGCCTTTATAGCCCCGCCCCGAAACCGACGTCAGCACGTCACTGACGTACGAGTGGGACGCCGTCAGCAGCCACGCCCTATTCTTTCTCAACTTTACTGGAAGTGTGACGTCATCATGTCGTAAAATGGTCATCCACTGAACAGGAAGCTTACAGAGACAGATTAAATGTTATATTATAATATAATGTAATATTATATTATTAAAAATAACACAACAATTCAACACGTTGCTATTGTTTTTATTATTGCTATTGTCATTATTCATTTGTTTCATTAAGAATGTATTGTAGGAGCTCACAGTTCCACTATAATTGTTCTTTTGTGATTATATGAAAGATAAATTGAATTAAAATTTGTTGCTGAGAAAGTTGCTGTGTCAATTTTCAAAATGTAAATAAAATACTATACCTGATACTTGTGGGGTGAAGCACATTTACTCACTTATTATACACTTTTCTACAGTAATGACCCAATCTTTATCCTATTTCATGTGTTTTGATCCTACGATGCTGGACTCTCTGCACTTCCTGTCATTCAGCTTCTCAGGTAACAGGTGATGTGTGATTCAGGAGAGACAGAGCAACAGGTTAGAATAAAAGAAAAAGAAAATGAAACTATTTAGCAACTACACATCAACACTGACAGTAAAAGACAGATAGAAAAAATATAAACTCTCTAACAACATATTTAATATGTCTAATCATCTAACTTTGAGTGAAACATACTTTTAGCTCATGTTACAGCTGATATGTTGTGTTAACTAACTCAACATGATGTGTGACAACAGTGCTAACTGTTCAATGTGTATTAATACATTTAAAATGTAATTAACATTTAACATGTTCACATATCATAGAGGTAGATGTACAATACACTCAGCTGTTGTCAAACAGGCACAGGTGCAGCCTCTTCCTCCACTGCTCTTATTCGATTATATTTAATTTGGGTTTAATATTAGGTGACACAATCAATGACCTGGATATAAATTAATGAATGTCTCTCCTCGCAGAGGAATCTAATCTAGCCGGTCTAACAGGGTGGAGCTCGTTCTAACGATAGCCAAAAGCTTCTGCTTCTTTGTTATGATCTAAAATAATCAGCATTTCAATACAGTCAGGGAGATCATCTGATTCAGCTTAAATATTTAGACTGACAAGTTCTTCTCCGGGTCGTACCTTCTGTATTTCATAAACTGTGTGTATAAACGTGAACACCAAAACTCAGAGTGGGTAATAAACAAAGAAGCCGTTGTAGACAAAACACCAAAATCTTTATTGAAAGTCACATTTGTCATCCATGACCATGTGGAAAAAACAAAAAAACATTTTATTGTACAAAAGGTGAGACTGTAGCAACCGCACCACTGGTAGTCACAGGATGATTCTGGAGAATACTGGATACATCCAAGCACTCAGCAGAGCAACACGCCACCTTAACAGCTAACCAGCAATATCAACTGCTACACAACTGCGCCTAGTGCACAAAAATAAAAAATAAAATACAAGCAGGATTAGGATCAAAAATGTTAAAGAAAACAAAGACAGAGTGTCGAGTCCTGGAGAATTAAACTAAACGCTTTAACAAGGTGAGTTTATACCTTAAAACCTGAAACATTCAAACGGACGTCATAGACTTTACCTTCAGTTTAAATCAGAGTGAGATTTGTAATTACACTGAACATTTATCACAGGAGTTGAAATGATCCGCCGTCCCGGCTAACAAAGACACCCTGAGCTGCAGAAATCAGAGATAGGAAGGAAGCAGGTACCTTCAGCTTTTGAGAGATTACGTCAGATTAATGGAACGATTCCACTGAAAGCAGTAACGCAAGCAAACTTTAAAGATCGGTGTGGTTTTGTTTTTTTTAAATCGCAGGTTTAAGAAATAAGCAGTAGTAAACGGCTTCTTCAGAGCCCTGATGTGTCCAACTATGCGACAGCAGCACAGGCCGCATCACAGCGAGAGGACAGAAGTACTAAGTTACCACCAGTGAGACCTCAGTGAAATGTTTCATGTCAGGTCATCTCTAATGACAGTCAGGTGTAGCTTGAAAATGTTACAATAATCTTTGCATTCTGTGAAAATGATAGAGAATAAAACTGGTGTATGAAAACCTGCCTCTTCCATGTAAACACACGCGTCGCTGGATTGAGTCAGTTGGTGACCAAATCTATGTAACTAAGAATAAAAGTACTCTCTGCACTCTGTACTTGCTTCTCGATACAGGCCGTGGGGGAGAAGAGCTCAGAAAGGAAAGGGGCAACTTAAAGCACGACTCCAAAATAAAACATGAGCACATTGTTTATTATCTTGAAAATTAATAACAAAAGCAAGTGGGAGCAGAGATTCTGCTTCATGTTGCCCTAGATCATTAAAATCAGAAACAAGTTATGAAGAAATAAAAGTCATAGCACATTGATGAAACGGGGAAGGAAAAAAAAGCCCTTTTTGTGGCTAAATGAAGAAAAACAAACTCAAGCATGGAAGACAATAATAACCTTTGACAGCAGGACACTGGAGCTTGCGTGGGATCCAGTCGAGGACTTGAAGTTCTGAAGTCACCTTAAAAGAAAAAAGAAAAGTCAAATCAGGAACAGTTAGGAGCTTTTGATTGGTCAACGTGCTTTGTAACCCCCCCCAGAACTTTGTCATTTGGACCGGGCCAGTACAGATCTGATGTTTCTCAAAACTGATTTAGTCCGTAGAAAGATTTAGAATGATCTACATACTGACTTTAAATGCAGTCACCATGTGGCAGAGAGGGAGTTATGAAAGTTGCAGGAATAATAAGTAACACCTGACCCGGTGAGGTCAGCAGCTTGAACAGACAGTTCAGTTTTTCCTGTCAGACTCAGATGTAACGATTTGCTGCTTTTACTTTTTCCCATAACTGAATCCGTTTTGTTATTCCTATAACCACAGTAATCATCTCACTTTGTTTATTTTTCCAGCTGTTCATATTAACTTTGATTTTATGATCAGGATTACTTAATGTGCCAATTTCCAGACCAGCAGAGGACTTCATCTATAAACATCTATAAACACATAAGGGGATCATTTGTGCCCCCCTACAGCATGCCTCAAAACAAATGTTTTAATTTTGAATCAAGAACAGATGTGGGCAGGAAGATGGTCTGAAGTGGGGCTGACATGGGGAGGGGAGTTGGACAAACCTCTGCGTCTCAGCAGCAGCACCTGGATGGATAGTCACATGACCTGGAGAACAGTTTTATTGTCCAGTGGCAGACAGACGTACCTCAACACCAAACCCCAACACTGCCTGCCTCCACCCTGCTGCACAGACACCCTCACCAGCAGCAGCAGGCGGCCTGTGGGCAGCTCACCTCACACCTTCTAACTGCTCATACTGCCTCAGCTCAGCTCAAACTCCACTTTAGCAAACAGGATGCCGCAGCTTGGGAAGGAGAGAATTCCAGATTTGGTTTACCGTCAGAACCGTTCAAAAACACTTTGCTCAGTATGCAGTAAATATTATGAGCCTGTACACTGAGTATGACAGAACATCCAACTATGGCTTTAAGAACTTATGTTGGAGGAATTCACATGCATCCATGATGCATCTTTACCAGTTTATGAAGCATTATTAGTTTCGGGAGCCAGCTAGTCTAAAACAGTCTTCAGAGTAATGTCAGAGTTATGAATTGGCTGCTAAAGGTGATAAATAAACCAGCTACACCCACGTTAACTAAACTGTGTCCAACCCTGAGACAGTTAAAAAACGTTGAAGCATCAGCTTCATCCCGTCCAGACTCACCTGTTGCTGACGTGCTGCGCTCTATGGGGACTCGCCTCCGTTTTCTGCTGCAGACTTGGGCTGGCTTTTAGATCTCGACCTGGACCCTCTTTTGGAGGACGGGGTGTGGCTTCTGGACCTGGACCTGGACTTGGATTTGGACTTGGACCGGGACCTGGATCTAGATCTGGAACGAGATTGGGACTTTGCCTTGGGCTTCTTGTTCCTGGGAGAGTGGGACTTGGATCTGGAGTAGGACCGGGATCTGGACTTGCTGTAGCGGGATCTGCTTCGGGAACGAGAGCGGCTCCTGCTGCGGGATCTGCTGCGTCTTCTGTGTCTCGGGCTGGGGGAATAGCTGAATACATTCAGTGGGTTGAGTTATCGTCTACAATGTGACAACAGCTGGTGCTGAACTGAGGACAACATGATCTGCAGTGGCCTCCGAGGAGGACTACAGGACACACAAGACATGAGCCAACAAGCTGCTTTTTCAAAATGACTGCATCAGGAAAAAACAAGAATATTGAGTTGAAGTGCAGAACACGTGGTGTACAGCTGTGGGTTTAGAAAACCTGAATATTGTTCCGATCACTGTCTGACCTCGTTCACATGCAGAACATTTGTTCTGGATGCTGATCAATGCCCGAGGCCACGAGGAGTGCAAGCAGACTAACCGGGTCCATCTAACTAACACACACGCTTCTTCTCACCTTCTGCTCCGGCGTCCGTGCCCGCTGTGCCTCCTGGCCGGCCCTCCTCGCCGCCCTCCGCCGTAGTGGGAGTCAGGGGGTCTGCCGTACCGGGCCATCTGAACCCGCAGCTCCCGGCCGTCGAGCAGCGCGCCGTCCATGGCGTCCATCGCGTCCTCGGCGTCCCGCTTGTCGTGGAAGCGCACGAAGGCGAAGCCGCGACTCTCCTTTGTGTAGCGGTCTCGGGGGATGTAGACGTCCCCTACTCGGCCGTACTTCTCGAAAACACGCCTGAGGGTCTCGGGCGATGTTCGGTACGTTAAGTTGTCCACTTTGAGGGAAGTCATGCCGTCGACGTCCGGCGGAGCGCGGCCGTAACTCATGGCGGCGAGCCCGTGCGGCCTGGCGGCCTTCAAACACTTCAAACCTTGGCTACGAACGAGCCGACCCGGTCCTCAGTCCACTCACACAGACCCGAGCGTGGGATTTAAACGGAGTCTCTGCGCGTGGAGCAGTTTAGGCGGCAAAGCAGAAAAATAACCGACGTGTTCGCGCGCAGCTCGGTCCACGTCGACTCCAACCGCCCGGAACCAGCGAGACTGACTTCTTCTTCGGCTTCATGACGAGCAGTCCTCGGGGTTATATCAGCCGCGCGGCGCCCCCTGGTGGAGGCATTTTAATTACATTTTAAAAAATAAAAGCGCCAAAACTCGTCAAACTAAATAAAACAAATATTTACGTTTTCACGAGATGTTTCATGGTGTCAGTTTATTACGACTCAACATGTTTGCTAAAGTTTTGTATTATATAACTAAAGTGTTGTTCCACAGTTTGTAACATTGTTTTATTTTAAACCGGAAGTAGTTTTCCTTGCTAGCTTGCTAAAGAGCTTCTTTGTGTTTTTAAATTATTTAATATTCATAAAAACTCAATAACACATCAACAGACTTGGATTTAAGTCACATACATGCACGTCCTCGTGTGTTTGTATGTAAAGTAACTTAACAAAGACCCGGAAGTGGGATGAACTGTCCCCAAACGACACAAACAGCTGGATGGGTTTAAGCTGAGCCGCTCGCGCTGACTCGTCTCCGCGCGGAGCGTTTGTAGATCAGCTGATGCTAAAACAGTCAGCTCGTCACAGCCTGCAGTCAGCTGACGGACTCACATGACAACCCTGCCGAGCCTCGGACAAGTCCTGTTCACCGGCGCCGTGAAAGTGATCCAGATCATCGATGATCCGAGTTTGACCCGAGGGAAGCCGACATGTTTAGTTTAGTTTAGGGAGCACACGGAGGAGGTGAACGGCTGAGGAGGTCCAGGAGGAGGTGAACGGCTGAGGAGGTCCAGGAGGAGCAGACACAGCAGAGCGCGTGCACTGCTGTTGGTAAGTTTAGTTTTTTTCACAAACATAACGACAGCCTGTCTGTGCGCAGCCATGATGCTCCTTCATGAAACTTTCCACTCACAGTCAGACACATTGTGTCTTCTTGTAGGATCCACCTCAGTAACCGGGTCTTTCCAGTTCCACAGGTCTTTCTACGCTGATATCAGGCTGGTGAACTCTTTACTGACAGAGTCATTATTGTGTGTGTATGTGTGCTGCCAGAAGGCTTGTAGCACTCATGTTCTTTTAAATGAACAGATTTATGAATGAAGTTTCTTTAATGAGTGAGTGAATATCCCAGGCTGAGTTCCACTTCTCTTCTTCTATTTTCAGATTCTTCTCTCCACTAGTTTTCTTTCTGTCGTCACTTCCTCGAGGAAATATCCTGCAAAATGAGTCCGGAGGGGAAAAGGCTGTTAAACATTGTCATCCTAGGCTTCGGCTTCATGTTCATGTTCACCGCTTTTCAAACATGCGGCAACATAGAGGTGAGTTGGATTTACTGGTGCACGTTGTAGATTGACCACACGTAACTTCAGATCCATCAGTCCTCAACAAAACTCTTTCTTCGTCTTCACAGCAAACTGTTATAAAGAGCTTCAACAGCACAGAGTTCCACGGCAGCGGATACACAAGGTGAACTGCTTACATCTGATCTGATGACACCGTGTATCTATGCAGATGTTTGTCTGAGCACAACAAGCTGTGGATTCACAGGCCTGGTTTCACTTTCTATAATTGAGTTTGTTGCACACAGAAATCCCTGAAGGATAATTAAATCTTCGGTAAACCGTTTTGAGGAACAACGTTTGCTTTGACTTCAGTTTGCACCGGTCACTCAGGGTTTTTTTTTTAAATCTTTGCACCTAAGAAATCTCTGAAACCTTCCCAGAATGCATTGTTTATTTACAAAGTGTCCATCGCTGTGTGCATTAACTCTCCTGTCACTCGCAGCATGGCAATCATCTATGGAGTTTTCTCTGCATCCAACCTGATCGCCCCGTCAGTGGTGACTGTCATTGGACCTCAGCTGTCCATGTTTTTCAGTGGGCTTTTGTACAGGTGAGCCATCGCTGACTAACAAACTCCTGCTCTGCTGTTTTCCTGCGAGTTCAGGCTTCTAACGTCTCCTCATGTTCTCTACAGCGGCTACATCGCCATGTTCATTTACCCGTACACTTGGAGCTTCTACACGGCGTCTGTGCTTGTTGGAATAGGAGCAGCCGGTAAACAGACGTCATCTTATGATCTGTTCTACATGTGGGACACGTCTTCTCCGTGTTTATGTTTCCTCTTTGTGTTTCAGTCCTGTGGACGGCTCAGGGGAATGTGCTTGCCATTAACTCCACTGATGACACCATTGGAAGAAATAGTGGCATTTTTTGGGCGCTGCTGCAGTTCAGGTGAACATTTCTGAAGTTTTATGGAGCTTTCATGTGTTAGCTTCAGATCTGAATGTAGACTTTATCCACATCCTTCACCTCTCTGCAGCTTATTCTTTGGAAACCTGTACATCTACTGTGCCTGGCATGGACACGTTCACATCACAGGTAGGAAGTGTTTTATATGCATGTATGTTTTTATCACTATTCATAGAGACTCATGGCCACTTCTCGTATGAAGTTTCATTTTAAGCTTATGACTCATGTTGCGTCTCAGACAAGGACCGTCAGACGGTGTTCATCTCTCTCACGGTGATCAGTCTGGTGGGTTGCTTCCTCTTCTTTCTGATCCGTAAACCCGACCCAGAAACAGTTTCATCTGAGGCGTCAGACGGAAATCTGCAGGTCGAGTCCACAGAGAGCTTCTCTACAACCAGGTGAGTGCTGTCAGGATTCCCATGAGTCCTGGTACACCTGGAATTCTGTTACTGTATGTCACTCAGTCAGTCATGGAAAAGTCCTGGAAAAAGTCTGAATTCTTCAAACTGTTCTGGAGAAAACTAAGAGTTGTCCCTAAATAGTTTTTCATGTATGTGCAGGGTTTTATATGAACTTTTTATAAAAGGTCAAACAGCAGCAGGAACACAGAAAACTCGTCAGCATCAACACGTTTGACGTGTCGAGAGAAAAAGCAGGAAGTGACATCACAAATGTCACAACTCTCAACTGCTTACATTATGTACATGTATGTTCCCAGAGATATCACGTTATAACGAAACCGTCTCCAGGCGAAACATCCATTTAGTAAAAGTCAGTGATCATAATCTGAGCTCTGCTAGCAGCTGTGATGCGTTCAGGTCCTTGAGGTGTCTCTGTTTATTCTGCCGGTTCAGTGTTCGATGTATCTTCGATGTATTTGTCTGTCGTTTGGGGAAAGATCAGTGACGCTGTAGGAGCTGATTCCTAAAGAGTAATTCACCACAGGCACGCTGGTTTATTGATGAAAGATATTTATTGTGTCATTTCTGTCGAGCTGTAGTTCGGGGGCCCAAGATGTCTGACCGTGCCCCAGCTTGGGCCTCTTTTCTGGGACATTCTCATCGTCAGTGCTGGCATCATTTACATATAAGACATCCACAAAGAAGCCTCCATAGATTGTGGAAAGTGTCCCGCAGATGTCTGGGAAAATATTTTTTTAAAAGACAGATGGTAGCTTCGTTCATCCCGCCAGGAAGGGATGATATTTTTTTTCCAGTGGAACAGTAACGGACGAGACAGCTGACCTTTAACTGTAAATGCTATCCTTTGTGGTGTTTTCTACATTTCTCTTTGAAACTGCTGTGATACAGTCGCCACGGCAACACAGTTCAGTTTAGGGACGAGCTGGAAGGTGAAAATGTCCGAGCAGAAAATATGAGCCTGGAAAAGGTTGAGGGACTTGAGACAAAAAGTTCCTCGTAGTGTCACAAAGTCTTCATCAGTTTCCGTCCTCTTCTTTGCAGCTCGCCTCGCTCAGGCCTCTGCTCACAAGCTCTGGATGCTTTTGGTACGTTTTTTAAATTGGCCACTTTGCGAACTTTTAGTGTAACAGAACTGTCTCGTGTGTTAACATCCGTCTTTCTTCTTTTTGACAGTCAAAGCATGTAAAATATTTGTCACCAAAGAGATGCTGCTGCTGAGCTTGTCCATCGGATACTCAGGTGGGTGACCAGGTGTGTTGTGGCAGGCAGAAGCCAAACTAACGTGAAAGTACGTGACTCTGAACTCTCTGTCTGCCCTCTCAGGCTTGGAGCTCACTTTTTACAGCGGGGTGTACGGGACGTGTATCGGAGCCATGACACAGTTTGGTCAAGACGCAAAGAGTTTGATCGGGATCTCTGGCATTTGCATCGGCATAGGAGAGATCCTAGGTGAGTGATCTGTGCTGCGAGCCTTCTTCACCTTATTTATGATGCAGGCTGTCACATGACAGCGCTGCTGAGAGGACAAGAAAAGCACCTGAGTCAGAGACTGGTTTGTTTTCTTTGCTGTGTCTTGCCAGGAGGGGGCGTGTTTGGGATGCTGAACAAGTGCAACCGGTATGGGAGGAACCCCGTGGTGCTGCTGGGACTCATCACTCACTTTGTCGCCTTCTACCTGATTTTCCTCAACATCGCCAGCGACGCTCCGATAGCCCCGGAAGCGGGAACGGATCTGCAGGCCTACATCAGCCCCAGGTACAGAGACCACAGCGAGGTTCACAGACACAGAACACAGAGAGGAGGGTGTCTCATAAGGCAACATGTTTATTCAGGCTGAAGGTTATTGAACAAACTGGAGGTTCAGAGGTCTGGAACCAGAACCAGGTTTCATAAAAGAAGTCTGGCTTGTGTAAATGTGGTCCAGTCCGATCCGGTCCAGTCCAGGTCAGTCTGGAAAAACACTTTACTTTTGAATGTGCTCCTGTTCACTGTTGTCCCACAATGCATTGCACAAAGGGAAAGGAGAAGCTCCAAAAAAATTAAGATAAATGTATAAAATGTGGTGAGGAAGAACGACGGTGTACAGATCGAAGTGTACACCATTTGTTTTCTGTTCTTTACTTTCCTGTGACGGTCTGAACATCAGTCACTCGTTACTAGTGCAATTAGTACTAAATGCAAAATGTGAATATTGTGACTGATTACCGGCAGGTAACTAAGTCAAACTTAGTGTTTGGTTTGGAGAACTGTTCCTCTACTGCTGCACTGTGAACACGAAGCAGTTTAAAGTTTATGTCAAACATTTTGTCAGACACAATTGTTGTGTTTTGTCTCTTTTTTGGAAAATGAACTGTGCTCAAAATATGAGTGTGCAAGTCTGTAAGCATGAATACATAAAAAGAATGGTTACAAAGTGGGAACCACACATGTAGAGTGGAAAGACATGGAACTGATTTAATGTTTTAAATATCACAGATAACCTCAACACCAGAATCATGACACCTCTGGTACAACACGATGATGATGATTATTATTATTTGAGTTTAGATTATTTTGAGCTTGAGTTTCATCTCCTACATTCATTTTCGGCACTCCTCATTCAAAGTTTATTCACATTACTCACACTGAACGTACTTCACGTGATTAAAGTCCTGCAGCTCATCTGAACAGTGTCCGAGCTCAGTGCAGTTTTATCTTCTTTGTTTCGATGTGTACTGTTTCGTCTCCTTGTATCTTTGTTTGTTCCTGATTCTTTGTTTCGATGTGTACTGTTTCGTCTCCTTGTATCTTTGTTTGTTCCTGATTCTTTGTTTCGATGTGTACTGTTTCGTCTCCTTGTATCTTTGTTTGTTCCTGATTTGATCACCTGAATCTGTTTTTCCAGGCTGTCTTGATCAGACTTGATTTGGTCTTTTGACCTGACGTGACGTTTTGTGTTTTTGTGGCTCAGCGTCGGCGTGGCGTTGCTCTGCAGCTTCTTGCTCGGTTTGGGCGACAGCTGCTTCAACACTCAGCTCCTCAGCATCATCGGCTTCATGTTCCGTGACAACAGCGCTCCGGCCTTCGCTGCCTTCAAGTTCATCCAGGTGAGTTTCAACATGAAGCAAGTTCAAACAGGGAACAGAAAATGTGCATGAGTGTAGATTATTCCATTTTTAGGATCAGGGTGTTGATCCTGACCTTGTTGTGTTTTCTCTCAGTCCATCATGGCCGCTCTGGCCTTCTTCTACAGTAACTACCTGCTGCTGCACTGGCAGCTGCTCATCCTGGTCGTGATGGGTTTTCTGGGCTCCGTGACCTTCTTCATGGCCGAGTGGCTGGCCGAGTCCAACAGACAAGAATCGGACTACGACAGCATCTGACGCGTGTCGGCTGAGGATGAGGAGGGCACAGCTGGACAAATCACCAGGTCATGATGAAGAACATATCCCAGCATGCCACTGTGGTATGTTTTGCTTTTTACAGATCCGGTCTGTACGAAGCCTGACAGCGGCTACAGGAACCAAACTTTAATCTCAACATTTATCTGTACTAAACCAAAAAGAGGTGACGTGCCTCAGCTCGGTTTGTTCACAGCCTCGATCTTATTATATCATAATCTGAAAGAATTAAGAAAAGACGTCACTGAGGCATGATGGGTAGACATCCTTTAATCAAATGAAAACACTTTTGATTCCACGCTGATCGAAAATAAAGAGTGAAGGGTCCCTCTGTTAGTGCCTGTAAGAAGAGATCCTGGTCAATGATGCTGACTTTATTACACAAACACCCTGTTTTATTTTGTCACTGGTTTAACGGATCATATCACATCATGCTGATATTCTATGTTTTTCATTTTGTCAACCAATTTTCATGAAAAGACCAAAAACAGCATCTTAAATCTGTGTTTGAATAAACGCTGCAGTGTGGTGACGGAGATGTGCGAGCTGTTTGCGGCTGAGCGTTCCAGGCAGGATCACAAACACGCTGCTGCGTTTGCTCTTTTCATGCGAGTTGAAGACGACCTCATTCTTTAAGTGTTTCCACTACGTCTTCACAGACTCATACGTCTGTTATAACATTGTTCTGCACTGTCAGAGACTGTGATTCACACCACATGAAGCCGTTCAGTCACAAGGTAGTCACAACATTACAATTAACTAACGAGAGGTTTACCTGCCAAGTGAATCAAAGCAGTTAAAAGGGAAATGTTACCAAGAAACTGAGCTCAGTCTCACCCTGTCATGCTGTTTGTCTTTCATTCCTGCCTCAGACACGCAGAGCTGAATAACTGCTTTAGTTGTAATAAGATTCAGATCGTCCCGTGACTCTGCATTCCAGGAAACGTTTCATAATCACAAGAGGGTGACAGCGTTTAGTTCAAATGCAGTTAATAAAGGCTGTTTGCTTTTTCTCTTTCTTTGGACAGTGACGTGTAATGCAGAGGAATTCACTTCACATCTTCACGGACGGGTTTTTTTCTACGCTAGCAGCACGGCTCTGTAGACGAGTGTGAAATATCTCGTCAGCGACTGGACAAACTGTTCAGACATTCGGGTTCCTCACAGGATAAACTGTAATAACTCACTATGTGGTATTCCTTAGCTCCTACAATTCCCATAATGCAACCAGTTTGTTTAGTGCACTGAGCACTTTTAGTGCTGGAGAGAAATGTTTTTAAAAGAGGGCGTCCATATTCTTTGTAATGCTGTATGTGTGTGAGCAATATGCCAACACTGATGTAAACAATTCCAAATATTTCCAATATCAAACGTTTTATGAGGAAGGAAATACACTCGACACATTCAAGGACACACTCGACACATTCAAGGACACACTCGACACATTCAAGGACACAGGCTTAGGCCCTTTTTTTAAATGCTGACCTCTGTTTCAAACAACAAACCTGTGATTCATGCTCGCAGCATGATGAACCCTCTCCATATAAGTTAGCAGAGACCTGGTTTTTACATGAACTCAGCTTTAAACACACTGTGGATCCTTTACGATGAGCCTGGCAGAGCTGCTAGCGGGAGCAAAGACTCAGTGGTTGTTGCATGTGAAATGATTTGAAGCTGATGTCAAGCTGACACAGTGCCGAACGTGTGACGGCCTCATATCATGTTTAAGTGGGAACGGGCAACAAAACTCTCTATGCTGGTTTTTCATTTTGTGTCACGTGTCAAATTTCTGTCATGAAGGACATGATTCTAATTAATTTATTGCTAAATGAAACATTTGGGGTTCTGCTCAAGTTTTGTTTCATGTTGCGACGGCAACAGATGCAATCAGTGTCAAGGATGTTAAGGGAAATGCATGTACACTATGACGATGATTTTATACTTGAATGTAGTTATTAAGAATGACACCCATACCTTTGCTTGCTTCTTTGTATTATCAATAAAACATTATTTTGAACATTAGTCGTGTGCTGAATGAACCAAAAACTGTAAGCTACGCTGTAACCTGAAAGAGCTGCTTACATTACATTACACTGAAATTAGACTGGACAATAAACTCTGAGAACAAAAATAACATTTCAGTGGTTTTTAGTTCTGATAGTATTAAAATATTTTGTTAACCATTTTTTTTATTGTTTTCACAGTATGAAATACAATCACGTCTTGAACGAACATGTCAACGGTTCTTTGTTGGGAATCAGGTCAGCGAGTTCCTCGTGTATATAAGAAAAAATTAATAATATTAAATCAAACATATTTCTGTGATATTAAGTACTGCAAAGCACTCCACGGTTTACATGTCCCCAGGCTCTCCCATCACATGAAGCTAATAAAGGTCCCAGATCTGCTGGAAATGATGATGCTGGTGTTTTATTGTAAATGTCATTTTGTTGAAGACACAGACCTCTTCACACGCTGTTACTCTCTTTGCCATCGGAAACTTCCATCCACAAATATTCGTTGATGTTTTTTAAACTTTTTTAAAATGCCAAATATAAACAAATGTGAATTTGTAAAATATTTTGAACACATTGTTTTATTCTGTATTTGTGTACATTGGCAGACACAGTGGGAACATGCGCGTGTTCAGCTGTTTGTTTGTTTGTTTGTTTGTTTTTCTGGAGTTATATAATGTGACGTAGCATTTTCAGGCGCGTGTCAGTAGTTGTTGATCGTGCTCGAGCGCGTGCAGTTACGTCATTTTAAAAACAAACCGACATTTTATTTCGTTCTAATAAACCGGGAGTGTCGGTGATGAAACGTTTAAACACTTCTGTTGGCTGGTGTCGGTTTTTTTCTGTCCGGTAAACTGACACAATTCCCGGTTCCGTGAACGCAGCTTGGTCGCCGCCCGTTGCCTAGCAACCGGCAACGCTGCGACCGGATTCCAACGTGGGACCCGAGATGACGTCAAGCTACAGCCAACCGGGGAATACTACATCCGGTCAGAGGATTGAAACCGAACAACAACGTGAACGTTTGACAGCACGCGGACACATGACGTCACAGTTATGTCGAGCAGCTTTTTATTTTATTTGTTTATTTGTTGTCGGTGCGATGGCACTTCCGGTGTGTGTCCAGGATGTTTGATGCATAGACATATATACATGTATATATGTCTATAGTTTGATGAGAGCTTTATTTTGAAGGGCAGCTCGCCGTGTTTCCGGTGAACAGCTGTTGCTGTTTTGTCTTGAACGTTTCCACATTCTCAGTGATTACGGTTACCGGTGAGATGCTGCACGCGCTTCCTGACGGCGGACCGAGTTTTACATTTGAAACTTTCTCGTTGTTTTCGTCACGTTAGTCACGCGGGACTCTCACGGCGCGGTTTGCCGCTGAAATGTGACGTCAGCTCTGAAGTGTGATCAGCTGGACGTTAACCGAACTTTAACGGACGGACACCATGTCGGAGGACATCAGCCTGTACGAGCTGCTCAACCTGTCCATCGGGACCCCGCACCGGGGCGCCGTCAACTTCGGCGCCCTGCACGCGCTCCTGTACGCCGTGCTCAGACACCTGGACCTCCGGGACGCGAAGACCCGCTGGAGGGAGGACACTGCTGCCGTGTACCCCGAGGCTCCGCTGGGAGACACCGCGGGGCAGGGAGGGCAACAACCGGGCAACGAGCCGCAGGAGCACGGAGCCTCCTCAGCGGACGGACAGGCGAGGCTCCGGACCCGGATCCAGACCTGCGAGGACGACGTGTCCAAGGTGAGAGCACCTGTCCAACCTGTAACTGTTCATATACTGTAACAGCTTCACTATAAGTATGTAAACTATAATGACACTTTAATATTTAATCATCAGTTACAGACAGTGAAGAAATGTAACTGAGTACATTTACTTAACTACTTTATACGTCACTGCATTATCTGACAGCGTTACTCTACTAATTATTAACAATATTTTACTGGCTTCTAAAATATGATGAAAATATGAGTTACTGTCATTTAATGCATCAGTAAAGTCAAATAGACTGAGACATAAATGTTTTGATACAAACTTTAAATTTAAACATTCAGACACCGTCAAATAAATAAATAAATAAATAAATAAATAAATAAATAAATAAATAAATAAATAAATAAATAAATAGGTGATTGTCTCATTTCGTTGTGTTCATAACTCAGAGATATTCAATGATAAATATTATCATGTAATGAGACAGAAAAACTCAAAGTGTCAGAGTTGAAGGACTCTGACCGTCCTGAACACACACCTGTTCAGGTGTGTTGCTGTGATGTCACAGTGATGTCACAGATGATGCAAACACCGGCTGTGACGTCACACGCTTCATGTTTTTAACTCGGCAGCGTTTCTGTGTGTGTGTGTGTGTGTGTGTGTGTGTGTGTGTGCGCGTGTGTGTGTGTGTGTGTGTGTGTGTGTGTGTGTGTGTGTGTGTGTGTGTGTGTGTGTGTGTGTGTGTGTGTGTTGCTTTGTAACTGATCACATGGTCGGAGCCAGCAGCAGCCTCTCCTTCTTGTCTTCCATCCTTGGCGGGCCGCGCTGAACATTTCAGCGTGGTATTAAGCCGCTGATGACAGAGCGGAGGACAATGGGAGATGGGCGCCACCCTGACATCTCAAATGACCTCTGCGTGCCTCTGTTCAGGTTTCTGTCACGTCCGAGCCTCGAGTGCAGGAGGCGAGGAGCTGCAGCGTTACACAAACTGTGAGCTTCATGTAGAAGAGACGAGGTGGGAGGAAGAGCAGAGTTTAGGAACTGAGTGACAGAAGACTTTCCATCAGCTCTCCGTCTCCCTCCCTCCCCCCGCTGTGATAGGGGGTAATTAGCCCCCTGCAGAGATGACTCTGGTTGTCAGGGGATGAATAGCAGGACATCGGGCAGGTGCAGGTGATGCTGCGTCTTTCAGAAGCTCCTCTGAATCATTCATGTCCTCTGTGGGCACCATCCGGGTCAGCTGGCGTATCCGCTGACTTAACTACGCTGAGGTGACCCGGCGTGCCCCGTCCACCACAGTCCAAACAGAACTACAGTACATGCCACATGTCCGGAGGCGTTCACCTGACCGAGGAACAGTTCAGATAACGTCTGTTTGCCTGTGGACCCCGTCTCCTCGTGGTGCCTGATCTGAGAACAGCTCAGTGACGTTTGTTGCTCAAAGAGCAGCAACGGTCAACTCCAGTTAATGAGCAACTGTCAGCAACGAGGCAGCAGCTTAAAGAGTAACCGAGGTTAAGCCTGCGTCTCTTCCTGTCACGGAGTCAGGACCAGCACAGGAGGTCGTTTTTATTTAAACGGCTGGAAAACAGATGATGAGTTCTTTATGTCAGATCCAGGATCAGATCCAGGATCAGATCCAGGATCAGATCTGGAGCTTTGTAAAGGATTCTTTAAGCAGACTCCATCGCTCAGCATGCAGTGAGACAGTAAACTGAATAGTTGATAAATGTTGAATGAATAAAAAAAAATATTTTGGGCGTTAATTGTTTAAGATAATAATCCATCAATGGAGAATCACGAGTCGAGTTATTTAAAGTTCCTTCACATGTTTATAACATATAAATAATAACAGCCTCACACAGCGAGTGTTATGGATTTTAATATATACATCCTGTTTATTTATGATGAGCTGGTGACCATGACGATGAAAGTTCATGACCTGACAGAGAGGCAGAGCCAATCACAGTGTGAGTCATTAAGGACGAGCATGGCTGCTCTCATTAACGAGCTGTTAGTCATTCAGCTCTGTGAGGGCGACATGCATCAGTTCATGTCAGGACACATCGACACAAGTTAAACAGAACCTCACACACAGCTCAGGAATTTCCTTTGTTTCTCACACACACACACACACACACACACACACACACACACACACACACACACACACACACACACAGTGTTTGCTCTGTTAACAATCCTCTCGGTCTCTCTCAGGAAACAGATCCGCTGCTCAGTGTAACAGCTGATTTGTTTCATCTCAAACCTCTGTGGCTTTCACTGGGTCAGAGGTCAGAGGTCAGGGGTCAGATGGACATCAACGTTTCCCGAATCGCATCCATCAGACAGATCGAAGAAAAGAAGTCATTCAGACTGTTTCTGTTTCTGTTTGTCTTAGGCCATGAAGCTCATTGAGGAGCTGCAGCACCAAAAAGACTCCCTGAAGGAGGAGGTGGAGGAGCTCCGCCAGCAGCAGCAGGTGGAGGAGCTCCGCCAGCAGCAGCAGCAGGAGGTGGAGGAGCTCCGCCAGCAGCAGCAGGAGGTGGAGGAGCTCCGCCAGCAGCAGCATGTGAGACGAAAGAAAAGAAATGAATGAGCGGCCTCAGGACAGAACTGCCTTAGTTCATTTGTTCAGTTCTAATACTTCATGGAGAACACTGACTCCACCCATCAGAGGGTCTGCAGGACTTCATGATCAGCTGTTCTCTGCTCGTTTGGGGTCAGAGGTTTTAATCAAGCGTCAGGGACTGAGGACTCTGTTTCTTCTTCTGTGTTCAGGTGGTTGACGCTCAGGCAGACACCGTCACTGCTGTGGAGAAGTGCTGCCACCGTGTGGACGCCGTGGAGGAAGCCGTGGTGAGTGTCTGCGTTCATGTCTCAGCCCCGTCCTCTGTCTTTTCTACAGACCCTGATGACAGTTTGGTCTCCTCTGTGTCTCTGTGTCTCGTCGTGACAGAGATCTCTGAAGGACTCGTTTCAGAAGTATCCACGTCCCGAGGTGCTGAGTCATTACGTGACCCGGGACGCTGTGCAGTCAGCTCAGCTCAGCGAGGACGAAAACCTTCACAAGGTGAGATCCAAACAGAGCAGACACGTGGTGGTCCAGCTCCTCCTGCAGGACTGTTGGCTCTGCTGGAGGTCTGAAACCCTTCCTGTGTTTGCTCAGACAGAGACATGCAGGTCAGGTGACCTTGTGACCCTGAAGCTGATTTACACAGAACCCTAAAATAACTCTGTGGATCGTCTCAGTGTCTTTGAACGTGTCTCTACTCTGTTATAGGATCTTGTAAACTCAGCAGGCACGCTCTCCCCACAGCCTCTCAAGGACAGCAGCAGGCCGGCTGCTCCGAGTTCTGCATCGATTTCTGGGCAGATTTCCAGTCTGCAGGAAGTGACGGTCACCCAGCCCGCCACAGAGGCTCCTTCAGCCCCGCCAGGGTCACTGCAGCAGATCAGCGGCCGCCCGGAGACGACGGAGGCCCAGAGGAACATCGACACGCTGAAGGAAAGGTTCAACAAGCTGGAAGGTCGTGTGGCGGCGCTGGAGGAAGAGCTCGTCACTAACAAGGGTAACTTCAAATCTTCTGATTGTGCTTTAATATGATGAATGTGTCACAGAAACTGTTTAACTGATTCATTGTTTTTCTCTGTGACAGTAAACTCAATATGTTTGAGTCATCGTGAGTTTATCAACATTTTACGTCAAATGTCAAAATGTATAATCAAGAAAATGATCAGCAGAATAATCAGTTATGAAAATAATCTTAACATTTTCTACATTCCATAATAATCAGTCCTCTCTGATGGATCAGGGTCACAGGACGTGTTGGACCTGATGGAGGAACTGAGCCAGCAGAGAGATTTAATCGACGGCCTGATGAGTGACCGGGAGAAGGTTGGTGAGAGCAGAAACATGATGCGGAGGTTACGACATGAACATCAGAGCGTCACGCTGTCTCTTCTGCTTCTGATGATACGATGTGTGTCTGTCCAAAGATGTTTCTGAGTCAGGACACAGAGAGCAGCTCAGAGGCCGAGGCTGCAGATACAGACAGCAAAGCCTTTCATGAGCTCAGACAGCAAATGTCCAGCGTCAGGTAAAGAGACGCAGGGAGAGGTCACATGATGTCTTCAGTTCAGACACAGGCTTTCTCTCCACACTTGCTCCGTATGTCGGTGTTACATTCTGCTTAGATCAGTTGGTTTCATGTTCGTCGTGTCCAGGAAATTTGTGCAGAAGCTGGACGAGGACGTGAAGAAGCTGAAGGTTAAACAGGCTTTAACAGACGAGAGGATGAGAGACCGACACCTCCAAGATCAGGTCAGACAGGTGGACGAGTTACTGAGGTCATTCTTAACAGCAGTGCGTGTGTGTTTATACACTGTGTATATATATGTGATACATTAAAGCGTCTCAGTGTAGTTTTACAGCTTCTGTCTCAGGAACAGCAGACAGACGGCAGCAGACGAGCATGTAGCAGCTGCAGAGTCTGATCATGATGACCTGAGTTTAAATATTAGTTAGAATAGGAACGCAGCTCAGCCTCACAGAGCTCTACAATAATCTCTGTTCTCTGCCCTCTGACCTCAGCTGGACGAGCTGCAAGGCATGCTGGAGGAGATGATGCTGTCTTTGACCTCTCAGCTGTTCGGCTGCCTCCAGGACGAGGCCGGACAGGATGAGAGCGACAGCCCGGGCGTGAGCGGGCAGAGTAAGGCGCGGTCGGCTTTCACCACCTGCACGGCGAACATTGGCCGGAAGCTGAACCGAGTGTTCAAACACTACGAGCAGCTGCAGGACACGGTGAACAGCCTCCTCCAACAGCAGGCCAGAGGCAGAGCAGGAGAGCTGAAGCACGCAGAGGCAAGCTGACGCACCGTTAGTTAACGAGAGGCACGAGAGGTTTAATTAGGGTCACGTGGTTTAGGACAGGTGTGAAGTGAGGAGTTCAGGTTCAGGCCAAAATCCTCTTTAGAGTTTAACTGGTGACAACAACGTGTGATACTGCTGATAAGGCTGAGCGGCGATCACACCTGTAACCTGAGAAGGGCACCGGATGAGTCACACCTCCACAGGTGTCCACGCTACATCTGGGTCAAAATCACACGTTAGATTTGGACATGTTTTTATGTAGTGTGTGTGTGTGTGTGTGTGTGTGTGTGTGTGTGTGTGTGTGTGTGTGCATGTGTGTGTGTGTGTGTGTGCGTGCGTGTGTGTGTGTGTGTGTGTGTGTGCGTGCGTGTGTGTGTGTGTGTGTGTGCACGCCTCAGAACGTGGAGCTGGTGAACGACGTGCAGAAGGCGATCCTGCAGCTTCAAGCCGAGTGTGAAAAGCTGAATGAAAACACAAAGTGTCTGCACGAGGACAACAGACGGAAACAGACACACATCGAGGTGAAAACACACACACACACACACACACATACACACACACACACACACACACATACACACACACACACACACACACTCTTTGCTCTTAATTATCTCTGAATATCAATGCTGGACTTCAGGAGCTGTACAAGACGACGGAGGAGCTGCAGGAGAAGAAGGCCGACAAGCAGATGGTTGAGAGTGAAATCGTGAGTGTCAGACAGCTCGTCATCTTCATCATCTTCCTGGTTCCTGGCGTCATGATGTCAGATTTGCTCTCTCTGTCCTCTGTTTTCTCTGCACGCTGTAGAAAGCAGATAAATCCGCTCTGGACAGCAAAGTGAGCCGGTTGCAGTTCGACTCGGTGACCGAGCAGCTCAACGCCATGTTCCACGAGCTGCTGAGCAAGGTGACGGGCCAGGAGCAGGACTGGCACAAAGTCATGGACAAACTCTCCACAGAGATGGAGTGTAAGGTGAGCGTGTTCAAACAGAGGTGACATCCCCGTGACCCTCTGACCTGTGACGTCACATTTGACCTCTGACCTCGCTGCAGCTGAACAGGATGGAGTTGGACTCTGTGAAGAAGCAGCTGGAAGGTCGCTGGAAGAAAATCCACGAGAAGCTGCAGGCTCAGGGAGCGCCGGAGCACGACGACGCTGCTGGTTTGAGAAAGTACGCGCTGACATCACGCTCACTAACCATCACATGATCACAGTCATACACAGGCAGCTGGTTTTAAAGACAGTAATAATAAAAAAAAAGACAAAAACAAACAAACTTTAAACGAAGTGATGTGACGTGTCAGCTACGTAAACAGGAAGTCACAGAAACACACCAGTCACACGTCCGGCTCTGTGACATCATCTGTGACATCATCTGTGACATCATCTGTGACGTTTCTTTGTCTTCAGACAGCTGGTGGACAGATTTCACTGCCTCTCCTGTGACCGACCTGTCGTCAAGTACACACCTGGACCGTGAGTTTCCTGACAGAGTATGACATTCACACACTGTGTCCAGAGTTAAAGGTGTCTGCTGTCTGTCTCTCTGATGAAGGCATCTGGTGAAGCTGCCTTCCTCTCCTGCGTTCCCCGCACACAAGTCCATCAGGCCGTTCACGGTTTACGCTCTGGAGCAGTTTCGGCAGCACTGCAGGAGGTGAGCACACTTACCTGCGGCCCGCCAGCAGGGGGCGCAGGAGTCTTTAAGTCATTGACTCAGTGCAGACAGACAGGAGTGTGACGTCATACAGGTGCACACACTCACCTGTTAGCTTGTCAGTGTCTGACCGGTCTTGTCGTCCCAGCTGGAAACAGGTGGCTCACTGTGGCAGGAGAGCGGAGCCGCTCCGGGAGAGCCACAGTGTGACCTGCAAGCAGATAGAGTGTGTGCAGAGGCGATACTATGACAGGGCCCGGGACAACACCAGCAACAGAACCGAAGTGATCCAGAACCAGCCAGGAATCCTGCAGTGAGTCAGGGCCAGGTCTCTGTTAGAGGGTCAGGCAGGACAGTTTAAGATCAGCTGATCAGTCAAGATCACACTTTGAATCATTTGAGCTGAAGCAAATAAGGAAAATGAACGAAGGTTAATTATGAAAGCAATGAATGAGTGTGTGAGTCCACAGTGATCCTCCTCCTGTCACAGCTGTCGTCCTGTCTCATGTCTCTGTCTCACGAGCAGCGAGCGAGTCTCCGAGCTGACGGACTACAGTCACCTGTCCGTGTCGCGGAGCTGCGGGGGGAGTCACACGGTCACCTCCGTCAGCCAGAGACGCAGCGGCCTGCAGTCAGGGAAGCACCACGCCCAGACGGACGCGGACAGTCTGACTCAGGTATCCACCCCTCAGCATATTAATGTGCAGATCTCTGACCTCTGTCATGACCTACACCTCTGCCTGCAGCTGTAATCCATTACAAACACTGACAGGAGCTTTAAGTTACTTAAGTAACTACATGAAAATACTTCAAGTAAGATGATGAATGCAGTACTGCTGCTCTGTAAATGAACAGACTGTCAGATGTTACTGACCAACTCTCCCTGTGTGTGCGTGTGTGTGTGTGTGTGTGTGTGTGTGTGTGTGTGTGTGTGTGTGTGTGTGTGTGTGTGTGTGTGTGTTAGTCGGAGTATATCGTGGGACTGGATGGTCATATTTACAAAGGTCGCCTGAACGCCTCTGCTACAAGAAGCACAGAAACTAAACTTCCTACCATCTCCACCAAAGACGGTAACTTCTGTGTGTGTGTGTGTGTGTGTGTGTGTGTGTGTGTGTGTGAGCATCATTTTGGCTGAGAGCCCGACATGTTCTGAGGTTAACCCCGTCACTCCTCCTGTGCTCTGACGGATGCAGGTATGTGCAAACCCAAAGACAAAGCCAAGAACTCCATGTCCCACAAACCCTCTGTGTCTCCAGAGGCTCCGCTACATCACGCCCACAGTGCCAAGAGCAGCCGCTCAGGTGAGTCGCAGGTGAAGGTGTGTTCAAAGACAAGATGATTTCTATCGTTGAAATATGAGATGTATGAAAGATTCCTCCATCATGCTCCACCTGTACGTCTCAACTCCTCCTCCTCTTCCTCTTCTTCTTTTTCCTCCTCCTCCTCTTCCTCTTCTTCTTTTTCCTCCTCCTCCTCTTCCTCTTCTTCTTTTTCCTCCTCCTCCTCCTCTTCCTCCTCGTCCTCTTCTTCTTCCTCCTCCTCCTCTTTCTCCTCTTCTTCCTCCTCCTCAGCCTCTTCTTCTTTTTCCTCCTCCTCCTCCTCTTCCTCCTTGTCCTCTTCTTCTTCCTCCTCTTCCTCTTCCTCCTCCTCCTCCTCCTCCTTTTCAGCCTCCAGCCTCTCGGGTCGGGACTGGCCCGTGTCCACTCTGGGCTGCACGTCTCACTGCTCCTTCACTCAGGCGTCAGTCGCAGCAGAGAGCAGCATGGAGGCTCGGCCCGGCGAGCCGGTCCACCTGTAGGGGGCGACACACAGGCCGGCTCTGTGATCCGACACTTTAATGTTTTATTGTTGTTATATTATCAGAATTAATAAAGCTGAGTGTATTTCATCACTTCCTGTCTACAGAGAAGTTTTTTAATATAGAATGAACATCTTAAAGACACTTCAGCACCTTTGGTGGGAACTATTTTCAGCGGTGGATGAATCCACATGTGCTGCTCCTGTTTTTGAGTAATCAAACTACAGAGTGATGCAGGAAACAGGAAGTGTCATCATGTCATCTACACACAGGGTCAGTCACTGCACAGCAGGGGAACAAACAAAGTCATCTCATTGTAAAGTTCAAAATCAATGACAATGAAATTCACTCATGAAAATAAAAGGTATTATTATTATTATTCCAGATTTTAAACTAAAACTAACTAAAAATGTAATCAAGTAATCTTTGACAATGTAACTATAATCTAATTACACATTCTCCAACTGTAATCTGATGATAGTTTGTTTTCTCATTAAGTAATCCCAATCACAAGTAATCCATTACTATCCAACCCTGCTCCTGTCAGTCAAATCAAACACGTGTATAATATTTGTGATGACATGATGTACACACATCCTGTTTCATCAGAAGTTACATCCTGTTCACAGAAACCTGAGTAAAGATGAAACCTGAGGGAGGAAGCTGAACTCGCCCTGAACTGAGTCACTTCCTGGGCTTTTCTCTCATGTTCAGTGTTTTGGTGAAATGAAGCACACGAGGAGCTCAGAGGAGTTTGATGCTGACGATGAACAGCTCAAAGCTCGTCATTAAACACCTGCTGATCCACTGTGACAGGTGACCAGGTGACCCACACTGACCTGTGACCAGGTGACCCACTCTGACCTGTGACCAGGTGACCCACTCTGACCTGTGACCAGGTGACCCACTCTGACCTGTGACCAGGTGACCCACTCTGACCTGTGATCAGATGATCCACTCTGACCTGTGATCAGGTGACCACACTGACCTGTGATCAACTGACCCACTCTGACCTGTGATCAGGTGATCCACTCTGACCTGTGACCAGGTGACCCACTCTGACCTGTGATCAACTGACCCACTCTGACCTGTGATCAGGTGACCCACTCTGACCTGTGATCAGGTGACCCACTCTGACCTGTGATCAGGTGACCCACTCTGACCTGTGACCAGGTGACCCACACTGACCTGTGATCAGGTGATCCACTCTGACCTGTAATCAGGTGACCCACTCTGATCTGTGATCAGGTGATCCACTCTGACCTGTGATCAGGTGACCCACTCTGACCTGTGATCAGGTGACCCACACTGACCTGTGACCAGGTGACCCACACTGACCTGTGACCAGCTGGCCCACTCTGACCTGTGATCAGGTGACCCACACTGACCTGTGACCAGGTGACCCACTCTGACCTGTGATCAGGTGACCGACTCTGACCTGTGATCAGGTGACCCACACTGACCTGTGACCAGGTGACCCACACTGACCTGTGATCAGGTGATCCACTCTGACCTGTGATCAGGTGACCCACACTGACCTGTGATCAGGTGATCCACTCTGACCTGTGACCAGGTGACCCACACTGACCTGTGATCAGGTGACCCACTCTGACCTGTGATCAGGTGAACGAGAAGTACGTAACGCTTTACGGCACTAAGTCACACAGCAGCAACTATTTCACTGATTCTGGTGAAACTGGATCATATTTTATGGAGGAAATGTTTTCTGGTTTTCCCTCTGATGTCCTCCGGCTGCTCCGCCTCAACTCTCTGTGATTTACAGAGTTTATGCTGGACAGTGAAGTAAACTGCTGACAGCTGTAGCTGCTGTTAGCTCATGTTAGCTCAGTCCGTCAGCTTGGCGGTGAGCTCAGAGCGACGGCTCTGAGTGTTTGTACCAACAGGCGTTATGAAATACCAGGAAGAAGAAGAGGAGGTAACCAGGCTCAGCAGCTTCTATGGACATGATGGCAGAGGAGAAGAGAGTGAAGAGGACGCTGATGGAGGAAGCTAAGAAGAGAAAAGGAGAGAGTGAGCGAGCAAGAAGCCGCCGGACAAGAGTAAATGTGGGACTGACTTTTAGTGGTTGGTGAGAGCTGCTGACTGCTGCTGGACTAGTCTCTGATATCAGCCGCTGCTGGACTAGTCTCTGATATCAGCCGCTGCTGGACTAGTCTCTGATATCAGCCGCTGCTGGACTAGTCTCTGATATCAGCCGCTGCTGGACTAGTCTCTGATATCAGCTGCTGGACTAGTCTCTGATATCAGCTGCTGGACTAGTCTCTGATATCAGCCGCTGCTGGACTAGTCTCTGATATCAGCCGCTGCTGGACTAGTCCCTGATATCAGCCCCTGCTGGACTAGTCTCTGATATCAGCTGCTGGACTAGATTATGATCAGATGTAATCAGAAGAAATACTCGTGTACAGCTGGACATAGTTACCACAGTGGGATTACACTGATTTCTACATGACATTGCTGTGAAGCTCGATGATTCACAGTCGGTCTTTGAAACTGTTTTACCAGCAGCTCATGTCGACTTTCTCCTCGTGTTGTTAGACAGAGTGTACTCGAACATTCATCAGAAACTGTTCGACCACATCCTTCCTCAAACTTCAGTCTCACAGAAGAGAAGTTAAAGTCTGGGAACCACAGCGGCGTCGGGCTTTCTCGACACTCCTTCAGCTTTTTGTAAAACCAAAACAAAAGTGACGAAACGGCGTCAGCAGACAGATGAACGGGCACCGGGCAGCAGATCATACCTTGTTTTATTAAACATATAAATACAAATTTCAACAGAGGAAATGAACACAAAAGTACTTGAGAGAAATCTCTATAAAAAGAGCCATGGGTTAGAACAGAGTGAGTCTGAGAAACAAAAGACCGTCATCCACTTGGTAAGAGCAAAAGAAATGTTGAATGGGAGGTAAGCCGCCTGAACCGTCGCCCAGCCTGTCAATCATGTGACTGCCTACGTTAAGGACACGGGTCAGACCTCCATGATCACTGTCCACCGCGGCGCGGAGAGCCGAGAGTCTCAAGGAAGCTCGTACAAAGACCCCGAAAACCTCCCAAACCTGCAGCTCGTTCAGCGACCACACAGCCCGTCACCGAGTTCAGCACGTTTCACACATTCAACGCGCTTCACCTCGACTCGTGCACCGCCTGATTCAAAAGACCTCGCTGTGTTTGAGGAGTCTGCAGACGGTGAACGCTTCAACACGAGAAACTAAACGCACTCAAAGGTCAAACACGTCTGCAGACAGCACAAACATCATCGGCTCAGTTTCATTCTTAAAATAAGAGTTTGTGTTTCATTCACTGAACTGAACAAACAAACAGGAAACAGCTGATTGTCTCTTTCACAAACACGTGAACGTGACTCTGTTTTCTACCTGCAGGTGATTTCTGTGCGACGGACGCGAGACGAGGACAGCTGATAGAAAAAAAAAAAAAAAAAGTCATCGAGGTTTTTGTGGATCTGAACAATCATTCAGGACTCTGGACCGAGCTCAGATCTGCTGAGGCGTCCGTCCGTCCTCGAGCTGCTGCTGTTTGGACACGTTTGATCCTGTCTGATACATTCAGAGCACGAGCGGCCTCTCCCATTCAGACAGACAGAGGTAGGAGTGGTTGAGCGTCTGAAAGGTTGTGTGGAAAATCACTGAGTTGGCCTCTAACCCCCCCCGCAGACAGACAGACAGACAGACAGACAGACAGACAGACAGACAGACAGACAGACAGACAGACAGACATGGCGGAGGTAGACGCCATCCCCGTCCAAAATATTCTTAAAATCAGATTCATGTGCGTCGCTTGTGTCATCGGAGGAGGAAGTGGAAACTTTTGGCTGAGGTTTTATTTACAAACGGCCTCATAGTCATGCAGGAAAGCCGCTGAACTCAAAACAAGACGCCGTGATCGCCGCGGCCGCTCGTCCTCGAATCATCTGATTATTGCAAACTTTACCAACATTTTCTTTCTTTCAGTTCATCAGCCGATTACTCGATCAGCTGTCCAATATTTTGATCATCGCTGAATCGATCGGTCGTCACATATGACCGACAGATTCTGTCCAACACTTCCTGCCGCTCTGAAGCTTTTTCGGGATAAATGAAATATTCTGTCTGCGGCGGCGCCAAGATGCTGAACCCGTTTCCTGAGTGACGGCGGTCGTTTTATCTGCAGGAAGTGTCGTGAACACAAGGTTTGTATAAAAATATAAAACAATGTTGATTTATTCAAACTGAGAACAGAATATTTCAGTTTCAGGGCGGCAGGAAGTGACATCATCAGGATGTGAGTTCAGTGTCGACACTCTGCCGAGTTTATGGCTGTAAATTAAAAACGCCACTTCATGGTTACGTCGCTCAGACGTGATCCTCTCCGCTCTGTACACGTTCTCCGTCCACGACCTCCGTCCACGGCCTTCTCCACCCTCGTGTTTATCTGCTGGTTATTGCCGACGACTTCCAGTCACGTTATCTCTAAAAAAACAAAAAACAAAGCACTCGGACAGGTCACATGACTCGGCTCCTCGCCGAGCGTCTGTCGGGTTTCTTTGCATTGATGATGGAGAAAAAAAAAAAAAGAGTTTCTGCATTTTCCCGCCAAACGTCTGATGATGTCGTTGGCGACCTGCAGGTTCTTCCTCGGCTTGATGACTCGTGATGAAGACGACGTGCTCGTCTTCCGTTTAGAAAGTCAAAGAGAGGAAACAGCAGTGTCTTTGTCTTTGTCCACGTCCTCTCGTCCCACACATCCACCCCCCTCCCTCAGACACCCCCACCCTCCCCCTCCCAGATCAGATTTATTTGGCTGCCACGCCCCGCCCCCGCCCCGCCACAGCCCGCCGCTCAGCCTCATCTCTGGCCATGGAGCGCCGTTACGACGGGCGTCTGCTGGGAGCCGCTGGGCTGAGACACGGGGGGCCACATGGGAGTCTGTTGCATGTGGTGGTGGTGGTAGTGGTGGTGGTGCATGTGGTGGCCGGTGGGCGATGACGGTGGCAGCCAGGCCGGCTGGTGACTCGGCGGAGAGGAGGCCCAGAAGGAGCTGAAGCCTGAGGAGGGGGCCGGCGGGGAGCACGCCATGGACACCTGGGAGGCGTTGCCGCCGGCACCGGAGCCGCAATCTGACGCCCGAAGTTTGGAGAACATGGTGATGGCGTCCGGGAAGTTGGGCGGCGTGGCAGGAGTGTTTCTGGGAGTACACATCTGTGGAGCACAAGAGGAGGAGCGTTAACACGAGGTGAGGGAACGTGACAGAGATACTGAGATATGACAGCTGATGGATTCATGCTTCAGTAACGACGCCGTGTTGGAGCTGATGATTTAAAACATGTGAGGCAGAAGCTTCACGACTCGACCAGAACTCAACATCCATCAACTGACAGAACAAGGAGGTCACGAGTTCAAGTCTGCCTCTGTAAAGGACCGGATCACGTTCCAGGACACGCAGAGTCCAAACACGTCTGCTGGGTCGAGGACTAAACGTCTCACGTCGACACTTATATTTGTCCGATCAGTCCCTGATGATCCGATCAGATGTTTCAAACTGTTCCACGACATTTTACTATTTACACTGATGAACTGTCACAAAAATCAAGTTTCAAGTCTCATTACTTTTATTATTACTAATTATTATAATAAATATCACACGATAAACACCATGTGGACGTTTGAGTCGCAAACTCACAGAGCTGATCTGAGCACAGACATGTGAGCTGAGTGACACACACACACACACACACACACACACACACACACACACACACACACACACACACACACACACACACAGAGATCAGGTAGCAGGGTCCTCTCAGCTGTGCAGCAGAGGGACGATATATTTAGAAAAAAAAAAACACACTCTGGCATGTGCGCACACAAACACACGTGTGTGTGTGTGGGATGGGTTTGTTCAGAACAAAACAACTATAATTCAGTCACACACACACTCTCTCACACACACACACACACACACACACACACACACACACACACACACACACACACACACACACACACACACACACACACACACACACACACACACACACACACACACACACACACACACACACACACACACACACACACACAGTTTCTGCTGCTCGGATCCTCGGGGAGCGCCGGTGTTCAGGCTGGATCTCTGAGTGTGTTACAAACAATAACACACACACACACACACACACACACACACACAGTAGTCTTCCTGCATCACCTCGCAGCAGATGACGCGCCCTGAACTGGTTTTGAACAAACTCTTCCACTCGGCTCGGCCTCGGGTGGGATGATGATGTCAGCGCACTGCACCCAAAACAATAACAAACCCGACTTCCTCCCTCTGTCGAGCTCCAGCACGCTCCTACCCGAGCCAGAGGAGGCACGTACACGGACAGCAGGAGGAGGAAAAAATGAAAACAAAGCTTGGCTGCAGATGTTGGCACGCCGCTCATGCATGATCAGGACCAAAAATCCATCCCAGAATGCAGCGGGGCTGGACTGTTGAGATACAGGATTGCGTGAGCCGAGGATGCCACACACGATCGACAGCCAGTCATCAGTCTGTGAGGTGAAGACGCTCATCGTCGTTACAGAGCTGCAATTAAAGATCGAACAGAGAGACTGTGACTGCGATCAGAGGCCGAGCAGCCCGCTCTCACCGGGTCGGTCCAAGTGAAACGTGAAGACGACAGCGACATTAAAGGTTCTCACTTAACACTGAGGAAACCTTTAACAAACACAGCTCAGACTGCAGCCGTGGGTCACACGACTTTACGCCAGACTGTGATTCAAACCTGAACAGCTCCACACTCTGTTCGAACGCTGACTGCATCAGGCTGGAGCTCACTTCAAATTAAACCAAGTGCACTGTGGGTAGTTCAGAGGCTGTGGGAATTCAGGACATTCAACAAAGACAGTGTTTAAAAGCTCGACACGTCGGCGGCTGGTAGCAGTTTAATAATAAAATGACATTTAGTCTGTCCGTGTTCTGATCCATGTTCTGATCCAGAAGTCACACTGCTGTGTGTCTGAAACCCAGTCCAGCAGGTCAGCGGGTCCATCCCACGTCCAGGATGACATTCAGCCTCGCTCAGCCTCACTCAGCCTCGCTCGCCCTGAAGCCTAGAGTGTGTTTTTGTTGTGAATGGACTTACCATCTGGTGGTGGTGGCTGGGGATGTTGGCCTCCTGGAAGAAGGAGCTTAAGGCCGTCTGCAGAGACAGAGAGGACATTGTGTTATGATTTATTTTGATTGGAACCCAAAAAAACTTGAAGAAGTCAGATGTTTGTTTTCTCCTCCTCCTCCCCCCGACCACAAAAGAAGAACAGACCCATCCCCCCGTCACCATCAGCCCGCGGGTCAGTTAACACAAGCGGTCACATGAGCTCAGGGCTAAAAGCATTATCTCCACCCTGAGACCTGAAACAGTTTGTGGACCGCAGAGACACAGCTGACTCCACTCATCTGAAAGCTTTGACTGTCACCATCCACTCCAGTTTATTATCAGCTCACTGAAACTTCAAACCAAAGTTTAACTCAAGATTTTTTAAAGATTCAAACTATTTCCTAACATTTGACAAACAATGAGTAAAAGTCCTGAAGTCATTAATAAAGCCAGCGATCATGGCAGCTCTTTGTCTCACAGTCTCACAGTGGGTGGAGCAAACAGACGCTGTAAAAATGTAAACAGCAGCTCAGTGGCTGCTCCCTGCACAAACAAGGAAATGAGTCGGCCTGTTGTAACGCTCGCAGCCAAGGCCGCCGCGAACACAAACACACTTTAGCTCTGAGGCAGAAACAACAGGCTGGTAACGGAGCCAGCCCCAACACGTCGGGGGAGGAGGAAACATTCCTCTGATTCACGGGGATGATGGGAAACGCTCAGGGTGATGTCACCGTTCAGGCACAAAGCAGCTCGTGTGGATTCAACATGAGACTGTCCTGTTTGTCCACAGGAAGTCTCAGCCGTCCCCTCAGGACAATCAGCCTCTGACGGCCACGTCCCTGAGAACAACAAGACAAAGGTTCACACAGAAGGAAGCTGGAGCTGGAGCTCCACGTCTGTTTCCTCCAAACCAACAATAAAATGCTGCTAACGCGCTCGTGACATCAGCACAGGTGAACGCAGAGTGTGAAGCAGTCTGCATGCAGCAGAGAGCTGCAGGAAACATGGACAGGAAAAGTCCATGAATGTTATGATCTCTATGTCACAACACTTCCTGTTGTTGAGACTCCTCTAACCAGCTGAGAACATTAACGTACATGTTGAAAACATTTCACGTCTTTAAAATAAACTTCCTGTCCTGATCAATGAGAGCAACATTCCTAACAAACAAAGTATGAGCCGGAGTGTGAGCGTAGCCTCCATTTCACTCCAGGCCTCCTTCTTGCCAACACTTCAATGAATGCAGTGGCTCCACCCCGCCTCACCCCTCCTCACCCCCGCCTCACCCCCTCCTCACTCCTGCTCCACCCCCGCCTCACCCCCACCCCCGCAGCCTGGTTGTTTGACAACAGCAGCGGCGGTGCAGGAATGTCTGCGTACAACGTGACACACATCTCAAAGCGTCAACGTGTTCTGCTGCTTTTGTGTGCAGAGCCGGTTCCACTGAGCCGGTCAGTACACGCTTCCTGTTCAGCAGAGCTTCCTGTACTGGAGAGCGCCGTTCATTTCCTCAGAGTTTCTGTAACGTGACCTGCGGCTGCTGCGTTAGCTTCAGATCATCAGCACGGGGAACAAAGAGTGAACTGTGTCTGTTTGTGTCACCTTCAGTTTGCAGATAAACAGACGTCACCTGACGAGTTTCAGACCACATGAACACATTTAAAAACACGTGACTTTAACTGTGTCTGTGTGTGTGTGTGTGTGTGTGTGTGTGCGTGTGTGTGTGTATGTGTGTGTGTAGCATCAGTATAGGCTCTGCTGTCGTCTTCAAACGCGACACAAACAGGAAGACGTCACATGAATCAAATCAACACGTCGTCCTCTAACTGCTCCTGTGATGTCACGATTGAGAAAGTTGACTGTAATAATAATAATAATAATAATAATAACAATAATCATTATTATTATTGTTATTATTATTATTATTATTATCCAGTGAAGCTTCCTCGTGCTCAACAAGAAGACTTCAGGCTCGTAAATCTAGAAACTTTCCCGAGCTGAAGACTCATCAGACGACAGCAGGACAGTCTGTGATTCATTGATTTGTTTTTACTCTCAGCGTACTCCATCTTCACACTCTGCTGCTTTGCATGAACACAGCGTTACTGTTGTTGTGGTTCTGGTCCGATAGTCCTCAGGGAGGACAGCCAAGGACAAGCAGGCCACTGAGACGATGAGCTGTTTACTACGTCTTCACACACACACACACACACACACACACACACACACACACACACACACACACACACACACACACACACACACACAGTGAAATTTCATGTAATTATATAAACGACACGAGACGCTGGGAGGTTGGTGTGAAATTAGAGGTCTGAATAGTTTCTTTATCAAACACAAAGTTGTGTTGGGCTCTGTTGGGCTCTGCTGTCCAGGTAACATGAAGGTTAGTGACTCTGGACTAACAGAACGATTAATACATTGATTAATTGTATCACTAACTGTTCTGAGGATCCATTCATCAGCTCTAAACTTTCTGTTTTTATGGGCAGAAGAACCGATCGGTGAATTAAATTAAACTTTACTGTTGAACAAAACGTCGACCTGTCTCCATGGAGGAAGTTTGAGCTGCGCGTTCTTTACAAGCTGTATTAAAACTGAAATGAACTCCCTGCAGCGCCTCCTCTCAACTCCTGAACTTAAGACCACAAAATCAATCCCAGCAGCCTCCTGAGAGGAGCTGATCCTCCTCCTCCTGCTGAACCACCTGGCCCGGCTGCGGCCCAAAAACGCTAGCCGGACGACCTCGACAGATTGGACATTAGAGCAGGAGGAGGAGGAGGAGGAGGAGGACCATGACCATCTGGAAGCTCAGAGATCTTCAGGTGTCTGTCAGCTGTTCACTGGCCTCCTCACACACACACAGATGTTTGTCAGCTGACGTAAACATGAACTGCAGGGTAATATGTTAATAATGTTTATTTTGTTGTTTCATTGACTGTGAGTCCAACATGATGCGTTCAAAGGCCCAAACAGATAAAAACAAGCACACGAAGACTGTGTGTGTGTGTGTGTGTATGTGTGTGTGTGTGTGAACAGCTGGAGGGATAATTAATCTTAATCAGTCTATATATAACTGAACAAGACCTGGATCAATGTCACACAGAGCCTGACCTCAGAGAGTCCCTGAACGCACCACTCACTTTAAAACACGTTGAGCTGAACAAACAGGCCGAGCCTCTGTGTGTGTGTGAGTGTGTATATGTGTGTGTGTGTGTGAGTGTGTATATGTGTGTGGTGTGTGTGAGTGTGTATATGTGTGTATGTGTGTGTGAGTGTGTATATGTATATGTGTGTGTGTGTGTGAGTGTGTATATGTGTGTGTGTGTGTGAGTGTGTATATGTATATGTGTGTGTGAGTGTGTATATGTATGTGTGTGTGTGAGTGTGTATATGTTTATGTGTGTGTGTGTGTGTATGTTTGTGTTTGTGTGTGTGTGTGTTTAGATGTGTGTGTTTAGGTGTATGTGTGTGTATGTGTGTGTGTTTATGTGTGTATGTGTGTGTGTGTGTATGTGTGTGTGTATGTGTGTGTGTGTGTGTATGTGTTTATGTGTGTGTGTGTGTATGTGTTTATGTGTGTGTATGTGTTTATGTGTGTGTGTGTGTGTATGTGTGTGTGTGTGTATGTGTTTATGTGTGTATGTGTGTATGTGTGTATGTGTGTGTGTGTATGTGTGTATGTGTGTGTGTATGTGTGTATGTGTGTGTGTATGTGTGTGTGTGGTGTGTGTTTATGTGTGTGTGTGTTTGTGTGTGTGTGTGTGTGTATGTGTGTGTGTATGTGTGTGTGTGTGTTTATGTGTGTGTGTGTGTGTGTGTGTGTATGTGTGTGTGTGAGAGAGGACATGTTATCACACAGGCCTCTCTGACAAGATGGCATCAGTGTTTGGCTGAAGAACAACAACAGCAGCGAGCTAGCTTTAGCTTAGCATACCGTTCAATGAGGATTCCCGTTAGCGTTAGCCAGCAGCTAGGCTAACAACAGTTAGCTCGCGGATGACACGGTGGATTCCTGCCCGAGAATGTCAACAGAAAAGCGGCCACGGAGCGGAGCAGCGCGGAGAGCTTAGCTCGTGTTAGCCACACGGAGCGCATGGCCGCAGAGGAGGACGCGAACCAGCCGAAACACACGGACACGAAGAGCTCGTTTAACGGCTTCGCGGCGGCAGGAAGGCGGAGGTAACCGGAGCAGACGGCTCGGTGCTTCACACTCACCTCAAACTGCCAGTGGGCCGCCTGGAGCAGCTGCTTCGCCTGGTCTGCGGCGCAGCCCGCCGTCAAAACAAACTGGTTGATCATGACTTGGTGTCTGAGCTCGTCCATATTCACCGACATGGCGTCTGTCCGCGCACGCAGCTGCTGTGATCAACTCAAATATGAAATAAAAAAAAAACAAATAAAGGGTTTGTGTTCTCTGTGAGCCGTCAGCCCGGTGCTCGGTGCTCCCTGTCCGTCTCCGCAGCCTCCAGCAGCAACAACAATATTTTCATGTCATCACCAACAACAAAGAGCAGCGCGCCGCTGATTGGTCAGCTCCCCGAGCGAGAGAGCACTACAGAGCCGCTGATTGGTCAGCTCCCCGAGCGAGAGAGCACTACAGAGCCGCTGATTGGCTGCCACGGAGAAGCGTTTAAAATTTACAGGGTGCGCTTGTTTCATGTGTCAGAGGCGCCGGCGGCGGGCGGGAGTCAGGCAGAGGCACAGTCTCCGCCCTCTGCGGTCACCCGGCAGATCTGTTCACGCGCTTTGTATTCGTGTCCGTTACACTGACGTCATGCGTTTGATTGGACAGCGAGTTGGATTCTCGGAGCTGATTGGCTGCTTTATTTGGCAGGTACACGACGAAAAACACACACACACACACACACACACACACACACACACACACACACACACACACACACACACAGATAAACACAGTAAATATTTATATATTTTATTACATAATTATTTATTTCTTTATTTTGAAAGGGAGGAAGCTGCTGTGTCAATAAGAGATGACCTGTCCTTATATGGTCATATAAATAATGAGCATGTTTACATCTGTCTTTATAACAGATGCACGTGCAACAAAACACATGATATTTATGTACTGTCATGACGTCATGACTTCCATAGGCCCACAGGTAACACGTCAGGTGACATGTCGTGTGCATTCCATAGTTTGTTTGGATAAAAATGTAAATTATGAAACATGATCACAGCTCATCACACCAACTAATGGTTTATATGACAGTTTAAATGCATGCATGAGAAAATATTTCTGATATTTTGTCTGAGTGTTGAAGTGAATATAAAAACAATATATCCTATATATATATAAGTATAAGTATAATATATAGTTCAGTACAAATATAATAACATACAACATAATAAACATTAAATCAGAACACATCCAACAGGAAGAAGTTGAACTGAAAGAAACATTGGTTATACTTTGGTTCTGCTTGGTTCTGCTTTGTTCTGCTTGGTTCTGCTTTGGTTCTGCTTGGTTCTGCTTTGGTTCTGCTTTAGTTATGCTTTGGTTATGCTTGGTTCTGCTTTGGTTTGCTTTGGTTATGCTTGGTTCTGCTTTGGTTCTGCTTTGGTTCTGCTTTGGTTATGCTTTGGTTCTGCTTTGGTTCTGCTTGGTTCTGCTTTGGTTATGCTTGGTTATACTTTGATTATGCTTTGGTTCTGCTTTGGTTCTGCTTGGTTCTGCTTGGTTCTGCTTTGGTTATGCTTGGTTATACTTTGATTATGCTTTGGTTCTGCTTTGGTTCTGCTTTGGTTCTGCTTGGTTCTGCTTTGGTTATGCTTGGTTCTGCTTTGGTTCTGCTTGGTTCTGCTTGGTTCTGCTTCGGTTCTGCTTTGGTTATGCTTGGTTCTGCTTGGTTCTGCTTGGTTTTGCTTCGGTTCTGCTTTGGTTATGCTTGGTTCTGCTTTGGTTCTGCTTTGGTTCTGCTTTGGTCTGCTTTGGTTATGCTTCGGTTCTGACTGCTTTGGTTCTGCTTTGGTTCTGCTTTGGTTCTGCTTTGGTTCTGCTTTGGTTCTGCTTGGTTCTGCTTTGGTTCTGCTTGGTTCTGTGAAGCTGTTTTTAATCTCCAGCCCTGCAGCTGGATTCTGGAGGCCCGGTCAGAGAACGGTTCTCCTCTTAGAACACTGATGTTCTTATCGTGACTCCAGCCTGAATTATTCAGCTGTGATGGAGGAGAGCATGCATTATGTATCATGGAGGGTTTCTACTGAAAGACTGAAGACTAAAGACTGAAAGATTAAAGACTAAAGACTAAAGACTGAAAGATTAAAGACTAAAGACTGAAGACTGAAAGATTAAAGACTAAAGACTGAATCAAATCAAATCAGATTTTATTTGTACAGCCCAAAGTCACAGAGTCCATTTTCCTCTGAGGCTTTACAATCTGTACAGGGAGTGACTCCCTCTGTCCTTAGACCCTCGGAGAGAGTGAGGAAAAACTTGCCCACAAAAACTTTAACAGGGAAAAAATGTGGAAGAAACCTCAGGAAGAGCCACAGAGGAGGGATCCCTCTGCCAGGACGGACAGACGTGCAATGGATGTCACATGTACAGGGCAAAAACTAAAGACGAAGGGACTGAAGACTGAAGGACTGAAGACTGAAGGACTGAAGACTGAAGGACTGAAGACTGAAGGACTGAAGGACTGAAGGACTGAAGGACTGAAGGACTGAAGACTGGAGACCGGAGGCTGAAACAGAGAAACTCAAACACAGTCTGTTAGAGTTGTCCTGCTGGTCCTGGATCTGTTATCGTGGCCTCATGTGGTGTTAAAATGTTCATCTGTGTTCATCCTGATCAATCCTGGACCGACCTCTGACCTTTGTGTTCCTGTTGTCGTTGACCTGTCTGTAAATCAGCTCTCTGATTGGTTCATGGTCACCTGTGGATGTTTCTCCTGGACAGTAAAACTGGAAGCTGTTCAGTGAACGAGTCACATGAGTCAGCTCCACATGTTGGACTTTGACTGTTTACATTTATTATTTCCATCTCATCACACTCTGTGCGAGTACTCCATCGCTTTACTTACTGTACAGATTCAGACTATTGATATAAAATGTTATCAATGCAGTCTGTGTGTGTTACAGATTAAACTATCAGCAGAGAATAAAGTCACTGAGGAGCTCCATGTTCAGTAACATTAATATAAAAATATAACATTTGATATTTTGATGCCATTCTGCATCATGAGAACTTTAAGTACATTTTATTGTGAATACTTTTGTAGTTTCACTGAAGTAAAGATCATGTATGTTTACCTACTAGTACTAGTATCTGAGTACTTCAAGTATTTCCTCCTCCTGTTACTCTCTGTGTCACGGCGCCCTCATCTGTCAGACTCACAGAATCACAGCCGACACAAACACGTTTCTTTATCTCCGATACACTCACGATTCAAGGTTGGATCTCACAGGAGATTTATTCTGTTTTATCTTCATGGCTTCAAATCAGTTATTCTGACGGAGAGTTGAGTTTTGAGTTTTGAACGTAGACTGGTCGGCCCAGTCTCTGATTTGTCTAAGAGTTCCAGAGCGAGGGAGGCAGCTACAGAGAAGGTTCTGTTGCCCCAGGTCCGGTTGTTGGTCCTGAGAGGTGGAGACAGACGGCTGTGGACAGTGTGAGGGTGGAGCAGATCTCAGAGAGCTGGAGGACGGGGATGGTGTGGTCGGGCAGACGGGCAGCAGAGTTCTGGATTAGAGGTTCAGAGCAGTGCTTTCATTCTGACGGGCCGTCAGTCAAGTCCACCATCAGACGTCTTCTCCTCTCTGATCTCCTCTGATCCTCCTCTCTGTGTGCTCGGCTGCTCCCGCTCTGACCTTTGACCTCTGCTGGAGGTGATGGGATGGTCCTCGGTGGAGGCGGTCTGAGGACTTGTCAGGAGTGCTGACCCTGCAGGGTCTGGACAAAGAGACGGGTCTGCAGCCACATGATGTGGGCGTCAGGAGTTCAATGAAGACCAGGACCTGGTCTGATTGTGCTGGTGTGTTGACCTCCAGTCTGACTCCAAAACTTGAACTTTCAATATATTTTGGTGGTAAATAAAAGTAACTAAATACATTTACTCAGTACTTTGAAGGTATCTCCATATACTTCATACTTTACTACATTTCAGAGGGAAAGACTGGACGTTATATTTATCTGACTGCTTTTCACATAAAGAGTTCACATGAATAATAATATTAATATATGAAAGTTTCAGGCTTGTTGTGATCTCTTATGTAAAATCAGTTCTGTCTTATCGTGTCAACAAACCAATCAAATCTTTTGCATCAATCATCGGACGCCCCTGAAGTAAAATGCTGCTCTGACACTGACGCTTCAGTGTGAACGTCACAGTAATAATAATAATACTTTACTTATACTTACTATACTTTACTACTGTAATATTCCTGCACTTTTAAATGCAGGACTTTTACTTGCAACAGAGTACTTTTATATTGTGGAACTGATACTTTTACAGTACATCTCGCACCCGTGGTCTGCTCCTTGCTGACAGAAGAACGCTGCTCTGCATCATCTCTGAATTTATTTAATCAGTAACAACCTGAAAGTTGGACCCAGTTTGGAGTTGCGGGGATGAGGTGGGAGGAGGGGCAGGCGTGTGTGAAGGAATGTACTTTTGTTCATAAGACAGAGAGAGAGAGAAAGGCCAAACAAAAAGGTTTGGCCCCTTGAACGTTCTGTTAGTGTGGCTGAGTGGTTTCCTGAGGCGCCTCACAAAGGCAACTGTAAAGCAATAAAAAGGCTTCCTCATGTCTCGAGTCCTGACGTCTCTTCAAAGCTGGATGTGGAGCACCGCATGCTCTGACACCTCTGAGCAGGTCCAGCACTCCCCAGGTTTAACTCCATCCTATGAGAAACACGTTTCATCTCAGGTGTGTTTCATACAACAGCAAGAACTTACCAGCAGGCCCCTTTAGAGACTTTAAGCCTTAATATAATGTGAACAGGTGAGTTGTATATAAATTCACCCTCAGTACAGTTGTCATGAACGGGGAAATTAGCTACAGAGACCAAAACTGTTTTTTGTACCAGGCTGTAAACATGTTTATTTCTGCTGTGAAACATGGGGACTTATGGAGACTGACTCACTGCTGGAGCCAGCCTCAACTATCACTTCATCACTAACTCTTTATGTCAATAATACTATTATAATTGTATTAATAATTATTATTATTAAATATTATTACTAAACCTGTTTTCTGTATTGTGTCAGAATAAGTTGTGATGTTACTGTCTTTTTCACTGATTTCTTTTTTTATATCAGAGGACAAACAGATTCATTTTTATTGATTTAAACTTTAATCATATTTTGTATCTTAAAACTTTCAAGTAAAATCTCAATCTGAAATCTAACGAGTAACTAAATCATCAAATCATATATAATAAAGTGTCTTTAAACGTTCTGTCACTGCATGTTTGAAAAGAGAAGAATAAGAAGTCTCTCTCTTTTTATGACCTCAAATTAATTATAGAGTTTAATTACTGTAGAATTAGACTAATCCTCAGTTTGTCCCCGCAGGTCCCCCGGTGCGTCCCCGGGCCTCAGTTTGAGAACCTGCACGGCAGCAGCCCCAGTTGACTTGAGAGTGATTAAAAATGAAGCGCTATAGAAACCAGCAGGCCAATGGAGGAGCGGGAAGCTGTTTACAAGGGGGTGTACCGTTTCTATGGTTGCTGGACAAACCTCCTGCACCAGGTATTAAACTGCCTCCCCGACGGATCCCGCAGCCCGCTGACACCCGCAATAAAGACCTCCAGAGAGGAGAAGGAGCCCGAACACAGCGCCAAACACAATCCACAGGAATTTCTCCCCTTTCTCTGCTTTCACTCACGAGCTGACAACAGGTGCGTCTGAGTCAGGCTGAGGCTGAACACCCAGAGCTGCTCGATCAGGATTTAAAGCCTCCAACAGGACAAGGTGAGTTTCAACTTTATTCTGAGATTCAACAGAAATCTGTTAATCTGCTCCAGGAGGCCTCACGTGTCCGCGCCAGGTCTATTCAGCTCTAAACAAATCCATTAATAATAAACTATACGTTTTAAATAACACCGACATTCAAGTAATCAACACTTTGATGGTTTGAGTTAAAGTAAACCAAGTCCTTCATGTCTGGACACAGAAAAACGCGGATTTTACGCGTAAAACGGCCCAAAATGCGCAAATGTCTCCAAACATGACGCACACATTCAGAATAAATTATAGCGCCACGATAAAGAGGCGAAAGATTGTTTAATAACGCGGGCAGTGCCTCTGCGGGGGGTAAAGGCTTGTGTGCAGTTAGGAATGACGTGCGCTCAAGTGCGCAACTGACTTTTTCAGGAAAGTTCTGTGACACGGAACCAAAACTGCTGCTCATCGACACCAGACTTACGGTTCTCAGAGTGTTGTCAGCAGGTGACAGACTTGACACAGGATTTAAAAGGAGCTGAAATGTGAAGGTCTTTACGCACATGCACACAGAGGCCATTGTCCTGCGCTTTTCGCACTTTGTTCAAGTTGGGTGTATATTTTCGGTCCTGTCAGGCGGTGGCAGGAAGAGGAGGAGAGGAGCTGGGTGACACAGAGCAATGCTGTCTCTGAGCTGTGGGGACCCCTGGCCTGAAGGCTCGGTGGGGCTGGAGGAGGAGGTGGTGACCGCCGCTGCTCAGGCTGAGGAGCGGGACAGCATCAACAACAAGAACAGCAGCAGCAGCAGCTGCTGCAGCTCCATTAACCTGGACGACAGCCTGACCAGCCTGCAGTGGCTGCAGGAGTTCTCCATCCTCGGTGCCAACGTGCCGCAGCAGGAGCACCACCAGCCGCACCTGTTCGGTCGTCAGCCGCTGGGCTCCGATGCTCCGGCCTCCCCTCTGGCCGGGGACCCCGCCTCCATCGGCATGCCTCTGACCCCGGGGAAGCCCACAGCAGCGGCCTACAGCAGGATGCAGTCCCTCCCCGGTATAGTGGCTCACGGCCACTGCCCAGATGAGGTGGACTACAAGACCAACGCGCACATCAAGCCCCCGTACTCGTACGCGACGCTGATCTGCATGGCCATGCAGGCCAGCAAGAAGAGCAAGATCACGCTGTCCTGCATCTACAAGTGGATCACTGACAACTTCTGCTACTACCGACATGCTGATCCCACCTGGCAGGTAAAGGACCACACACACACACACACACACACACACACACACACACCACACACACTCTGCATTGTTTGAGTTTCTCTCAGGTCAAATCTCAGCTGCTCTGGGCCTGCTGCCACACTCTCATGAAGTATTAGTGACTTATCAGGTAATTAATAACTCCAGGAGAATCCAGCGGCCTGGAATTAAACATGAATTAAACTCTCAGTCCACTTCTTTTTGCTTTTGGTTGTTCTGCTTGACTAAAAACAAGAGATGCTGGTTTGAAGGTGGAAGGAGAGGCAGCAGATTCCCCTTCAAGGAATCTTCAAGAAAAGTTTAATTTGGCTGGATGAATGATTGATGGAGCCGTTAGCTGTACTCCGACATCTCAGAGCATTTTGTTATTGTAAGGCCGAACATGGGGCAGATAATATTTAACAAAGGTCATCGGGTCACTGCTCTGTTCAGACTTCAGGGAGGGCGGGGGTTAACGCGACATTAATGTGATGCATGGTGCTCTGCCATCTGTACTTCCTGCTTCACCACAGGCGGACATGGGTAAAGTTACAGACCTCAGATCGATGCCACGTGTCTGTACACTAAACATGAAGCAACAGCTGGTTAGCTTAGCTTAGCACAAAGACTGGAAACAAAGGGAAACAGCTAGCCTAACTTTTGATCCCCTGTGTTTAATCTGTACACGAACCAAAGTGCGAACTCAACCCGTCGTGGTTTTGCTCCGTCTGTGACTTCCAGAAGTATCTGCTGGTTGCCTGGCAACCTCATGCTTGCCGTCCCAACAGCACCTCCAGTTGCCATAGCAACCTTCTATACAATGGACTCACCCAGACAAGTTCACACCGCTCATGTCATTCAGACTGAATGCACTTAGTGAAGTTTGGTTTGGTGTGATGAAAACAAAATGATGAATGAGTGTCTGACGCCTGCACGTTGTCTTCATGGATTATTGATGTATTATCTACAAACACCGATTTGAATAACCGAGCCCCCAGCTGAACATGCAGCAAGAAACCGGAGAGCTTTACAGGTGCTGGTGGGGGGATTGTGTTCCCCCTGCAAAGAGCCAGGCTAGCTGTTTCCCCCTGTTTCCAGTCTTTATGCTAAGCTAAGCTAAGCTCACTGGCTTCTTGTTTACTACACAGACGAGAGCGTAGCGTCAGTCTGCTCACTCAAAGCTGGACTTTGAATGAGACTTGGTTGGTACTGGTGTTTGTCCTGATTATGTGTCTCTCAATGTGGGCCATCTGCTCACAGTCATCGGATCTACTGCAGTAATTTTAAGTTGAATCTGGAACATGATCTGTGGTTAAGGTTCTTGTCGTCTGGGCCCGGCTTAACTCCCTGCAAGACCGACAATAAGCACAGTTCCTGAAATACTCAACAATTCCTAAAAGGTCCAGAGTACGTTTGATATGATGATGTGAAAATATGCGTCTCTGTTTTTAGAACTCCATCCGACACAACCTGTCACTCAACAAGTGCTTCATCAAGGTGCCGCGGCAGAAGGACGAGCCCGGGAAGGGAGGTTTCTGGAAGATTGACCCACAGTACGCTGAGCGCCTCCTGAGTGGCGCCTATAAGAAGAGGCGAATGCCACCGGTCCAGATCAACCCGGCTCTGCAGAACAGGCTCAGGGTCAACCTTCAGCCCCAGTCCAGAGCCCTCTGCAGCCCCACAGCAGGTCAGAGCGGCCTGTGCATCAACCCAGAGTCCCAGCAACTCCTCCGGGAGTTTGAAGAGGCGACCGGCGCTGACCAGAACTGGGACCCTCACCTGGCGGAGGGGACCATGCTGGGGTCTTGGCCAGTGGTCAGAGGAAGAAGTGGGCACAAGAGGAAACTGGGCTCCAGGATTGGTTCCATCAAAGCTCCCAGGCGCTCCAGCTCCCCACTGCTCTCCGTGGACGAACAGAAGGAGATTGGACCTTTGAAAGGGGACTTCGACTGGGACGCCCTCCTGGACTCAGCTCTCAGCGGGGAGCTCAGTTTGGAGGGAGGAGAACCTCTGAGCCCCATCATGAAGGAGGAGGACCTGACGGTGCGAGGGACCCACATCTCCCCTGTTGAAGCCCCTGCAGGGACAGCGGACATCCACGTACTGGTGGAGACCCAAAGGAATAATGACGTGTCAGACTTTGATGAGGAGACCTTCCTCGCCACAGCCTTCCTGGAGAGCCCCTGGCCAGAGGAGGAGGAACAAGCCCGCAACGATTTCCTCTGTAGCTCCACCGTCAACCTGGACCAGCTGTTTGACCTCGGAGACTCGTTAGGTGGAGACGCTCGGATTGACACCCTCCTCTGAGGAATACTTGCTTTCCTGGTCCTCTTTCAAAATGACAAGACTCCTGGCTACACTGCAGAGGAACAACAGACTCTTTTTTTACACTCAAGCAACTTTATTGTCCTGAAGATGTTTAAAGTATTTTTAGAATGACATGTTTATACCCACAGCTTCCTGTTTATACCCACAGCTTCCTGTTTATACCCGCAGCTTCCTGTTTATACCCACAGCTTCCTGTTTATACCCACAGCTTCCTGTTTATACCCACAGCTTCCTGTTTATACCCACAGCTTCCTTGTTTATACCCACAGCTTCCTGTTTATACCCGCAGCTTCCTGTTTATACCCACAGCTTCCTGTTTATACCCACAGCTTCCTGTTTATACCCACAGCTTCCTGTTTATACCCACAGCTTCTTCATTTCCAACTCTTCATTCACTTAAAGCTCAGTCAAGTTGTTTGTTAAATGAACTTTGTCACAGCGAGCTCACTGACTGATCGTGGCATTTGAATTTTTTTAGTAAAGTCTCTAATTGTTGGCGTGAACAGGCCTTTAGGACGACACATCATGGACTCGGTTTACATCATACAAAGTGTGTTTTCATGTTGTTTTTGTTTTTGTACACGACATGAATATTTTCTGAAGACAATAACCGAGCCGGATCAGCACCGAGCCGGATCAGCACCGATTGTTGGGACATGTGTGTAAATACGGTGACAGCAGCACTACGATGATGAATTATGAGATATTTGCCAAATGATGTTTGGTGTAGGAGTGATTTACTGTATTTCTTGTTGTATTTTTTTTTGCGTGGGGTTTTTGGTACTAACTATTCTCTGTATGCATTTTTCCAAAATAATTAGGAGCAGTTTAACTAGATTAATAAATGTCAGAAGAGATGTCAGTTTTGTTTCTTGTAGAAGTACTTAGGAAGCGTTTTTTTTTTTTAATCCTGTGCAAAGCAGAAATGGACACGAAGCAGCTCGAGGCGAAACTTAAAGACCTTAAAACGGCCGCGGCGTCTCGTGAATGAATACCTGACCTTCTATGTGCCAAGAACAACACGTGGGACTCGACAGGATGGCAGTGTTGTTTTTTTATTTTACGTGTAGCGCCGTCTGAAAAGATCTGATGCAGCTCGATGTGTCGATGGACTAACTGAACCAAATCACTCCACATCAACATTCAAAGATTATTGCTCCTGTTTTCCTCTGAATGTGTGAAAGTGCAATCAATGTACAGTGATACTTGTTAGATTTTACACTCAGTCGTAGGCAGTTTACTTTAGAGAGACCAGTTTCACAGGTTTGTGTATTACGAGGTGCGAATACACTCCGACAGGACAAAGGACGACGGAGAAACCATGAAACATTTGTGTATTAGCTCTTCTTGATCACATAACTCTCAGTCAGAGACGCTGTATGCTTCCTTTTACTCTCCTGTTTTTTTTTTATTTTCCACTTTTCTTTGACAAATAAAGAAAAATAATACGTGCTGCATCTCGGTTGTGTATTTCTAAACATGCTGTAAGGTTGGCAGTGTCTGCCTGTTGGTCCAGACTTAAATATCAAGTATCAGGTGGATTAGCATTAAACTTGTACAGACATTCATGGTTCCCAGAGGATGAATCCTACTGACTTTGTTGATGCCCTGACTTGTAGCGGCTGTACCATCACCACTAGTTTGACGTTTGAGGATTATTGGATGGATCGCTGTGATGCCTGGTGCAGATTTTAAAATATTTATATTGTATATTTATTATAATATATTATATTCTTCATATATTCGCAGCCTCAGTGAGTTGCTCGCCCGGCTGGCTGCAGACTTTTTCTTCATCTTGTTTTCTTCTGCATCTCTCTCTCCCTGCACCTCCCCACTTTGCTTCAGTGCCTGTACGTGAGATTTACGTTGGTCTTTCCTGCTCATCTCTTTTGGGACTCTTGCTGTGATCAGGCAGTGGATGGGTAATGGTAGCAGGGGGTGGCTGGGTTTCTCTTTCAGGGCTTTGTCTGTGCTCAGTCAGACTCTTGTTCCCCATGGTGCTTGGATCTGTGGTCCTTCATTAGGTCGGTGTGGGGTCTAACAGGGACAAGTGTCCCACGGCCCCATATATCACCGCCTGTCTTCCCCGCTGTAGACCACACCGTCTCTCTCTGCTGCAGATTAGCAAGGTGGCTCGCGTTCAGAGTCAGATGAATAGCCGCCGTAATCAAATGCAAATATGTTGAATTTAAGAAGCCTGCGTCCCCCGGGGCTGCGAACAGACGGCTCTCTGTCGAGAAGCGTGTCTGTCTGTGGTCACTGATGAGGTAACCATGGCTGAAAGATGAAGGGCAAAGATAGAGTGCTGTAATGCTACACCTCTATATGATGGACACCCAACACTCAGCTGCAGGGACAGGATCCTGCATCTTCATGCCCAGCCCGAGTGCTTTTTTTCTGGAAAGGAGAGCTGACGTTTCCCCTTCCCCCCAGCCTGAGCTCCATGCAGGCCCCCTGGACGGCTATTACCTGCTGGACTTAGCTCTCCAGCTGGATTGCAGGGCTCATAATTATAATGTGGCAGGCTGGTTAGATGAGAGGCCCGTGGTAACCCGATGCAGGTATTATTCACTGGTCCCGCTGACGGCTGCAGGTAAGAGGAGCCTCCTGGTGAAACGCTAACCCGCGCTGCCTGTTCCAACCCAGAAACGCTGCAAACTGAAAGTGCTAAACGCCAACACCCAGTGTGGCCATGGCGATGAAGCAGCCACACACAATGTGTCTGAAGTGATGTGAGCTGAACAAAGTGTTTATATCTGTTAAACTAAAGATCTGAAGTATGCACAGACTGTAACGTGACATGAAGAGCATTAACTTTTAAACCGTCACGTGACAACTGACAAAACAATGTCACCACCAGATCTAATTAACAGCACTGGATCTCCCTCAGCAGATGGAGTCCATCCCTGACTGTGGATCAGTACTTCATACAATCACACTTCATATAACACAGAATATCCCTCCAAAGACTTCTTGTTCATGTTGACTATCTAACTTATGCACCGGACCTCAAATAAAGATGCAATATGCAATAACAACAGTCACAAGTACAAGCTGCTCCAGTATCAGTGAAAGTTCACTTTTCTTACCACAAGGTCCATTTAGCAGCTGTTCTGGAGCTTTCGATCAAATCACATGGTACTCGTCAGTAGGTGAGAATCCTTAAAGTGATCATAAACATTGAGTGACATCCTGCTGAAGAGGATCGAGTGAACACGCTGTGCTGGAAACTCATAAAACACCATTCCTCTGATAAAATGTTTTAGCACCGTATTGTGGAGATAACAAAGTGTTTGCATGGAACAGAGTGAAGCTGTGCTAAAGTTCAGACTGATGATTCGAAGGTGGAGGCCGATGAAAGTATCAGTTCTCAGGAGCAGCATTCGTTGCCCGACGACTCGGCTGGTATTTCTGTGCAGAAAGTCTCAGTGAGTGAAGGTTGGTGAGCGATCTGCTGAAGCTTATCTACAGATTCACCCCCAAAAAAACAAAGATGTGAAACAGTGGGCAGAGAAGAGCCGGGGAATACATCTTTTTTATCACACAGCTAATGAAAGGCCCGTTTCCCGGGCAACTGCTGGTACCATTGTCATGTAGGGCCGGGGGGCGGGAGAGAGCGAGGGTCTCTTGCTGGTCTAACGGAGGCTCTGGGTTGATTAGGACTGTGGACGGATGGTGTGGCAGAGAGGCTGGATGGAGCCTCAGATTTATTACAGTGCTGCTGTTTGTGAAAGTTCACTTACCTTACCAAAGTGAGGCTCCACATCCAGGAGCTGCACTTCAGACTGAACTGCTGCACAGCTTCACAGCAGAGGTGGACAAACTACTACAAGACCATCAGGGAGAAGATGAGACATTTCTTCATTTCTTTGGTTCAAAAAACTCTCTGTAGCTAATTTCCCCGTTCATGACAACTGTACTGAGGGTGAATTTATATACAACTCACCTGTTCACATTATATTAAGGCTGAAAGTTATGCAGGATTAAGAGCGTGGACGCTTTGATTGACAGGTGGGCGTGGTTACAGGTGTCTTCAGCCGCCTCAGGTCCACCGATGATCCACATCACAGACTACGTCCAGGTTTTAGACAGTCTGCGGGGACGTCACGGAGACTACGTCCAGGTTTTAGACAGTCTGCGGAGACGTCACGGAGACCACGTCCAGGTTTTAGACAGTCTGCAGGGACGTCACGGAGACTACGTCCAGGTTTTAGACAGTCTGCGGGGACGTCACAGAGTCTACGTCCAGGTTTTAGACAGTCTGCGGGGACGTCACAGAGACTACGTCCAGGTTTTAGACAGTCTGCGGGGACGTCACAGAGACTACGTCCAGGTTTTAGACAGTCTGCGGGGACGTCACAGAGACTACGTCCAGGTTTTAGACAGTCTGCGGGGACGTCACAGAGACTACGTCCAGGTTTTAGACAGTCTGCGGGGACGTCACAGAGACTACGTCCAGGTTTTAGACAGTCTGCTGGGACGTCACAGAGACTACGTCAAGGTTTTAGACAGTCTGCGAGGGACGTCACAGAGACTACGTCCAGGTTTTAGACAGTCTGCGGGGACGTCACAGAGACTACGTCCAGGTTTTAGACAGTCTGCGGGGACGTCACAGAGACTACGTCCAGGTTTTAGACAGTCTGCTGGGACGTCACAGAGACTATGTCAAGGTTTTAGACAGTCTGCAGGGACGTCACAGAGACTACGTCCAGGTTTTAGACAGTCTGCTGGGACGTCACAGAGACTACGTCCAGGTTTTAGACAGTCTGCTGGGACGTCACGGAGACTACGTCCAGGTTTTAGACAGTCTGCGGAGACGTCACGGAGACTACGTCCAGGTTTTAGACAGTCTGCGGAGACGTCACGGAGACCACGTCCAGGTTTTAGACAGTCTGCGGAGACGTCACGGAGACCACGTCCAGGTTTTAGACAGTCTGCAGGGACGTCACGGAGACTACGTCCAGGTTTTAGACAGTCTGCGGGGACGTCACAGAGTCTACGTCCAGGTTTTAGACAGTCTGCGGGGACGTCACAGAGACTACGTCCAGGTTTTAGACAGTCTGTGTCTACAAGAAGGGTGGGTTGGGGTGGGTTGGGGGTGGGTTGGGGTTGGTTGGGCATGGTTGGAGTTGGTTGGGGTTGGTTGGGGTTGGTTGAGGTGGGTTGGGGTTGGTTGGGGTTGGTTGGTTGGGGTTGGTTGGTTGGGGTTGGTTGGGGATGATTGGGGCTGGTTGGGGTTGGTTGGGGTTGGTTGGGGATGGTTGGGGCTGGTTGGGGTTGGTGGGTTGGTTGGGGTTGGTGGTTGGGGTGGTGGTTGGTGTGGGTTGGTTGGGGTTGGTTGGTTGGGGTTGGTTGGGGTTGGTTAGGGATGGTTGGGGATGGTTGGGGTTGGTTGGGGTTGGTTGGGGTTGGTGGTTGGTTGGTTGGGTTGGTTGGGGTTGGTTAGGGATGGTTGGGGCTGGTTGGGGTTGGTTGGGGTTGGTTGGGGTTGGTTGGTTGGGGTGGTTGGTTGGGGTTGGTTGGGGTTGGTTGGGGTGGTTTTGGTTGGGGTTGGTTGGGGTTGGTTGGGGGTTGGGGTTGTTGGGGTTGGTTTGGTGGGTTGGGGTGGTTGGGGTGGTGGGGGGGTTGGGGGTTGGTGGGGTTGGTTGAGGGGGTTGGGGTTGGTTGGGGTTGGTTGAGGTGGGTTGGGGATGGTTGGGGTGGGTTGGGGTTGGTTGGGGTTGGTTGAGGTGGGTTGGGGATGGTTGGGGTTGGTTGGGGTTGGTTGGGGTTGGTTGGGGTTGCATGCTAATGGAGATCGATGTTTTAATTTGGCACCACCTCATATGAATGTAAATATCCTGTCAGCGCCGTATGGATGCTGATGTGTCGGGGTGTCGGGGTCAGGACAGAGATTTGCAGATCATTGTATGCAGTATCTTCAGGATGATGGTGGGTGTGTGTTTGGGGAGTGCATGAGTGTGTGTTTGCATGTTTGCCTGTGTGTGTGTGTGTGTGTGTGTGTGTGTGTGTGTGTGTGTGTGTGTGTGTGTGTGTGTGTGTTGCAGTGCAGGCCGCTGCCTTCTTTGTCAGGAAGACACAGGCAGAGCGGTAATCCGACATCCATCACCGGCTTAGAGAGCAATACACACTCTGTGTAACAACAAGGAAACAATACCCAGGGAAACAGTGGGAGGGCCTCTGTATTCATCTCGCAGGGATGGGGGACGCTCCTTTGTAGGTGTTTGGGACGACTGAATGAGGCAGCAGAAGACCAGCATGACAAAGCCAGTTCTGCAGCGACCAGTAAACCTCCACAGTGAGCTGGGAAACTGTTGCAGGAAAAACAGTGAAGTGTGGGGGTTCACAGAGAGAGACGCCATTTAAAGTCTGTTTATTCTGAGTATGACACATCTTCAGATGGTCTGACAGGGGAGACAAAAGGACAGAGCCGCTGGACCAGAGCAAATCCAGGACTGACTTCACAAGTCTGTCTCCTTTTACTACAGATTTCTATGAGTCAATGAGTTGAACTTGGCCAGTTCTGAGGTGGTGACCTAGCAGCGTACAGCCGCCCATATTTATTTATTTATTCATTTATTTCATTCAGATTTTCTATTTTGTGGTGGAAAGGTTTTATTTTCCTGCATGGAGTTTGAAACAGACGCAAACACGATGTTTGTCTTCTTCGTGGTCCAATCACATGATGTGAGGCCTGACACTGACCCTGAGTCCGGTGATAAAACCAAACACAAATCAACCGGCTGCCATTAAAAGGTCCGACTGCAGCCGCCTGATAGCGGAGGGAGAAACATCCCGTCTGTTTGGGAGACGTCCTGGCGTCTCGCCCTCCCGCTCTCATCCAGCCATTCTGTGGATGCAAACACAACAGAGACGCTGCAAAGCTCTTTGCTGGGGGTGGACCAGTGAATGGGCCGGCTGAAGGAGAAATCCCTGGCTACGCTGAGCAGCGAGGGGGTCTGAAGCTTGGACCACGACTGACCGGGTGTGTGTAGAGGAGGCCTTTGTCGCTGCTGTCGCCACGGCAGCTCACCTATTGAGGGTAGAGTCTAAGATATGTAAAGCAGCAGTGTTTTCAAAGCTTTCCCTCCGTGTGCAACAAACAAAGACATAAAGAAATCAAATTAAAGTTTGGAAGGGAGTGAGTAAAGAGTGGGAATAAGTATCCTCTGTGGTAAATGCTTCTGCAGCGGGCCAAGCCGTGCGCTGGAATCTGATGACTGTTGAGAAATGGAAAAAGAAAGGAATCATTAAAAAGACGGAGCGAGGTGGAGGGAGACTACTATGCCCTTGTTTGCCCAGAGTGGTATTTTCTTTTCTCATTGAGTCGGGCCAAGTCCTGCGGGCGGCTTGGTGAGTCTCCCACCCAGCACTGAGAGGCAGGCCCGGGCATGCCCGGCCAAGGTCAAACTGTGGCCGCCAAGAGCGAGCGCCCGGCTCAGCCGCTCTGTGTATGTTTGTTTTCCCTGCACTCGGCAGCTCGGCCTCTCCGGAGGCTTCGCACGGCGAGCACAGGTATCAGGTGACGTGTCTGAGGCGACGTGTTGCTGCTTCATGCAGGACATCGGTTCATGGTATGAGTCCATGAATCAGACGTCCGTTTCTGCAGGAAACTTTTTTATTGTCACGTCATGGCATGAGAAGAAGGACGCGCGGTGCACATAGCCGGTGTGAAATGTCGTAGACGCAGTGTAAGCTGAGAATATGTTTGGTAACTGACTCTGGTATGTAGAGACCATTGTTCTGTCGCTGCAGTGAGTCACCAACCTTTATGTTACCTGGACAGCATAACACTGCACAAACCCTCGACGACAACAAAGAGCGGAAACGTCCGACTGATGGAAGAGACGTATCGTCTGATGAAGGTGTTTCCTTCGACCATAGCATGTCGTTTACACTGAACGGAGGTTTAGTTCAATTTACAGAGAGGCCTCGCTCTCCTTTTCTCTTCCTCCGTCAGCGTCCTCTTCACTCTCTTCTCCTCTGCCATCATGTCCATAGAGGCTGCTGAGCCTGGTTTCCTCCTCTTCTTCTTCCTTTTAGTGCAAACACTCAGTCCGTCAGCCTGGGGATGAGCTCAGAGCGACGGGTACCCGTCGCTCTGAGCTCACCGCCAAGCTGACGGACTGATCTAACAGCAGCTACAGCTGTCAGCAGTTTACTTCACTGTCCATCGGGAAACTCTGTAAATCACAGAGAGTTGAGGCGGAGATCTTCCCAAAATAAAGACGCCGGAGTTCCCGGTTTGGGTTTAATATGTGATCGAATAACGTCTTCAGCCGGGGGAATGATTGACTTCACGGGATGGAAGAGAAACTCAGCATCCATCAAACATCTGAACTTTATTTATCTACACTGAATTAAATCTTTAGAGTGTGTCGGTACAATTTTATTCTAGAAAAATAATGGCTGAGCAGCGTGTCTATGAAATTCATGACGCCTCCTCCTCCTCCTCCTCTGTCCCTCGCAGCATCACTCCTGTCGTCTTCACAGCTGGCTGAGCCGGAGGGTGGAGGTGGTCTTTACACCCCCCCGCCAGGGATCAGACAAACACTTATTAACTGAGAGGAATGCAAACAGGCCGAGGCTGCCGGGGACGCAGGACGGCACAGGGTGCACTGTAAAAAAAAAAAACGGTGGTGGAAAAGTACCAAACCATGATGACGGTAAAAGCCTGTGAAATATGCCACAGCTTCATACAACATCTGAAGTGAATTTCTACAGAATAAAGTCTCCTGAATGACAGGAAACACTCACACAAAAAAGATAGATAGATAGATAGATAGATAGATAGATAGATAGATAGATAGATAGATAGATAGATAGATAGATAGATAGATAGATAGATAGATAGATAGATAGATAGATAGATAGATAGATAGATAGAGCTAGGAAATTACAGTGCAGCAGCAGCATTACACACAGTGACAAGAGGCAACATAAGCATAACAATATAATATAAAAAAGCAAACTATACATTATAAAATATCAAAATAGCAATAGTAAATTAAATAAAATATATTGTACAGAGGTATATGCAGCAGATTGGCAGTGTTGATTTGTGCAAAGTAAGGAGAAATGTGCAGTGACTGTAGATTGTAGGTTATGACCAAGCTGTTGTTTTACAGTGTGATGGCATGTTTCCTGTATCTGTCCCTTTTTTTTTTTTTGATAGAACTTAAAACTTTTATTTATACGGTCAATTCTGGAATAAAATGTTTAATGTGAAATCAACAGCACTAATATCATTTTTTTTGACAGTTTTAACTGTAAAAACAACAGTTTTTTTTGTGGAGGGTGAAAAAAGGGAAAGGAGGAAAAGCAGAAGACCCCCCTCCTCCTCCTCCTCCTCCTCCTCCTCCTCCTCCTCCTCCTCCTTGTAAACTCCTCCACCCAGCAGACTCATCCAGAGTTTTCCAGAACAATGCAGCTCCTGCAGCAGAGGAGGTCCAGGGACGAGGTGACCTTATGGGCTGCAGACGGCTGCAGGTCCCCTGAACATGTTGTACACCACACTCCACGTTTCATGTGACTTGTTACTCGCCTCGATGAAGAGACGCCTGCATTAATCAGAACCACGTCCAGTTCTCTCTGTTTACATTCAGCTTCCTGTTTATGTGTCCTTATCTAATCCGTCTGCATGTAAACAAGCAGCAGACGGGATCCGTCCACGAGCGGATCAGTGAGTGTGAAGCTTCAGCAGTGAGCGGAGGAATGAGCGGACGTCAGGTGGTGGAGGCTTTGTTTGCTAATGGATTTGACTTGAGGTCTGTTTGCAAACTCTCCGCAGCTCTCAGAAGTCGAGGACGTCACGTAAAGTGTCGCTTGGCTCAGCCACGCCGGTGAGGAAGTATTGAGATGTACTTCATGTAAAATTACTGCAGACACAGGGTCAGTAATGAGAACGAATCAGCATGAAAACATGAGCTAACAGCAGCTACAGCTGGCAGCTGTTTACTTCAGGAATGATTCAGTTTCACCAACATCAGTGAGTTACATGGTGAAGCTTCAAGACTTTCAGAGGGATTCTGATTTTGGGGCACATGTGAGCAGTACGACCGACCTTCCTCCATGACCTTGCTGGCAGTCGTCCCCTCGGTGCATCACTCACTCGGTGTCCTCAGGGCGTGTTTTGCAAGTCAACAATTCACATAAAGCAGAAGCACCCTGCCGCCCCTGGACTGAGCATACAAATGGCTGCTTATTCAGTGCCTTAAAAACCAGCGGATTAAGGAATCAGGGATCCTGAAAGGCCACCACGCAGCCCCCGGACCCAGGAGTTAAGCGGCCGTGAATGAGATGTGGCGACTCCAAAACAAAGCTACTGTGTCAGTCACGCAGCACCGAGGGGAACGCTGACGTCACGCCTCACAAAAGAGGGGACACTGAGGCTGTAAAATATCGGACGCCATCAACGCCTCTGTTCTCTTGTCCTGCTTCTCCTCTCAAATATTCAGCAGAGCTGCTGCCAAGTCTTTTCTTCGCGTCAAACAGAGAGAAGCATTTGCACTCTGTCCCAGTGGAGATCTACATTTTGATCCATATTGGGTGAAATATACACTCCCCCTCCTCATGGGTGGCCTGGTTTGGCCACAGGACACAGGCCTGTGGACCCTCGTAGTGGTCTCCATGGGGATGAGCAGGACTTGAGGAGGTATCCGGCTTACTGGAAACGTGCTTTATTGTTGACTTTCAGGAATGGGGAGGGGGCCGCTGCTCTGCCTGAAGGAGGGGGCAGGTATGGGGGGGTGGACACGGAGTTTGGTGCAGCACTTCCTGGAAGCGTGAACGTCGGTCACCTCACAGGTCACAGGTCACAGGTCAGGTGGGACGACATGAGGCCCTGCACCTGCACTTAGTGCGAACATGCAGGGAGGAGGAGGCATTCAGTGTTCAGACAGTTTGCTGCAGTGACTTTACAAAAACACAAACACAAACGTTCAGACTTCACTGTATGAGCGATGGACCCGACACAGAAGAAGTGGCTTTCCTGTTTATGTCACATGCTGTGCTTTAGCGCCCTCTACTGGAAGTTTACCTTTAATTGCAGACACTGCATCAGGGTATGAATCATCCCACGACCCCGCAGATTCATCTGGTGACCCTGCGGAGGGGCCTGACCCAGAGGTTGATTACTGCTGGACTGAACTACTACAAAAGACGCTTTGTGTCTCTGAGCTGGTTCAGAGTATTTATGACACAAACGTAGCATCTACAGACCACTGCGTCACATTAATGCACAGCCTGCTGTCACAAGAAAAGTTAGCACTGCAACTAATGATGCTTTTAATGACTCTTTTGTTATTAATGAATCTATAAAATGTCAGATTATTCAGTTCATCCTGTTCTGTTGGATTTTAATAACAAACTCTTTGGATTTCATAAAACACTTCCACGTCCATCAGCCATTGATCATTCAGTCAAAGCCAAAGGAGATGGTTCCTTAAAGATGTAACATGCTGATTCTCATGTGTGTCCAGGTCACGTACTGTTGATTCACAGAGTCCATGTACGGTAGCTGAGAGCACAAGTCCGGCAGAGCAGGAGAGTCTTTGTCAGACTCCAGTCTCTGCGATAGGATCAGAAGACCACTGCTCAATAGGAAGCTTCATTGATACGACCACTGAAGCTGTGAAGCAGATCCTACTGGAACACGTGAGAGACCCAGAAGAGAAACTTAATGCTGACATTTCAGAAGAGGAACATCTGCAGATTGTCAACAGCATTAATGAAGATTCATCGCTGATGAAGACGATGATGACTACTCACGACTCAAGTTTGAGTCTCCACTTTTGAATTCTTCATTCAAAAAAATAACCCATCAAAATAACCAACCTGGACTTGACTCCGGGCCCCATAGATCTGCAGGCTCTTTAGTGTTCACTGTGCCTTCTCGCTTCCTGTCAGACAGCCAATCAGAAAACACCACATTATGACCGGGACGTGTGCTGCGTTCACGGTCCACGGGTGCTGCGTTCACGGTCCACGGGTGCTGCGTTCAGGGTCCACGGGTGCTGCGTTCACGGTCCACGGGTGCTGCGTTCACGGTCCACGTGTCGCTCCAGTTCACATTTACAAGTAGAATCTTTTTTGTGAGCGTCATAATTTGATATAATTCACCATAAATCCAGACACTGCTGTTACCCTGAGAGTTTATTCAACGACTGAATGATTTAAGAACACAGAGGAAGACAGAGAGCTCCTCTAAAGACAGAGAGATACAAAATAAAAGAATAAAAACACAGAATGGGACGAGGACACTTAAAAAACAGATAGACCGGTGATAATAATACTGATGATATGACGGTAATGTTACTGTTAATAACAGCATGTAATAATTATAATAATGACAGTAATAATAATAATAATAATAATAATAATAATATCTATAGACATAGACACATAGAAAAGTGTCATATATTCAGCTTGTGCAACGTGTGCATTCATAACTGCAATATGTACACATGTATAAATATATGGCGACACTAAAGACAGAAACAGATGAGTTATAAAGTCTGATTGCAGTTATGCAATTAGTCCTTAATTAGTTTTTAATTCGTCTGTGTGTGTGTGTGTGTGTGTGTGTGTGTGTGTGTGTGTGTGTGTGTGTGTGTGTGTGTGTGTGTGTGTGTGTGTGTTCTGCCTAGTTACGGTTGCTAAGGCGTTACTTGACAACCGTTGCCAAGGGGCGGGGTTTAGCGACGAGTGCCTTTTATGTTCACTGGTGACGTCATCAAAAGCATTTAGAGAGAGCATAAATAGGACGAGAATCCACAGGATTTCATCTTCGTCGGGATTTTTCAGAAAACTTCCAGGATACACCGAGGACGAGCACGAGCACACACACACCATGAGTTCAGGAAAGAACAACACGAAGGATCTGGAGCCTCCACAGGTCTCAGCACAGAGGATCGAGCCACTGATCAACTTGATCCTGGACCAGCTGACGCCGACACAGTGGGTCAAAGTGACATCTGGGTCAATAGACCAGGAAACTAAAGGTGTCATCACAGACATGTGCAAGCACATAGTCGACGCTGTGTGTGAGATTGTTTATGAGGCGTTTCAACATCGCCTCGCGCAGTCAAAGAGCAAGACTGCAGAAAGCCCAGAAAGGATCTGTGAGGAAGACGTCCAGACTTACCTGGGGACCTCCATCACTGACGCTTTTGTGACCGTGACTGGCAGCCCAGTGTCCAGAACCAGAGCACAAAGACTGACGGACCTGGTGAGCAAAGAAGTTACAGAGAGGGTCAACTCACCGGAAAATGTGAGCAGCAAAGGCAGCGAGTTCAAAATCACCCGCAGACTGCAGATCATCGTCAAACACGTGATCAGGCTTCTGAAAAACTGCAAAGCCAACATGTCATGTGCGACATGTACGGTAGCTGAGAGCACAAGTCCGGCAGAGCAGGAGAGTCTTTGTCAGACTCCAGTCTCTGCGATAGGATCAGAAGACCACTGCTCAATAGGAAGCTTCATTGATACGACCACTGAAGCTGTGAAGCAGATCCTACGGGAACACGTGAGAGACCCAGAAGAGAAACTTAATGCTGACATTTCAGAAGAGGAACATCTGCAGATTGTCAACAGCATTAATGAAGACACAGATGAAGCAGCGAGTGAAATTGCTCACTACATTTGGAGCAACAGAAAAGAGTTGGGACTGAACAATGATGGCACACCAAGACCAGAGGCCCAGTCCAGCAGGTCAAACTGGAACGTCGTGGCAAACCAGATCAAAACCCTTTTTGCCCGCAAATTTGCCAAGGAGGCCATCGCCAGCTTCATCGTGAAGCTGAGGACAAACCTGAACTGCAGGAAGGCATCACTGGATGTCCTGATTCCAGCAGCAGACAAAGTGGTGCAGGACATGATCCCAGAGAACCCTGACGAGTGCACCTACAAAACCATGGCCACCTGCATCAACAACGGCCAACATGAAGAGCATTCTCAGCAGCTGGGGAACATCATATTTGAGAATATTCAAGGAGGCCCTGGAGCCAGGAAGGTAAATCACGTCACGATACAAAATGACGTAGACAAGTTCATGAAGATGATGGGGAACTGGCTCAACCAGCAGATACGGAAACTGACCAGGAAGAACAACCGCGTGGACGATAGTCTGAAGAGCATTCGGGGAGCGCTGGATCTGCCAGAGCTCCCAGAGGACATCGTGACACCTGTGGTGTCAGCAGGGGAGGAAGGTGCTGCTGATAATGTCAATGGTGATGAAGACGTCTCAAGCACACCTGTACCTGAGCTAAGATCACCATCCATAACCGATGAACCAGGTGATGAAGACGTCTCAAGCACACCTGTACCTGAGCTAAGATCACCATCCATAACCGATGAACCAGGTGATGAAGACGTCTCAAGCACACCTGTACCTGAGCTAAGATCACCATCCATAACCGATGAACCAGGTGATGAAGACGTCTCAAGCACACCTGTACCTGAGCTAAGATCACCATCCATAACCGATGAACCAACTGTCAGCGATGAAGGTAACTCTGTCACACCTGTGTGTGATAGACCGCCATCCATCGCTGATGAAGAGGATGATGACTACTCACCCAAGTTTGAGTCGGTAGCACCCAGAGTCACTGATGAGCCAGCTGTCAGTGACAGCACCCGACCAACTGAACCAACTGCAGAGCTGTACCATATGAAGATAGCGGCCGCGGTGGTACACCAGTGTCTGAAGAACACACAGACTTCAGTGTCTGTCGAGGAAAGGAAGAAGATGATTTCAACTCTGAGAGACATGCTGTGCACAGGCGGTGTGGACTTTAAATCTATCCAGCTAACAGGACACCAGATAAAGAAGACAGCCAGGGCCGTGCACAAGGATCTGTGTGCAACCATGGGCAGAGACGTGGTGGTGCTTCACCTGCAGACAGAGGACTCAGACTTTAAGAAATATGTAATTGAGACTGTGAAAAGACAGCTGCTAAAGCCCAAAAAGAACAACGACATCAAGAGGTTCTTCATCTCACTTTTCCACACAGTGAGCAAGCCATTCCAACGCTGCACACGCGACACGAGTGACTAAAAACAGCTGCAAGTCCGCCTTCGTGTTCAACACGTTGGCTCTGGCAACTGTAAGGTCACTGTGTTGCCGTGGTTTCCTCCGAGTGCTTCGGTTTCTCCACTTTTGAATTCTTCATTCAAAAAAAAAAAAACATCAGAGTAACATCAGAGTAACATCAGAGTAACATCTTCCCAGCGATGAGTTCAGGGTTCAGTTCTGGACCTTGACCTTGTTGCTGTGAGAAGTTTACGGTGTTCACGTGTTGCCGTGGTTTCCTCCGAGTGCTTCGGTTTCTCCACTTTTGAATTCTTCGTTCAAAAAAAAAAACATTAGTTGAGCACACTGTCCTACCTGCCTGAGCCTTCACCCAGCAGATGATGCAGCAGTTCTACGGCTCCTATAGGTCTGCACGGGTCAGGGTTAGGTTCTAAATCATAAAACAAATAAACAAAAAAATATATATTTCTGTTTTCAAATCTTTTTTTATTTGTAGCACAGATGTAGCTGTGTAACTCAGACTAAAGTTCTGCTGATTAGAAGAACAATCTGTATTTGAAAATAACGTCCTGATTTCTGGTTTTTAACATAAATTGAATATATTTGGGTTTTGCCTGTCGCTCACACCAACAAACATATGTTGTCCTGGACTCTGGAAACTTGTGATGGACATTTTACACAATTTAGTTATTATTTAATATAATAATAAAAAAGGTTTTTGTTGCAACGCTGCAAAAGAAAATGAAAAATTAATCTCAGAAACTAAACAGTGAACTCTTCAGTTATCACTGAAATATGTTTGATCGTTAAAATCCATATTAAATTGAATATGGACAGCAAGAAATGACAGCATAATAAATAACTGGGTCGTTCATTCCACTGCAACACACAGAAAACACTGCTGTGACTTTCTGTCTTCATCAAAGTGCCAATAAAGGAGGCATTCATATTTTATTTCCACAGCAGATGATTTGAAAGGAGGCGATCAATAATGGCACGCAGTGAAAACATGTGGGCTGCAGTCTAACATGCAGTCGTATATACTCCTCCTGCCTGGTCTTGGTGAATGAATGTCAAAGTGAAATAAGTCCAGCAGAGACAAACAGACAGATATTCACCAACAGGTAACTTGTTGTCTCAGGAGCCACATTGGAGACTTTCCTCTGGGCTTCACACATTGTGAGGATGACCTTCAGACATTTAATGACTGTATGAATATCACTCATCCTACTTTGTATTTGACTGAGCTGTGTTCAGCCTGGACATGACGCAGGTCTCCTGGTCCTACAGGTCCACACAGGGGCCTGAGTGTTCAGCACTGTGGCCCCTGTGGCAGCTCTAAGCTCAGGGTTCAGGTCCAGGCGTGGACCCCGTGTTGCTGTGTCGGCCTGTGTTACTCCCACTGTGTTGGTTTTCTCCTCTCAGCTTTGAAGCAACAGAAAATAGAAATGAATTGATTCAGTGTGTTGTCAATAATCAGGAGCAGTGACACAATCCACAGCAAACACAACAGTGGTTACAGAGGACGGCCAGCAGGTGGCGCACTGAGTCAACAAACAGGCAAACAGATAATTAATGCAATTACCGTCATTTTACCTGCATGGTTATAATAATCCTCTAATTACAGACTCAGGTTGAAACACTGGATCAGCTTTAAACAGCTGTTCTGTTCACACCTGTCTCTGTGTCTTTTTAATCTGGGAGAACTTTTCACTACATTACTTTTCTGCTTCTTCTTCTCATCATCATTAATTATGATTATTATGATTTAAAGTGAGCCTCTGATCATTTCACAGAAAATACATCAGACAAACAGCAGACACACACACACACACACACACACACACACACACACCCAACCACACACTCACACACAACCACACACACACACCCACAGACACACACACCCACACACTCACACATACACACACAAACAACCACACACACACACACAACCACACACTCACACAACCACACAACCACACACACACACAACCACACACTCACACACACACACACACAACCACACACTCACACAACCACACACTCACACACACACACACACAACCACACACAACCACACACACACACACACACACACACACAGTGTATTTGTACTTTGTTACCTGACACCTCTGATAATTTGTTGTCAAATATTAATTAATAATAATTAATAAAAACAGGCTGTAAACATGTTGGTTTTATTTCTGCTTCACTTCAACAGTGTCTCTCAGTGTGTTGTTGTCAGGACGATGACGATGGTTTGTTCATGTAATGACTTTATTGTTGTTCCAAATGATATTTCAACTGTCACAGGCAGTGTCACAGTATCACACATGGGGGAGGAGCATGTGGCCAGTGTGAGCCAATCACAGCTCAGAACACTGATGATCCATTTGACAAGCAGAACCTGAGGATGTGAGATCTTCATCATGAGCTGTGACACATTTCTCTATTTAACCATCGTGTCTTCTCGCTTCCTGTAAGACAGCCAATCAGAAAACACCACATTATGACCGGGACGTGTGCCGCGTTCACGGTCCACGGGTGCTGCGTTCACGGTCCACGGGTGCTGCGTTCACGGTCCACGTGTCGCTCCAGTTCACATTTACAAGTAGAATCTTTTTTGTGAGCGTCATAATTTGATATAATTCACCATAAATTCAGACACTGCTGTTACCCTGAGAGTTTATTCAACGACTGAATGATTTAAGAACACAGAGGAAGACACAGAGTGTGTGTGTGTGTGTGTGTGTGTGTGTGTGTGTGTGTGTGTGTGTGTGTGTGTGTGTGTATTTTTCAATAGTTTCGACACCGAAAGCTTTGATCGTTCTGCCTAGTTACGGTTGCTAAGGCGTTACTTGACAACCGTTGCCAAGGGGCGGGGTTTAGCGACGAGTGCCTTTTATGTTCACTGGTGACGTCATCAAAAGCATTTAGAGAGAGCATAAATAGGACGAGAATCCACAGGATTTCATCTTCGTCGGGATTTTTCAGAAAACTTCCAGGATACACCGAGGACGAGCACGAGCACACACACACCATGAGTTCAGGAAAGAACAACACGAAGGATCTGGAGCCTCCACAGGTCTCAGCACAGAGGATCGAGCCATTGATCAACTTGATCCTGGACCAGCTGACGCCGACACAGTGGGTCAAAGTGACATCTGGGTCAATAGACCAGGAAACTAAAGGTGTCATCACAGACATGTGCAAGCACATAGTCGACGCTGTGTGTGAGATTGTTTATGAGGCGTTTCAACATCGCCTCGCGCAGTCAAAGAGCAAGACTGCAGAAAGCCCAGAAAGGATCTGTGAGGAAGACGTCCAGACTTACCTGGGGACCTCCATCACTGACGCTTTTGTGACCGTGACTGGCAGCCCAGTGTCCAGAACCAGAGCACAAAGACTGACGGACCTGGTGAGCAAAGAAGTTACAGAGAGGGTCAACTCACCGGAAAATGTGAGCAGCAAAGGCAGCGAGTTCAAAATCACCCGCAGACTGCAGATCATCGTCAAACACGTGATCAGGCTTCTGAAAAACTGCAAAGCCAACATGTCATGTGCGACATGTACGGTAGCTGAGAGCACAAGTCCGGCAGAGCAGGAGAGTCTTTGTCAGACTCCAGTCTCTGCGATAGGATCAGAAGACCACTGCTCAATAGGAAGCTTCATTGATACGACCACTGAAGCTGTGAAGCAGATCCTACTGGAACACGTGAGAGACCCAGAAGAGAAACTTAATGCTGACATTTCAGAAGAGGAACATCTGCAGATTGTCAACAGCATTAATGAAGACACAGATGAAGCAGCGAGTGAAATTGCTCACTACATTTGGAGCAACAGAAAAGAGTTGGGACTGAACAATGATGGCACACCAAGACCAGAGGCCCAGTCCAGCAGGTCAAACTGGAACGTCGTGGCAAACCAGATCAAAACCCTTTTTGCCCGCAAATTTGCCAAGGAGGCCATCGCCAGCTTCACCGTGAAGCTGAGGACAAACCTGAACTGCAGGAAGGCATCACTGGATGTCCTGATTCCAGCAGCAGACAAAGTGGTGCAGGACATGATCCCAGAGAACCCTGACGAGTGCACCTACAAAACCATGGCCACCTGCATCAACAACGGCCAACATGAAGAGCATTCTCAGCAGCTGGGGAACATCATATCTGAGAACCTTCAACGTGACCCCGGAGCCACGAAGGTAAATCACGTCACGATACAAAATGACGTAGACAAGTTCATGAAGATGATGGGGAACTGGCTCAACCAGCAGATACGGAAACTGACCAGGAAGAACAACCGCGTGGACGATAGTCTGAAGAGCATTCGGGGAGCGCTGGATCTGCCAGAGCTCACAGAGGACATCGTGACACCTGTGGTGTCAGCAGGGGAGGAAGGTGCTGCTGATAATGTCAATGGTGATGAAGACGTCTCAAGCACACCTGTACCTGAGCTAAGATCACCATCCATAACCGATGAACCAGGTGATGAAGACGTCTCAAGCACACCTGTACCTGAGCTAAGATCACCATCCATAACCGATGAACCAACTGTCAGCGATGAAGGTAACTCTGTCACACCTGTGTGTGATAGACCGCCATCCATCGCTGATGAAGAGGATGATGACTACTCACCCAAGTTTGAGTCGGTAGCACCCAGAGTCACTGATGAGCCAGCTGTCAGTGACAGCACCCGACCAACTGAACCAACTGCAGAGCTGTACCATATGAAGATAGCGGCCGCGGTGGTGCACCAGTGTCTGACGAACACACAGACTTCAGTGTCTGTCGAGGAAAGGAAGAAGATGATTTCAACTCTGAGAGACATGCTGTGCACAGGCGGTGTGGACTTTAAATCTATCCAGCTAACAGGACACCAGATAAAGAAGACAGCCAGGGCCGTGCACAAGGATCTGTGTGCAACCATGGGCAGAGACGTGGTGGCGCTTCACCTGCAGACAGAGGACTCAGACGTTAAGAAATATGTAATTGAGACTGTGAAAAGACAGCTGCTAAAGCCCAAAAAGAACAACGGCATCAAGAGGTTCTTCATCTCACTTTTCCACACAGTGAGCAAGCCATTCCAACGCTGCACACGCGACATGAGTGACTAAAAACAGCTGCAAGTCCGCCTTCGTGTTCAACACGTTGGCTCTGGCAACTGTAAGGTCACTGTGTTGCCGTGGTTTCCTCCGAGTGCTTCGGTTTCTCCACTTTTGAATTCTTCATTCAAAAAAAAAAACATCAGAGTAACATCAGAGTAACATCAGAGTAACATCAGAGTAACATCTTCCCAGCGATGAGTTCAGGGTTCAGTTCTGGACCTTGACCTTGTTGCTGTGAGGAGTTTACAGTGTTCACGTGTTGCCGTGGTTTCCTCCGAGTGCTTCGGTTTCTCCACTTTTGGATTCTTCATTCAAAAAAAAAAACATTAGTTGAGCACACTGTCCTACCTGCCTGAGCCTTCACCCAGCAGATGATGCAGCAGTTCTACGGCTCCTATAGGTCTGCACGGGTCAGGGTTAGGTTCTAAATTATAAAACAAATAAACAAAAAAATATATATTTCTGTTTTCAAATCTTTTTTTTCTCAGTATTTGTAGCACAGATGTAGCTGTGTAACTCAGACTAAAGTTCTGCTGATTAGAAGAACAATCAGTATTTAAAAATAACGTCCTGATTTCTGGTTTTTAACATAAATTGAATATATTTGGGTTTTGCCTGTCGCTCACACCAACAAACATATGTTGTCCTGGACTCTGGAAACTTGTGATGGACATTTTACACAATTTAGTTATTATTTAATATAATAATAAAAAAGGTTTTTGTTGCAACGCTGCAAAAGAAAATGAAAAATTAATCTCAGAAACTAAACAGTGAACTCTTCAGTTATCACTGAAATATGTTTGATCGTTAAAATCCATATTAAATTGAATATGGACAGCAAGAAATGACAGCATAATAAATAACTGGGTCGTTCATTCCACTGCAACACACAGAAAACACTGCTGTGACTTTCTGTCTTCATCAAAGTGCCAATAAAGGAGGCATTCATATTTTATTTCCACAGCAGATGATTTGAAAGGAGGCGATCAATAATGGCACGCAGTGAAAACATGTGGGCTGCAGTCTAACATGCAGTCGTATATACTCCTCCTGCCTGGTCTTGGTGAATGAATGTCAAAGTGAAATAAGTCCAGCAGAGACAAACAGACAGATATTCACCAACAGGTAACTTGTTGTCTCAGGAGCCACATTGGAGACTTTCCTCTGGGCTTCACACATTGTGAGGATGACCTTCAGACATTTAATGACTGTATGAATATCACTCATCCTACTTTGTATTTGACTGAGCTGTGTTCAGCCTGGACATGACGCAGGTCTCCTGGTCCTACAGGTCCACACAGGGGCCTGAGTGTTCAGCACTGTGGCCCCTGTGGCAGCTCTAAGCTCAGGGTTCAGGTCCAGGCGTGGACCCCGTGTTGCTGTGTCGGCCTGTGTTACTCCCACTGTGTTGGTTTTCTCCTCTCAGCTTTGAAGCAACAGAAAATAGAAATGAATTGATTCAGTGTGTTGTCAATAATCAGGAGCAGTGACACAATCCACAGCAAACACAACAGTGGTTACAGAGGACGGCCAGCAGGTGGCGCACTGAGTCAACAAACAGGCAAACAGATAATTAATGCAATTACCGTCATTTTACCTGCATGGTTATAATAATCCTCTAATTACAGACTCAGGTTGAAACACTGGATCAGCTTTAAACAGCTGTTCTGTTCACACCTGTCTCTGTGTCTTTTTAATCTGGGAGAACTTTTCACTACATTACTTTTCTGCTTCTTCTTCTCATCATCATTAATTATGATTATTATGATTTAAAGTGAGCCTCTGATCATTTCACAGAAAATACATCAGACAAACAGCAGACACACACACACACACACACACACACACACACACACACACACCCAACCACACACTCACACACAACCACACACACACACCCACATACACACACACCCACACACTCACACATACACACACAAACAACCACACACACACACACAACCACACACTCACACAACCACACAACCACACACACACACAACCACACACTCACACACACACACACACAACCACACACTCACACAACCACACACTCACACACACACACACACAACCACACACACCCACACACACACACACACACACACACACACAGTGTATTTGTACTTTGTTACCTGACACCTCTGATAATTTGTTGTCAAATATTAATTAATAATAATTAATAAAAACAGGCTGTAAACATGTTGGTTTTATTTCTGCTTCACTTCAACAGTGTCTCTCAGTGTGTTGTTGTCAGGACGATGACGATGGTTTGTTCATGTAATGACTTTATTGTTGTTCCAAATGATATTTCAAGTGTCACAGGCAGTGTCACAGTATCACACATGGGGGAGGAGCATGTGGCCAGTGTGAGCCAATCACAGCTCAGAACACTGATGATCCATTTGACAAGCAGAACCTGAGGATGTGAGATCTTCATCATGAGCTGTGACACATTTCTCTATTTAACCATCGTGTCTTCTCGCTTCCTGTAAGACAGCCAATCAGAAAACACCACATTATGACCGGGACGTGTGCCGCGTTCACGGTCCACGGGTGCTGCGTTCACGGTCCACGGGTGCTGCGTTCACGGTCCACGTGTCGCTCCAGTTCACATTTACAAGTAGAATCTTTTTTGTGAGCGTCATAATTTGATATAATTCACCATAAATTCAGACACTGCTGTTACCCTGAGAGTTTATTCAACGACTGAATGATTTAAGAACACAGAGGAAGACAGAGAGTGTGTGTGTGTGTGTGTGTGTGTGTGTGTGTGTGTGTGTGTGTGTGTGTGTGTGTGTGTGTGTATTTTTCAATAGTTTCGACACCGAAAGCTTTGATCGTTCTGCCTAGTTACGGTTGCTAAGGCGTTACTTGACAACCGTTGCCAAGGGGCGGGGTTTAGCGACGAGTGCCTTTTATGTTCACTGGTGACGTCATCAAAAGCATTTAGAGAGAGCATAAATAGGACGAGAATCCACAGGATTTCATCTTCGTCGGGATTTTTCAGAAAACTTCCAGGATACACCGAGGACGAGCACGAGCACACACACACCATGAGTTCAGGAAAGAACAACACGAAGGATCTGGAGCCTCCACAGGTCTCAGCACAGAGGATCGAGCCATTGATCAACTTGATCCTGGACCAGCTGACGCCGACACAGTGGGTCAAAGTGACATCTGGGTCAATAGACCAGGAAACTAAAGGTGTCATCACAGACATGTGCAAGCACATAGTCGACGCTGTGTGTGAGATTGTTTATGAGGCGTTTCAACATCGCCTCGCGCAGTCAAAGAGCAAGACTGCAGAAAGCCCAGAAAGGATCTGTGAGGAAGACGTCCAGACTTACCTGGGGACCTCCATCACTGACGCTTTTGTGACCGTGACTGGCAGCCCAGTGTCCAGAACCAGAGCACAAAGACTGACGGACCTGGTGAGCAAAGAAGTTACAGAGAGGGTCAACTCACCGGAAAATGTGAGCAGCAAAGGCAGCGAGTTCAAAATCACCCGCAGACTGCAGATCATCGTCAAACACGTGATCAGGCTTCTGAAAAACTGCAAAGCCAACATGTCATGTGCGACATGTACGGTAGCTGAGAGCACAAGTCCGGCAGAGCAGGAGAGTCTTTGTCAGACTCCAGTCTCTGCGATAGGATCAGAAGACCACTGCTCAATAGGAAGCTTCATTGATACGACCACTGAAGCTGTGAAGCAGATCCTACTGGAACACGTGAGAGACCCAGAAGAGAAACTTAATGCTGACATTTCAGAAGAGGAACATCTGCAGATTGTCAACAGCATTAATGAAGACACAGATGAAGCAGCGAGTGAAATTGCTCACTACATTTGGAGCAACAGAAAAGAGTTGGGACTGAACAATGATGGCACACCAAGACCAGAGGCCCAGTCCAGCAGGTCAAACTGGAACGTCGTGGCAAACCAGATCAAAACCCTTTTTGCCCGCAAATTTGCCAAGGAGGCCATCGCCAGCTTCACCGTGAAGCTGAGGACAAACCTGAACTGCAGGAAGGCATCACTGGATGTCCTGATTCCAGCAGCAGACAAAGTGGTGCAGGACATGATCCCAGAGAACCCTGACGAGTGCACCTACAAAACCATGGCCACCTGCATCAACAACGGCCAACATGAAGAGCATTCTCAGCAGCTGGGGAACATCATATCTGAGAACCTTCAACGTGACCCCGGAGCCACGAAGGTAAATCACGTCACGATACAAAATGACGTAGACAAGTTCATGAAGATGATGGGGAACTGGCTCAACCAGCAGATACGGAAACTGACCAGGAAGAACAACCGCGTGGACGATAGTCTGAAGAGCATTCGGGGAGCGCTGGATCTGCCAGAGCTCACAGAGGACATCGTGACACCTGTGGTGTCAGCAGGGGAGGAAGGTGCTGCTGATAATGTCAATGGTGATGAAGACGTCTCAAGCACACCTGTACCTGAGCTAAGATCACCATCCATAACCGATGAACCAGGTGATGAAGACGTCTCAAGCACACCTGTACCTGAGCTAAGATCACCATCCATAACCGATGAACCAACTGTCAGCGATGAAGGTAACTCTGTCACACCTGTGTGTGATAGACCGCCATCCATCGCTGATGAAGAGGATGATGACTACTCACCCAAGTTTGAGTCGGTAGCACCCAGAGTCACTGATGAGCCAGCTGTCAGTGACAGCACCCGACCAACTGAACCAACTGCAGAGCTGTACCATATGAAGATAGCGGCCGCGGTGGTGCACCAGTGTCTGACGAACACACAGACTTCAGTGTCTGTCGAGGAAAGGAAGAAGATGATTTCAACTCTGAGAGACATGCTGTGCACAGGCGGTGTGGACTTTAAATCTATCCAGCTAACAGGACACCAGATAAAGAAGACAGCCAGGGCCGTGCACAAGGATCTGTGTGCAACCATGGGCAGAGACGTGGTGGCGCTTCACCTGCAGACAGAGGACTCAGACGTTAAGAAATATGTAATTGAGACTGTGAAAAGACAGCTGCTAAAGCCCAAAAAGAACAACGGCATCAAGAGGTTCTTCATCTCACTTTTCCACACAGTGAGCAAGCCATTCCAACGCTGCACACGCGACATGAGTGACTAAAAACAGCTGCAAGTCCGCCTTCGTGTTCAACACGTTGGCTCTGGCAACTGTAAGGTCACTGTGTTGCCGTGGTTTCCTCCGAGTGCTTCGGTTTCTCCACTTTTGAATTCTTCATTCAAAAAAAAAAACATCAGAGTAACATCAGAGTAACATCAGAGTAACATCAGAGTAACATCTTCCCAGCGATGAGTTCAGGGTTCAGTTCTGGACCTTGACCTTGTTGCTGTGAGGAGTTTACAGTGTTCACGTGTTGCCGTGGTTTCCTCCGAGTGCTTCGGTTTCTCCACTTTTGGATTCTTCATTCAAAAAAAAAAACATTAGTTGAGCACACTGTCCTACCTGCCTGAGCCTTCACCCAGCAGATGATGCAGCAGTTCTACGGCTCCTATAGGTCTGCACGGGTCAGGGTTAGGTTCTAAATTATAAAACAAATAAACAAAAAAATATATATTTCTGTTTTCAAATCTTTTTTTTCTCAGTATTTGTAGCACAGATGTAGCTGTGTAACTCAGACTAAAGTTCTGCTGATTAGAAGAACAATCAGTATTTAAAAATAACGTCCTGATTTCTGGTTTTTAACATAAATTAAATATATTTGGGTTTTGCCTGTCGCTCACACCAACAAACATATGTTGTCCTGGACTCTGGAAACTTGTGATGGACATTTTACACAATTTAGTTATTATTTATATAATATAAAAAAGGTTTTTGTTGCAACGCTGCAAAAGAAAATGGAAAATGAATCTCAGAAACTAAACAGTGAACTCTTCAGTTATCACTGAAATATGTTTGATCGTTAAAATCCATATTAAATTGAATATGGACAGCAAGAAATGACAGCATAATAAATAACTGGGTCGTTCATTCCACTGCAACACACAGAAAACACTGCTGTGACTTTCTGTCTTCATCAAAGTGCCAATAAAGGAGGCATTCATATTTTATTTCCACAGCAGATGATTTGAAAGGAGGCGATCAATAATGGCACGCAGTGAAAACATGTGGGCTGCAGTCTAACATGCAGTCGTATATACTCCTCCTGCCTGGTCTTGGTGAATGAATGTCAAAGTGAAATAAGTCCAGCAGAGACAAACAGACAGATATTCACCAACAGGTAACTTGTTGTCTCAGGAGCCACATTGGAGACTTTCCTCTGGGCTTCACACATTGTGAGGATGACCTTCAGACATTTAATGACTGTATGAATATCACTCATCCTACTTTGTATTTGACTGAGCTGTGTTCAGCCTGGACATGACGCAGGTCTCCTGGTCCTACAGGTCCACACAGGGGCCTGAGTGTTCAGCACTGTGGCCCCTGTGGCAGCTCTAAGCTCAGGGTTCAGGTCCAGGCGTGGACCCCGTGTTGCTGTGTCGGCCTGTGTTACTCCCCTGTGTTGGTTTTCTCCTCTCAGCTTTGAAGCAACAGAAAATAGAAATGAATTGATTCAGTGTGTTGTCAATAATCAGGAGCAGTGACACAATCCACAGCAAACACAACAGTGGTTACAGAGGACGGCCAGCAGGTGGCGCACTGAGTCAACAAACAGGCAAACAGATAATTAATGCAATTACCGTCATTTTACCTGCATGGTTATAATAATCCTCTAATTACAGACTCAGGTTGAAACACTGGATCAGCTTTAAACAGCTGTTCTGTTCACACCTGTCTCTGTGTCTTTTTAATCTGGGAGAACTTTTCACTACATTACTTTTCTGCTTCTTCTTCTCATCATCATTAATTATGATTATTATGATTTAAAGTGAGCCTCTGATCATTTAACAGAAAATACATCAGACAAACAGCAGACACACACACACACACACACACACACACACACACACACACACACCCAACCACACACTCACACACAACCACACACACACACCCACATACACACACACCCACACACTCACACATACACACACAACACACACAACACACACAACCCACCTCACACAACACACAACCACACACACACACAACCACACACTCACACACACACAACACACCACACACTCACACAACCACACACACACACACCACACACACACACACAACCACACACACCACACACCCAACACACACTCAACACACACACACCACACAACCCACACTCACACCCCACCACATCACACCACCCCACACCCACACCCCACACACACACAACCCACACTCACACACACCCACACACCCCACAACCACACACACTCACACACAACCCACTCACACACACACACACCCACCACACACTCACCCAACCCCCACACACACACACCCCCCCCCCCCCACACCACACCCAACCACCCTCACACAACCCCACACACCACACACCACCTCACACACACCCACCACACACACACACAACCACACACTCACACAACCACACACACACACACACACACACAGAGTATTTGTACTTTGTTACCTGACACCTCTGATAATTTGTTGTCAATTATTAATTAATAATAATTAATAAAAACAGGCTGTAAACATGTTGGTTTTATTTCTGCTTCACTTCAACAGTGTCTCTCAGTGTGTTGTTGTCAGGACGATGACGATGGTTTGTTCAATGACTTTATTGTTGTTCCAAATGATATTTCAACTGTCACAGTATCACACATGGGGGAGGAGCATGTGGCCAGTGTGAGCCAATCACAGCTCAGAACACTGATGATCCATTTGACAAGCAGAACCTGAGGATGTGAGATCTTCATCATGAGCTGTGACACATTTCTCTATTTAACCATCGAGTCACAAAACGACTGAGAAGGAGCTGAGCGTGAAGCTGGAAGTCTTGTTCTGTTTCCTGTCACTTCTTTTATCATGAATAGAAGCAAAAAGAGTTCCTATGGTTCACATCAGGAGGAACTTCAGTCAGACTCTGCTTGTTGGAGTTTATTTCAAATTTGTCTTTTTGAATCCTCAAAGAATAATTCAACTTTTCCATCTGAAATATTTCTAGCGTTGTTCCACAGCGATCATTGGTTCAGTGTTTGTGCTCGTGCAGTTCAGAAACATCAAACTCATATTCCTGTTTTTTATTTCCCAGCAGTTTCTTTCAGCCCGTGAAGTTTGTCGAGGATGACTGAAAGAAATGTGTAAAGATATTCTGCTTGTGTTTCCGTCTTTAACCTACGTGGTTTATCTATGAGTGAAGGAGACCAGAAGAAAACATGACACTTTTATTATTTTATCACATTTTCAAACAACAAACTGTAACGAGCTTCAGACGCTCAGTCAAAGATTGTAATCGTCACATTTTAACAGAAACTGGCTGATGAAGGAGACGCCTGATGTTACCACAGCAACAAAACACGAGGAGAATAATGAAGCACAAAGCTGCATCATAAAAACACTAATCATCTTTAATTAACGTCTTAAACTGATTAACATCACAAACGCTGCGGTTTACGCTCTTTTTGTTTGCCAGCAAACGCAACACTTTCCCACATTTGCACCTGAAGTGACTAGCGAGTAATCTGATTACTTTCAGAGAGTAATCTGATTGTATGTGCTGATTTAAACCTGGTCCCTGTTCAGGGTCAGTCTGTAACAGATCTGGATGGATCAGGATCTCGTGGTCCGTTTGTGGGCTG
>CM014100.1:1076062-1161984 GCA_004119915.2 Collichthys lucidus | reverse complement strand
CAGCCCACAAACGGACCACGAGATCCTGATCCATCCAGATCTGTTACAGACTGACCCTGAACAGGGACCAGGTTTAAATCAGCACATCAATCAGATTACTCTCTGAAAGTAATCAGATTACTCGCTAGTCACTTCAGGTGCAAATGTGGGAAAGTGTTGCGTTTGCTGGCAAACAAAAAGCGTAAACCGCAGCGTTTGTGATGTTAATCAGTTTAAGACGTTAATTAAAGATGATTAGTGTTTTTATGATGCAGCTTTGTGCTTCATTATTCTCCTCGTGTTTTGTTGCTGTGGTAACATCAGGCGTCTCCTTCATCAGCCAGTTTCTGTTAAAATGTGACGATTACAATCTTTGACTGAGCGTCTGAAGCTCGTTACAGTTTGTTGTTTGAAAATGTGATAAAAAATAAAAGTGTCATGTTTTCTTCTGGTCTCCTTCACTCATAGATAAACCACGTAGGTTAAAGACGGAAACACAAGCAGAATATCTTTACACATTTCTTTCAGTCATCCTCGACAAACTTCACGGGCTGAAAGAAACTGCTGGGAAATAAAAAACAGGAATATGAGTTTGATGTTTCTGAACTGCACGAGCACAAACACTGAACCAATGATCGCTGTGGAACAACGCTAGAAATATTTCAGATGGAAAAGTTGAATTATTCTTTGAGGATTCAAAAAGACAAATTTGAAATAAACTCCAACAAGCAGAGTCTGACTGAAGTTCCTCCTGATGTGAACCATAGGAACTCTTTCTGCTTCTATTCATGATAAAAGAAGTGACAGGAAACAGAACAAGACTTCCAGCTTCACGCTCAGCTCCTTCTCAGTCGTTTTGTGACTCGATGGTTAAATAGAGAAATGTGTCACAGCTCATGATGAAGATCTCACATCCTCAGGTTCTGCTTGTCAAATGGATCATCAGTGTTCTGAGCTGTGATTGGCTCACACTGGCCACATGCTCCTCCCCCATGTGTGATACTGTGACAGTTGAAATATCATTTGGAACAACAATAAAGTCATTGAACAAACCATCGTCATCGTCCTGACAACAACACACTGAGAGACACTGTTGAAGTGAAGCAGAAATAAAACCAACATGTTTACAGCCTGTTTTTATTAATTATTATTAATTAATAATTGACAACAAATTATCAGAGGTGTCAGGTAACAAAGTACAAATACTCTGTGTGTGTGTGTGTGTGGTTGTGTGAGTGTGTGGTTGTGTGTGTGTGTGGTTGTGTGTGTGTGTGAGTGTGGTTGTGTGTGTGTGTGTGGTTGTGTGAGTGTGTGGTTGTGTGTGTGTTGTTTGTTGTGTGTGTGTGTGTGTTGTGTGAGTGTGTGGTTGTGTGTGTGTGTGTGTGAGTGTGGTTGTGTGTGAGTGTGTGGTTGTGTGTGTGTGGTGTGGTGTGGTTGTGGTGTGTGGTGTGTGGTTGTGTGTGTGTGTGTGTGGTGTGGTTGTGTGCGTGTGTGGTTGTGTGTGTGTGTGTGTGTGTGAGTGTGGTTGTGTGTGTGTGTGTGTGTGGTTGTGTGTGTGTGTGTGTGTGTGTGTGTGTGGTTGTGTGAGTGTGTGGTTTGTGTGTGTGTGTGGTGTGTGGTTGTGTGTGTGTGGTTGTGTGGTGTGTGTGGTGTGTGGTTGTGTGTGTGTGTGTGGTTGTTTGTGTGTGTTGAGTGTGTGGGTGTGTGTGTTGTGGTGTGTGTGTGTGGTTGTGTGTGGTGTGTGTTGGTGTGTGTGTGGGTGTGTGTGTGGTGGTGTGTGTGTGTGTGTGTGTCTGCTGTTTTCTGATGTATTTCTGTTAAATGATCAGAGGCTCACTTTAAATCATAATAATCATAATTAATGATGAGAAAGAAGAAGCAGAAAAGTAATGTAGTGAAAAGTTCTCCCAGATTAAAAAGACACAGAGACAGGTGTGAACAGAACAGCTGTTTAAAGCTGATCCAGTGTTTCAACCTGAGTCTGTAATTAGAGGATTATTATAACCATGCAGGTAAAATGACGGTAATTGCATTAATTATCTGTTTGCCTGTTTGTTGACTCAGTGCGCCACCTGCTGGCCGTCCTCTGTAACCACTGTTGTGTTTGCTGTGGATTGTGTCACTGCTCCTGATTATTGACAACACACTGAATCAATTCATTTCTATTTCTGTTGCTTCAAAGCTGAGAGGAGAAAACCAACACAGTGGGAGTAACACAGGCCGACACAGCAACACGGGGTCCACGCCTGGACCTGAACCCTGAGCTTAGAGCTGCCACAGGGGCCACAGTGCTGAACACTCAGGCCCCTGTGTGGACCTGTAGGACCAGGAGACCTGCGTCATGTCCAGGCTGAACACAGCTCAGTCAAATACAAAGTAGGATGAGTGATATTCATACAGTCATTAAATGTCTGAAGGTCATCCTCACAATGTGTGAAGCCCAGAGGAAAGTCTCCAATGTGGCTCCTGAGACAACAAGTTACCTGTTGGTGAATATCTGTCTGTTTGTCTCTGCTGGACTTATTTCACTTTGACATTCACACCAAGACCAGGCAGGAGGAGTATATACGACTGCATGTTAGACTGCAGCCCACATGTTTTCACTGCGTGCCATTATTGATCGCCTCCTTTCAAATCATCTGCTGTGGAAATAAAATATGAATGCCTCCTTTATTGGCACTTTGATGAAGACAGAAAGTCACAGCAGTGTTTTCTGTGTGTTGCAGTGGAATGAACGACCCAGTTATTTATTATGCTGTCATTTCTTGCTGTCCATATTCAATTTAATATGGATTTTAACGATCAAACATATTTCAGTGATAACTGAAGAGTTCACTGTTTAGTTTCTGAGATTCATTTTCCATTTTCTTTTGCAGCGTTGCAACAAAAACCTTTTTTATTATTATATTAAATAATAACTAAATTGTGTAAAATGTCCATCACAAGTTTCCAGAGTCCAGGACAACATATGTTTGTTGGTGTGAGCGACAGGCAAAACCCAAATATATTTAATTTATGTTAAAAACCAGAAATCAGGACGTTATTTTTAAATACTGATTGTTCTTCTAATCAGCAGAACTTTAGTCTGAGTTACACAGCTACATCTGTGCTACAAATACTGAGAAAAAAAAGATTTGAAAACAGAAATATATATTTTTTTTTTATTTGTTTTATAATTTAGAACCTAACCCTGACCCGTGCAGACCTATAGGAGCCGTAGAACTGCTGCATCATCTGCTGGGTGAAGGCTCAGGCAGGTAGGACAGTGTGCTCAACTAATGTTTTTTTTTTGAATGAAGAATCCAAAAGTGGAGAAACCGAAGCACTCGGAGGAAACCACGGCAACACGTGAACACTGTAAACTCCTCACAGCAACAAGGTCAAGGTCCAGAACTGAACCCTGAACTCATCGCTGGGAAGATGTTACTCTGATGTTACTCTGATGTTACTCTGATGTTACTCTGATGTTTTTTTTTTTGAATGAAGAATTCAAAAGTGGAGAAACCGAAGCACTCGGAGGAAACCACGGCAACACAGTGACCTTACAGTTGCCAGAGCCAACGTGTTGAACACGAAGGCGGACTTGCAGCTGTTTTTAGTCACTCATGTCGCGTGTGCAGCGTTGGAATGGCTTGCTCACTGTGTGGAAAAGTGAGATGAAGAACCTCTTGATGCCGTTGTTCTTTTTGGGCTTTAGCAGCTGTCTTTTCACAGTCTCAATTACATATTTCTTAACGTCTGAGTCCTCTGTCTGCAGGTGAAGCGCCACCACGTCTCTGCCCATGGTTGCACACAGATCCTTGTGCACGGCCCTGGCTGTCTTCTTTATCTGGTGTCCTGTTAGCTGGATAGATTTAAAGTCCACACCGCCTGTGCACAGCATGTCTCTCAGAGTTGAAATCATCTTCTTCCTTTCCTCGACAGACACTGAAGTCTGTGTGTTCGTCAGACACTGGTGCACCACCGCGGCCGCTATCTTCATATGGTACAGCTCTGCAGTTGGTTCAGTTGGTCGGGTGCTGTCACTGACAGCTGGCTCATCAGTGACTCTGGGTGCTACCGACTCAAACTTGGGTGAGTAGTCATCATCCTCTTCATCAGCGATGGATGGCGGTCTATCACACACAGGTGTGACAGAGTTACCTTCATCGCTGACAGTTGGTTCATCGGTTATGGATGGTGATCTTAGCTCAGGTACAGGTGTGCTTGAGACGTCTTCATCACCTGGTTCATCGGTTATGGATGGTGATCTTAGCTCAGGTACAGGTGTGCTTGAGACGTCTTCATCACCATTGACATTATCAGCAGCACCTTCCTCCCCTGCTGACACCACAGGTGTCACGATGTCCTCTGTGAGCTCTGGCAGATCCAGCGCTCCCCGAATGCTCTTCAGACTATCGTCCACGCGGTTGTTCTTCCTGGTCAGTTTCCGTATCTGCTGGTTGAGCCAGTTCCCCATCATCTTCATGAACTTGTCTACGTCATTTTGTATCGTGACGTGATTTACCTTCGTGGCTCCGGGGTCACGTTGAAGGTTCTCAGATATGATGTTCCCCAGCTGCTGAGAATGCTCTTCATGTTGGCCGTTGTTGATGCAGGTGGCCATGGTTTTGTAGGTGCACTCGTCAGGGTTCTCTGGGATCATGTCCTGCACCACTTTGTCTGCTGCTGGAATCAGGACATCCAGTGATGCCTTCCTGCAGTTCAGGTTTGTCCTCAGCTTCACGGTGAAGCTGGCGATGGCCTCCTTGGCAAATTTGCGGGCAAAAAGGGTTTTGATCTGGTTTGCCACGACGTTCCAGTTTGACCTGCTGGACTGGGCCTCTGGTCTTGGTGTGCCATCATTGTTCAGTCCCAACTCTTTTCTGTTGCTCCAAATGTAGTGAGCAATTTCACTCGCTGCTTCATCTGTGTCTTCATTAATGCTGTTGACAATCTGCAGATGTTCCTCTTCTGAAATGTCAGCATTAAGTTTCTCTTCTGGGTCTCTCACGTGTTCCAGTAGGATCTGCTTCACAGCTTCAGTGGTCGTATCAATGAAGCTTCCTATTGAGCAGTGGTCTTCTGATCCTATCGCAGAGACTGGAGTCTGACAAAGACTCTCCTGCTCTGCCGGACTTGTGCTCTCAGCTACCGTACATGTCGCACATGACATGTTGGCTTTGCAGTTTTTCAGAAGCCTGATCACGTGTTTGACGATGATCTGCAGTCTGCGGGTGATTTTGAACTCGCTGCCTTTGCTGCTCACATTTTCCGGTGAGTTGACCCTCTCTGTAACTTCTTTGCTCACCAGGTCCGTCAGTCTTTGTGCTCTGGTTCTGGACACTGGGCTGCCAGTCACGGTCACAAAAGCGTCAGTGATGGAGGTCCCCAGGTAAGTCTGGACGTCTTCCTCACAGATCCTTTCTGGGCTTTCTGCAGTCTTGCTCTTTGACTGCGCGAGGCGATGTTGAAACGCCTCATAAACAATCTCACACACAGCGTCGACTATGTGCTTGCACATGTCTGTGATGACACCTTTAGTTTCCTGGTCTATTGACCCAGATGTCACTTTGACCCACTGTGTCGGCGTCAGCTGGTCCAGGATCAAGTTGATCAATGGCTCGATCCTCTGTGCTGAGACCTGTGGAGGCTCCAGATCCTTCGTGTTGTTCTTTCCTGAACTCATGGTGTGTGTGCTCGTGCTCGTCCTCGGTGTATCCTGGAAGTTTTCTGAAAAATCCCGACGAAGATGAAATCCTGTGGATTCTCGTCCTATTTATGCTCTCTCTAAATGCTTTTGATGACGTCACCAGTGAACATAAAAGGCACTCGTCGCTAAACCCCGCCCCTTGGCAACGGTTGTCAAGTAACGCCTTAGCAACCGTAACTAGGCAGAACGATCAAAGCTTTCGGTGTCGAAACTATTGAAAAATACACACACACACACACACACACACACACACACACACACCACACACACACACACACACACTCTCTGTCTTCCTCTGTGTTCTTAAATCATTCAGTCGTTGAATAAACTCTCAGGGTAACAGCAGTGTCTGAATTTATGGTGAATTATATCAAATTATGACGCTCACAAAAAAGATTCTACTTGTAAATGTGAACTGGAGCGACACGTGGACCGTGAACGCAGCACCCGTGGACCGTGAACGCAGCACCCGTGGACCGTGAACGCGGCACACGTCCCGGTCATAATGTGGTGTTTTCTGATTGGCTGTCTTACAGGAAGCGAGAAGACACGATGGTTAAATAGAGAAATGTGTCACAGCTCATGATGAAGATCTCACATCCTCAGGTTCTGCTTGTCAAATGGATCATCAGTGTTCTGAGCTGTGATTGGCTCACACTGGCCACATGCTCCTCCCCCATGTGTGATACTGTGACACTGCCTGTGACAGTTGAAATATCATTTGGAACAACAATAAAGTCATTACATGAACAAACCATCGTCATCGTCCTGACAACAACACACTGAGAGACACTGTTGAAGTGAAGCAGAAATAAAACCAACATGTTTACAGCCTGTTTTTATTAATTATTATTAATTAATAATTGACAACAAATTATCAGAGGTGTCAGGTAACAAAGTACAAATACACTGTGTGTGTGTGTGTGTGTGTGTGTGGGTTGTGTGTGGTGTGTGTGTGTGTGTGTGAGTGTGTGGTTGTGAGGTGTGGTTGGTGTGTGTGTTGTGTGAGTGTGTGGTTGTGTGTGTGTGTGGTTGTGTGGTTGTGTGAGTGTGTGGTTGTGTGTGTGTGTGTGGTTGTTTGTGTTGTATGTGTGGTGTGTGGGTGTGTGTGTATGTGGGTGTGTGTGGTGGTTGTGTGGTGTGTGGTTGGTGTGTGGTGTGTGTGTGTGTGTGTGTGTGTGTGTGTTGTCTGCTGTTTGTCTGATGTATTTTCTGTTAAATGATCAGAGGCTCACTTTAAATCATAATAATCATAATTAATGATGATGAGAAGAAGAAGCAGAAAAGTAATGTAGTGAAAAGTTCTCCCAGATTAAAAAGACACAGAGACAGGTGTGAACAGAACAGCTGTTTAAAGCTGATCCAGTGTTTCAACCTGAGTCTGTAATTAGAGGATTATTATAACCATGCAGGTAAAATGACGGTAATTGCATTAATTATCTGTTTGCCTGTTTGTTGACTCAGTGCGCCACCTGCTGGCCGTCCTCTGTAACCACTGTTGTGTTTGCTGTGGATTGTGTCACTGCTCCTGATTATTGACAACACACTGAATCAATTCATTTCTATTTTCTGTTGCTTCAAAGTTGAGAGGAGAAAACCAACACAGTGGGAGTAACACAGGCCGACACAGCAACACGGGGTCCACGCCTGGACCTGAACCCTGAGCTTAGAGCTGCCACAGGGGCCACAGTGCTGAACACTCAGGCCCCTGTGTGGACCTGTAGGACCAGGAGACCTGCGTCATGTCCAGGCTGAACACAGCTCAGTCAAATACAAAGTAGGATGAGTGATATTCATACAGTCATTAAATGTCTGAAGGTCATCCTCACAATGTGTGAAGCCCAGAGGAAAGTCTCCAATGTGGCTCCTGAGACAACAAGTTACCTGTTGGTGAATATCTGTCTGTTTGTCTCTGCTGGACTTATTTCACTTTGACATTCATTCACCAAGACCAGGCAGGAGGAGTATATACGACTGCATGTTAGACTGCAGCCCACATGTTTTCACTGCGTGCCATTATTGATCGCCTCCTTTCAAATCATCTGCTGTGGAAATAAAATATGAATGCCTCCTTTATTGGCACTTTGATGAAGACAGAAAGTCACAGCAGTGTTTTCTGTGTGTTGCAGTGGAATGAACGACCCAGTTATTTATTATGCTGTCATTTCTTGCTGTCCATATTCAATTTAATATGGATTTTAACGATCAAACATATTTCAGTGATAACTGAAGAGTTCACTGTTTAGTTTCTGAGATTAATTTTTCATTTTCTTTTGCAGCGTTGCAACAAAAACCTTTTTTATTATTATATTAAATAATAACTAAATTGTGTAAAATGTCCATCACAAGTTTCCAGAGTCCAGGACAACATATGTTTGTTGGTGTGAGCGACAGGCAAAACCCAAATATATTCAATTTATGTTAAAAACCAGAAATCAGGACGTTATTTTCAAATACAGATTGTTCTTCTAATCAGCAGAACTTTAGTCTGAGTTACACAGCTACATCTGTGCTACAAATAAAAAAAGATTTGAAAACAGAAATATATATTTTTTTGTTTATTTGTTTTATGATTTAGAACCTAACCCTGACCCGTGCAGACCTATAGGAGCCGTAGAACTGCTGCATCATCTGCTGGGTGAAGGCTCAGGCAGGTAGGACAGTGTGCTCAACTAATGTTTTTTTTTTTGAACGAAGAATTCAAAAGTGGAGAAACCGAAGCACTCGGAGGAAACCACGGCAACACGTGAACACCAGAAACTCCTCACAGCAACAAGGTCAAGGTCCAGAACTGAACCCTGAACTCATCGCTGGGAAGATGTTACTCTGATGTTACTCTGATGTTACTCTGATGTTTTTTTTTTTTTTAATGAAGAATTCAAAAGTGGAGAAACCGAAGCACTCGGAGGAAACCACGGCAACACAGTGACCTTACAGTTGCCAGAGCCAACGTGTTGAACACGAAGGCGGACTTGCAGCTGTTTTTAGTCACTCGTGTCGCGTGTGCAGCGTTGGAATGGCTTGCTCACTGTGTGGAAAAGTGAGATGAAGAACCTCTTGATGTCGTTGTTCTTTTTGGGCTTTAGCAGCTGTCTTTTCACAGTCTCAAATACATATTTCTTAAAGTCTGAGTCCTCTGTCTGCAGGTGAAGCACCACCACGTCTCTGCCCATGGTTGCACACAGATCCTTGTGCACGGCCCTGGCTGTCTTCTTTATCTGGTGTCCTGTTAGCTGGATAGATTTAAAGTCCACACCGCCTGTGCACAGCATGTCACTCAGAGTTGAAATCATCTTCTTCCTTTCCTCGACAGACACTGAAGTCTGTGTGTTCTTCAGACACTGGTGTACCACCGCGGCCGCTATCTTCATATGGTACAGCTCTGCAGTTGGTTCAGTTGGTCGGGTGCTGTCACTGACAGCTGGCTCATCAGTGACTCTGGGTGCTACCGACTCAAACTTGGGTGAGTAGTCATCATCCTCTTCATCAGCGATGGATGGCGGTCTATCACACACAGGTGTGACAGAGTTACCTTCATCGCTGACAGTTGGTTCATCGGTTATGGATGGTGATCTTAGCTCAGGTACAGGTGTGCTTGAGACGTCTTCATCACCTGGTTCATCGGTTATGGATGGTGATCTTAGCTCAGGTACAGGTGTGCTTGAGACGTCTTCATCACCTGGTTCATCGGTTATGGATGGTGATCTTAGCTCAGGTACAGGTGTGCTTGAGACGTCTTCATCACCTGGTTCATCGGTTATGGATGGTGATCTTAGCTCAGGTACAGGTGTGCTTGAGACGTCTTCATCACCTGGTTCATCGGTTATGGATGGTGATCTTAGCTCAGGTACAGGTGTGCTTGAGACGTCTTCATCACCATTGACATTATCAGCAGCACCTTCCTCCCCTGCTGACACCACAGGTGTCACGATGTCCTCTGGGAGCTCTGGCAGATCCAGCGCTCCCCGAATGCTCTTCAGACTATCGTCCACGCGGTTGTTCTTCCTGGTCAGTTTCCGTATCTGCTGGTTGAGCCAGTTCCCCATCATCTTCATGAACTTGTCTACGTCATTTTGTATCGTGACGTGATTTACCTTCCTGGCTCCAGGGCCTCCTTGAATATTCTCAAATATGATGTTCCCCAGCTGCTGAGAATGCTCTTCATGTTGGCCGTTGTTGATGCAGGTGGCCATGGTTTTGTAGGTGCACTCGTCAGGGTTCTCTGGGATCATGTCCTGCACCACTTTGTCTGCTGCTGGAATCAGGACATCCAGTGATGCCTTCCTGCAGTTCAGGTTTGTCCTCAGCTTCACGATGAAGCTGGCGATGGCCTCCTTGGCAAATTTGCGGGCAAAAAGGGTTTTGATCTTGTTTGCCACGACGTTCCAGTTTGACCTGCTGGACTGGGCCTCTGGTCTTGGTGTGCCATCATTGTTCAGTCCCAACTCTTTTCTGTTGCTCCAAATGTAGTGAGCAATTTCACTCGCTGCTTCATCTGTGTCTTCATTAATGCTGTTGACAATCTGCAGATGTTCCTCTTCTGAAATGTCAGCATTAAGTTTCTCTTCTGGGTCTCTCACGTGTTCCAGTAGGATCTGCTTCACAGCTTCAGTGGTCGTATCAATGAAGCTTCCTATTGAGCAGTGGTCTTCTGATCCTATCGCAGAGACTGGAGTCTGACAAAGACTCTCCTGCTCTGCCGGACTTGTGCTCTCAGCTACCGTACATGTCGCACATGACATGTTGGCTTTGCAGTTTTTCAGAAGCCTGATCACGTGTTTGACGATGATCTGCAGTCTGCGGGTGATTTTGAACTCGCTGCCTTTGCTGCTCACATTTTCCGGTGAGTTGACCCTCTCTGTAACTTCTTTGCTCACCAGGTCCGTCAGTCTTTGTGCTCTGGTTCTGGACACTGGGCTGCCAGTCACGGTCACAAAAGCGTCAGTGATGGAGGTCCCCAGGTAAGTCTGGACGTCTTCCTCACAGATCCTTTCTGGGCTTTCTGCAGTCTTGCTCTTTGACTGCGCGAGGCGATGTTGAAACGCCTCATAAACAATCTCACACACAGCGTCGACTATGTGCTTGCACATGTCTGTGATGACACCTTTAGTTTCCTGGTCTATTGACCCAGATGTCACTTTGACCCACTGTGTCGGCGTCAGCTGGTCCAGGATCAAGTTGATCAGTGGCTCGATCCTCTGTGCTGAGACCTGTGGAGGCTCCAGATCCTTCGTGTTGTTCTTTCCTGAACTCATGGTGTGTGTGTGCTCGTGCTCGTCCTCGGTGTATCCTGGAAGTTTTCTGAAAAATCCCGACGAAGATGAAATCCTGTGGATTCTCGTCCTATTTATGCTCTCTCTAAATGCTTTTGATGACGTCACCAGTGAACATAAAAGGCACTCGTCGCTAAACCCCGCCCCTTGGCAACGGTTGTCAAGTAACGCCTTAGCAACCGTAACTAGGCAGAACGATCAAAGCTTTCGGTGTCGAAACTATTGAAAAAAATACACACACACACACACACACACACACACACACACACACACACACACACACACACACACACACTCTCTCTCTGTCTTCCTCTGTGTTCTTAAATCATTCAGTCGTTGAATAAACTCTCAGGGTAACAGCAGTGTCTGAATTTATGGTGAATTATATCAAATTATGACGCTCACAAAAAAGATTCTACTTGTAAATGTGAACTGGAGCGACACGTGGATCGTGAACGCAGCACCCGTGGACCGTGAACGCAGCACCCGTGGACCGTGAACGCGGCACACGTCCCGGTCATAATGTGGTGTTTTCTGATTGGCTGTCTGACAGGAAGCGAGAAGGCACAGTGAACACTAAAGAGCCTGCAGATCATCATTTTGATGGGTTATTTTTTTTTTTAATGAGGAATTCAAAAGTGGAGACTCAAACTTGAGTCGTGAGTAGTCATCATCGTCTTCATCAGCGATGAATCTTCATTAATGCTGTTGACAATCTGCAGATGTTCCTCTTCTGAAATGTCAGCATTAAGTTTCTCTTCTGGGTCTCTCACGTGTTCCAGTAGGATCTGCTTCACAGCTTCAGTGGTCGTATCAATGAAGCTTCCTATTGAGCAGTGGTCTTCTGATCCTATCGCAGAGACTGGAGTCTGACAAAGACTCTCCTGCTCTGCCGGACTTGTGCTCTCAGCTGCCGTACATGGACTCTGTGAATCAACAGTACGTGACCTGGACACACATGAGAATCAGCATGTTACATCTCTAAGGAACCATCTCCTTTGGCTTTGACTGAATGATCAATGGCTGATGGACGTGGAAGTGTTTTATGAAATCCAAAGAGTTTGTTATTAAAATCCAACAGAACAGGATGAACTGAATAATCTGACATTTTATAGATTCATTAATAACAAAAGAGTCATTAAAAGCATCATTAGTTGCAGTGCTAACTTTTCTTGTGACAGCAGGCTGTGCATTAATGTGACGCAGTGGTCTGTAGATGCTACGTTTGTGTCATAAATACTCTGAACCAGCTCAGAGACACAAAGCGTCTTTTGTAGTAGTTCAGTCCAGCAGTAATCAACCTCTGGGTCAGGCCCCTCCGCAGGGTCACCAGATGAATCTGCGGGGTCGTGGGATGATTCATACCCTGATGCAGTGTCTGCAATTAAAGGTAAACTTCCAGTAGAGGGCGCTAAAGCACAGCATGTGACATAAACAGGAAAGCCACTTCTTCTGTGTCGGGTCCATCGCTCATACAGTGAAGTCTGAACGTTTGTGTTTGTGTTTTTGTAAAGTCACGGCAGCAAACTGTCTGAACACTGAATGCCTCCTCCTCCCTGCATGTTCGCACTAAGTGCAGGTGCAGGGCCTCATGTCGTCCCACCTGACCTGTGACCTGTGAGGTGACCGACGTTCACGCTTCCAGGAAGTGCTGCACCAAACTCCGTGTCCACCCCCCCATACCTGCCCCCTCCTTCAGGCAGAGCAGCGGCCCCCTCCCCATTCCTGAAAGTCAACAATAAAGCACGTTTCCAGTAAGCCGGATACCTCCTCAAGTCCTGCTCATCCCCATGGAGACCACTACGAGGGTCCACAGGCCTGTGTCCTGTGGCCAAACCAGGCCACCCATGAGGAGGGGGAGTGTATATTTCACCCAATATGGATCAAAATGTAGATCTCCACTGGGACAGAGTGCAAATGCTTCTCTCTGTTTGACGCGAAGAAAAGACTTGGCAGCAGCTCTGCTGAATATTTGAGAGGAGAAGCAGGACAAGAGAACAGAGGCGTTGATGGCGTCCGATATTTTACAGCCTCAGTGTCCCCTCTTTTGTGAGGCGTGACGTCAGCGTTCCCCTCGGTGCTGCGTGACTGACACAGTAGCTTTGTTTTGGAGTCGCCACATCTCATTCACGGCCGCTTAACTCCTGGGTCCGGGGGCTGCGTGGTGGCCTTTCAGGATCCCTGATTCCTTAATCCGCTGGTTTTTAAGGCACTGAATAAGCAGCCATTTGTATGCTCAGTCCAGGGGCGGCAGGGTGCTTCTGCTTTATGTGAATTGTTGACTTGCAAAACACGCCCTGAGGACACCGAGTGAGTGATGCACCGAGGGGACGACTGCCAGCAAGGTCATGGAGGAAGGTCGGTCGTACTGCTCACATGTGCCCCAAAATCAGAATCCCTCTGAAAGTCTTGAAGCTTCACCATGTAACTGTTTCACTGATGTTGGTGAAACTGAATCATTCCTGAAGTAAACAGCTGCCAGCTGTAGCTGCTGTTAGCTCATGTTTTCATGCTGATTACTTACTGACCCTGTGTCTGCAGTAATTTTACATGAAGTACATCTCAATCCTTCTTCACCGGCGTGGCTGAGCCAAGCGACACTTTACGTGACGTCCTCGACTTCTGAGAGCTGTGGAGAGTTTGCAAACAGACCTCAAGTCAAATCCATTAGCAAACAAAGCCTCCACCACCTGACGTCCGCTCATTCCTCCGCTCACTGCTGAAGCTTCACACTCACTGATCCGCTCGTGGACGGATCCCGTCTGCTGCTTGTTTACATGCAGACGGATTAGATAAGGACACATAAACAGGAAGCTGAATGTAAACAGAGAGAACTGGACGTGGTTCTGATTAATGCAGGCGTCTCTTCATCGAGGCGAGTAACAAGTCACATGACACGTGGAGTGTGGTGTACAACATGTTCAGGGGACCTGCAGCCGTCTGCAGCCCATAAGGTCACCTCGTCCCTGGACCTCCTCTGCTGCAGGAGCTGCATTGTTCTGGAAAACTCTGGATGAGTCTGCTGGGTGGAGGAGTTTACAAGGAGGAGGAGGAGGAGGAGAAGGAGGAGGAGGAGGAGGAGGAGGGGGGGGTGTCTTCTGCTTTTCCTCCTTTCCCTTTTTTCACCCTCCACAAAAAAAAACAGTTGTTTTTACAGTTAAAACTGTCAAAAAATGATATTAGTGCTGTTGATTTCACATTAAACATTTTATTCCAGAATTGACCGTATAACTAAAAGTTTTAAGTTCTATCAAAAAAAAAAAGGGACAAATACAGGAAACATGTTATCACACTGTAAAACAACAGCTTGATCATAACCTACAATCTACAGTCACTGCACATTTGCTGCATATACCTCTGTACAATATATTTTATTTTATTTACTATTGCTATTTTGATATTTTATAATGTATAGTTTGCTTTTTATATTATATTTTTATGCTTATGTGCCTCTTGTCACTTTGTGTAATGCTGCTGCTGCACTGTAATCTATCTATCTATCTATCTATCTATCTATCTATCTATCTATCTATCTATCTATCTATCTATCTATCTATCTATCTATCTATCTATCTATCTATCTATCTATCTATCTATCTATCTATCTATCTATCTATCTATCTATCTATCTATCTTTTTTGTGTGAGTGTTTCCTGTCATTCAGGAGACTTTATTCTGTAGAAACTTCAGATGTTGTATGAAGCTGTGGCATATTTCACAGGCTTTTACCGTCATCATGGTTTGGTACTTTTCCACCGTTTTTTTTTTTTTTTACAGTGCACCCTGTGCCGTCCTGCGTCCCCGGCAGCCTCGGCCTGTTTGCATTCCTCTCAGTTAATAAGTGTTTGTCTGATCCCTGGCGGGGGGGTGTAAAGACCACCTCCACCCTCCGGCTCAGCCAGCTGTGAAGACGACAGGAGTGATGCTGCGAGGGACAGAGGAGGAGGAGGAGGAGGAGGAGGAGGAGGCGTCATGAATTTCATAGACACGCTGCTCAGCCATTATTTTTCTAGAATAAAATTGTACCGACACACTCTAAAGATTTAATTCAGTGTAGATAAATAAAGTTCAGATGTTTGATGGATGCTGAGTTTCTCTTCCATCCCGTGAAGTCAATCATTCCCCCGGCTGAAGACGTTATTCGATCACATATTAAACCCAAACCGGGAACTCCGGCGTCTTTATTTTGGGAAAATCTCCGCCTCAACTCTCTTTTTACAGATTTACAGAGTTTCCCGATGGACAGTGAAGTAAACTGCTGACAGCTGTAGCTGCTGTTAGATCAGTCCGTCAGCTTGGGGGTGAGCTCAGAGCGACGGGTACCCGTCGCTCTGAGCTCACCGCCAAGCTGACGGACTGAGTGTTTGCACTAAAAGGAAGAAGAAGAGGAGGAAACCAGGCTCAGCAGCCTCTATGGACATGATGGCAGAGGAGAAGAGAGTGAAGAGGACGCTGACGGAGGAAGAGAAAAGGGGAGCGAGGCCTCTCTGTAAATTGAACTAAACCTCCGTTCTGTGTAAACGACATGCTATGGTCGAAGGAAACACCTTCATCAGACGATACGTCTCTTCCATCAGTCGGACGTTTCCGCTCTTTGTTGTCGTCGAGGGTTTGTGCAGTGTTATGCTGTCCAGGTAACATGAAGGTTGGTGACTCACTGCAGCGACAGAACAATGGTCTCTACATACCAGAGTCAGTTACCAAACATATTCTCAGCTTACACTGCGTCTACGACATTTCACACCGGCTATGTGCACCGCGCGTCCTTCTTCTCATGCCATGACGTGACAATAAAAAAGTTTCCTGCAGAAACGGACGTCTGATTCATGGACTCATACCATGAACCGATGTCCTGCATGAAGCGTGCCGCTGCAGCAGCAACACGTCGCCTCAGACACGTCACCTGATACCTGTGCTCGCCGTGCGAAGCCTCCGGAGAGGCCGAGCTGCCGAGTGCAGGGAAAACAAACATACACAGAGCGGCTGAGCCGGGCGCTCGCTCTTGGCGGCCACAGTTTGACCTTGGCCGGGCATGCCCGGGCCTGCCTCTCAGTGCTGGGTGGGAGACTCACCAAGCCGCCCGCAGGACTTGGCCCGACTCAATGAGAAAAGAAAATACCACTCTGGGCAAACAAGGGCATAGTAGTCTCCCTCCACCTCGCTCCGTCTTTTTAATGATTCCTTTCTTTTTCCATTTCTCAACAGTCATCAGATTCCAGCGCACGGCTTGGCCCGCTGCAGAAGCATTTACCACAGAGGATACTTATTCCCACTCTTTACTCACTCCCTTCCAAACTTTAATTTGATTTCTTTATGTCTTTGTTTGTTGCACACGGAGGGAAAGCTTTGAACACACTGCTGCTTTACATATCTTAGACTCTACCCTCAATAGGTGAGCTGCCGTGGCGACAGCAGCGACAAAGGCCTCCTCTACACACACCCGGTCAGTCGTGGTCCAAGCTTCAGACCCCCTCGCTGCTCAGCGTAGCCAGGGATTTCTCCTTCAGCAGTCTGAAGCCGGCCCATTCACTGGTCCACCCCCAGCAAAGAGCTTTGCAGCGTCTCTGTTGTGTTTGCATCCACAGAATGGCTGGATGAGAGCGGGAGGGCGAGACGCCAGGACGTCTCCCAAACAGACGGGATGTTTCTCCCTCCGCTATCAGGCGACTGCAGTCGGACCTTTTAATGGCAGCCGGTTGATTTGTGTTTGGTTTTATCACCGGACTCAGGGTCAGTGTCAGGCCTCACATCATGTGATTGGACCACGAAGAAGACAAACATCGTGTTTGCGTCTGTTTCAAACTCCATGCAGGAAAATAAAACCTTTCCACCACAAAATAGAAAATCTGAATGAAATAAATGAATAAATAAATAAATAAATAAATATGGGCGGCTGTACGCTGCTAGGTCACCACCTCAGAACTGGCCAAGTTCAACTCATTGACTCATAGAAATCTGTAGTCAAAGGAGACAGACTTGTGAAGTCAGTCCTGGATTTGCTCTGGTCCAGCGGCTCTGTCCTTTTGTCTCCCCTGTCAGACCATCTGAAGCTGTTTCATACTCAGAATAAACAGACTTTAAATGGCGTCTCTCTCTGTGAACCCCCACACTTCACTGTTTTTCCTGCAACAGTTTCCCAGCTCACTGTGGAGGTTTACTGGTCGCTGCAGAACTGGCTTTGTCATGCTGGTCTTCTGCTGCCTCATTCAGTCGTCCCAAACACCTACAAAGGAGCGTCCCCCATCCCTGCGAGATGAATACAGAGGCCCTCCCACTGTTTCCCTGGGTATTGTTTCCTTGTTGTTACACAGAGTGTGTATTGCTCTCTAAGCCGGTGATGGATGTCGGATTACCGCTCTGCCTGTGTCTTCCTGACAAAGAAGGCAGCGGCCTGCACTGCAACACACACACACACACACACACACACACACACACAGGCAAACATGCAAACACACACTCATGCACTCCCCAAACACACACCCACCATCATCCTGAAGATACTGCATACAATGATCTGCAAATCTCTGTCCTGACCCCGACACCCCGACACATCAGCATCCATACGGCGCTGAAAGGATATTTACATTCATATGAGGTGGTGCCAAATTAAAACATCGATCTCCATCAGCATGCAACCCCAACCAACCCCAACCCACCTCAACCATCCCCAACCCACCCCAACCAACCCCAACCAACCAACCCCAACCAACCAACCCCAACCAACCCCAACCAACCAACCCCAACCAACCCCAACCAACCCCAACCAGCCCCAACCATCCCCAATCATCCCCAACCAACCCCAACCAACCTCAACCATCCCCAACCCACCCCAACCAACCCCAACCAACCTCAACCATCCCCAACCAACCCCAACCAACCCCAACCAACCTCAACCATCCCCAACCAACCCCAACCAACCCCAACCAACCAACCCCAACCAACCCCAACCAACCCCAACCAACCATCCCCAACCAACCCCAACCAACCCCAACCAACCCCAACCAGCCCCAACCATCCCCAATCATCCCCAACCAACCCCAACCAACCTCAACCATCCCCAACCACCCCAACCACCCCAACCAACCCCCCCAACCAACCCCAACCAACCATCCCCAACCAACCCCAACCAACCCCAACCAACCCCAACCAGCCCCGACCATCCCCAACCCACCCCAACTAACCCCAACCAACCTCAACCATCCCCAACCAACCCCAACCAACCCCAACCAACCCCAACCAACCAACCCCAACCTGGACGTAGTCTCTGTGACGTCCCTGCAGACTGTCTAAAACCTTGACGTAGTCTCTGTGACGTCCCAGCAGACTGTCTAAAACCTGGACGTAGTCTCTGTGACGTCCCCGCAGACTGTCTAAAACCTGGACGTAGTCTCTGTGACGTCCCCGCAGACTGTCTAAAACCTGGACGTAGTCTCCGTGACGTCCCCGCAGACTGTCTAAAACCTGGACGTAGTCTCCGTGACGTCCCAGCAGACTGTCTAAAACCTGGACGTAGTCTCTGTGACGTCCCAGCAGACTGTCTAAAACCTGGACGTAGTCTCTGTGACGTCCCAGCAGACTGTCTAAAACCTGGACGTAGTCTCCGTGACGTCCCAGCAGACTGTCTAAAACCTTGACATAGTCTCTGTGACGTCCCCGCAGACTGTCTAAAACCTGGACGTAGTCTCTGAGACGTCCCCGCAGACTGTCTAAAACCTGGACGTAGTCTCCGTGACGTCCCTGCAGACTGTCTAAAACCTGGACGTAGTCTCTGTGACGTCCCCACAGACTGTCTAAAACCTGGACGTAGTCTCTGTGACGTCCCTCGCAGACTGTCTAAAACCTTGACGTAGTCTCTGTGACGTCCCCGCAGACTGTCTAAAACCTGGACGTAGTCTCTGTGACGTCCCCGCAGACTGTCTAAAACCTGGACGTAGTCTCTGTGACGTCCCCGCAGACTGTCTAAAACCTGGACGTATTCTCTGTGACGTCCCCGCAGACTGTCTAAAACCTGGACGTAGTCTCTGTGACGTCCCTGCAGACTGTCTAAAACCTGGACGTATTCTCTGTGACGTCCCCGCAGACTGTCTAAAACCTGGACGTAGTCTCTGTGACGTCCCCGCAGACTGTCTAAAACCTGGACGTAGTCTCTGTGACGTCCCTGCAGACTGTCTAAAACCTGGACGTATTCTCTGTGACGTCCCCGCAGACTGTCTAAAACCTGGACGTAGTCTCTGTGACGTCCCCGCAGACTGTCTAAAACCTGGACGTATTCTCTGTGACGTCCCCGCAGACTGTCTAAAACCTGGACGTAGTCTCTGTGACGTCCCTGCAGACTGTCTAAAACCTGGACGTATTCTCTGTGACGTCCCCGCAGACTGTCTAAAACCTGGACGTAGTCTCTGTGACGTCCCCGCAACTGTCTAAAACCTGGACGTAGTCTCTGTCGTCCCTGCAGACTGTCTAAAAACCTGGACGTATTCTCTGTGACGTCCCCGCAGACTGTCTAAAACCTGGACGTAGTCTCTGTGACGTCCCTGCAGACTGTCTAAAACCTGGACGTAGTCTCCGTGACGTCCCCGCAGACTGTCTAAAACCTGGACGTAGTCTCTGTGACGTCCCCGCAGACTGTCTAAAACCTGGACGTAGTCTCCGTGACGTCCCCGCAGACTGTCTAAAACCTGGACGTAGTCTCTGTGCCGTCCCCGCAGACTGTCTAAAACCTGGACGTAGTCTGTGATGTGGATCATCGGTGGACCTGAGGCGGCTGAAGACACCTGTAACCACGCCCACCTGTCAATCAAAGCGTCCACGCTCTTAATCCTGCATAACTTTCAGCCTTAATATAATGTGAACAGGTGAGTTGTATATAAATTCACCCTCAGTACAGTTGTCATGAACGGGGAAATTAGCTACAGAGAGTTTTTTAAACAAAGAAATGAAGAAATGTCTCATCTTCTCCTGATGGTCTTGTAGTAGTTTGTCCACCTCTGCTGTGAAGCTGTGGCAGCAGTTCAGCTGAAGTGCAGCTCCTGGATGTGGACCTCACTTTGGTAAGGTAAGTGAACTTTCAAAACAGCAGCACTGTAATAAATCTGAGGCTCCATCAGCCTCTCTGCCACCATCCGTCCACAGTCCTAATCAACCCAGAGCCTCCGTTAGACCAGCAAGAGACCCTCGCTCTCCCCGCCCCCCGCCCTACATGACAATGGTACCGCCGTCATGCGGGTGAAACGGAGCTTCCCGGGAAACGGGCCTTTCATTAGCTGTGTGATAAAAAGATGTATTCCCCGGCTCTTCTCTGCCCACTGTTTCACATCTTTGTTTTTTTGGGGGTGAATCTGTAGATAAGCTTCAGCAGATCGCTCACCAACCTTCACTCAGTGAGACTTTCTGCACAGAAATACCAGCCGAGTCGTCGGGCAACGAATGCTGCTCCTGAGAACTGATACTTTCATCGGCCTCCACCTTCGAATCATCAGTCTGAACTTTAACACAGCTTCACTCTGTTCCATGCAAACACTTTGTTATCTCCACAATACGGTGCTGAAACATTTATCAGAGGAATGGTGTTTTTATTAGTTTCCAGCACAGCGTGTTCACTCATCCTCTTCAGCAGGATGTCACTCAATGTTTTGATCACTTTAAGGATTCTCACCTACTGACGAGTACCATGTGATTTGATCGAAAGCTCCAGAACAGCTGCTAAATGGACCTTGTGGTAAGAAAAGTGAACTTTCACTGATACTGGAGCAGCTTGTACTTGTGACTGTTGTTATTGCATATTGCATCTTTATTTGAGGTCCGGTGCATAAGTTAGATAGTCAACATGAACAAGAAGTCTTTGGAGGGATATTCTGTGTTATATGAAGTGTGATTGTATGAAGTACTGATCCACAGTCAGGGATGGACTCCATCTGCTGAGGGAGATCCAGTGCTGTTAATTAGATCTGGTGGTGACATTGTTTTGTCAGTTGTCACGTGACGGTTTAAAAGTTAATGCTCTTCATGTCACGTTACAGTCTGTGCATACTTCAGATCTTTAGTTTAACAGATATAAACACTTTGTTCAGCTCACATCACTTCAGACACATTGTGTGTGGCTGCTTCATCGCCATGGCCACACTGGGTGTTGGCGTTTAGCACTTTCAGTTTGCAGCGTTTCTGGGTTGGAACAGGCAGCGCGGGTTAGCGTTTCACCAGGAGGCTCCTCTTACCTGCAGCCGTCAGCGGGACCCGTGAATAATACCTGCATCGGGTTACCACGGGCCTCTCATCTAACCAGCCTGCCACATTATAATTATGAGCCCTGCAATCCAGCTGGAGAGCTAAGTCCAGCAGGTAATAGCCGTCCAGGGGGCCTGCATGGAGCTCAGGCTGGGGGGAAGGGGGAACGTCAGCTCTTTCCAGAAAAAAAGCACTCGGGCTGGGCATGAAGATGCAGGATCCTGTCCCTGCAGCTGAGTGTTGGGTGTCCATCATATAGAGGTGTAGCATTACAGCACTCTATCTTTGCCCTTCATCTTTCAGCCATGGTTACCTCATCAGTGACCACAGACAGACACGCTTCTCGACAGAGAGCCGTCTGTTCGCAGCCCCGGGGGACGCAGGCTTCTTAAATTCAACATATTTGCATTTGATTACGGCGGCTATTCATCTGACTCTGAACGCGAGCCACCTTGCTAATCTGCAGCAGAGAGAGACGGTGTGGTCTACAGCGGGGAAGACAGGCGGTGATATATGGGGCCGTGGGACACTTGTCCCTGTTAGACCCCACACCGACCTAATGAAGGACCACAGATCCAAGCACCATGGGGAACAAGAGTCTGACTGAGCACAGACAAAGCCCTGAAAGAGAAACCCAGCCACCCCCTGCTACCATTACCCATCCACTGCCTGATCACAGCAAGAGTCCCAAAAGAGATGAGCAGGAAAAGACCAACGTAAATCTCACGTACAGGCACTGAAGCAAAGTGGGGAGGTGCAGGGAGAGAGAGATGCAGAAGAAAACAAGATGAAGAAAAAGTCTGCAGCCAGCCGGGCGAGCAACTCACTGAGGCTGCGAATATATGAAGAATATAATATGATATAATAAATATACAATATAAATATTTTAAAATCTGCACCCAGCATCACAGCGATCCATCCAATAATCCTCAAACGTCAAACTAGTGGTGATGGTACAGCCGCTACAAGTCAGGGCATCAACAAAGTCAGTAGGATTCATCCTCTGGGAACCATGAATGTCTGTACAAGTTTAATGCTAATCCACCTGATACTTGATATTTAAGTCTGGACCAACAGGCAGACACTGCCAACCTTACAGCATGTTTAGAAATACACAACCGAGATGCAGCACGTATTATTTTTCTTTATTTGTCAAAGAAAAGTGGAAAATAAAAAAAAACAGGAGAGTAAAAGGAAGCATACAGCGTCTCTGACTTTACAGAATCACGAGGTAAGATGCCATCATTACATTTTAAAGAGTTATGTGATCAAGAAGAGCTAATACACAAATGTTTCATGGTTTCTCCGTCGTCCTTTGTCCTGTCAGAGTGTATTCGCACCTCGTAATACACAAACCTGTGAAACTGGTCTCTCTAAAGTAAACTGCCTACGACTGAGTGTAAAATCTAACAAGTATCACTGTACATTGATTGCACTTTCACACATTCAGAGGAAAACAGGAGCAATAATCTTTGAATGTTGATGTGGAGTGATTTGGTTCAGTTAGTCCATCGACACATCGAGCTGCATCAGATCTTTTCAGACGGCGCTACACGTAAAATAAAAAAACAACACTGCCATCCTGTCGAGTCCCACGTGTTGTTCTTGGCACATAGAAGGTCAGGTATTCATTCACGAGACGCCGCGACCGTTTTAAGGTCTTTAAGTTTCGCCTCGAGCTGCTTCGTGTCCATTTCACGACTGCTTTGCACAGGATTTAAAAAAAAAACGCTTCCTAAGTACTTCTACGAGAAACAAAACTGACATCTCTTCTGACATTTATTAATCTAGTTAAACTGCTCCTAATTATTTTGGAAAAATGCATACAGAGAATAGTTAGTACCAAAAACCCCACGCAAAAAAAAATACAACAAGAAATACAGTAAATCACTCCTACACCAAACATCATTTGGCAAATATCTCATAATTCATCATCGTAGTGCTGCTGTCACCGTATTTACACACATGTCCCAACAATCGGTGCTGATCCGGCTCGGTGCTGATCCGGCTCGGTGCTGATCCGGCTCGGTGCTGATCCGGCTCGGTTATTGTCTTCAGAAAATATTCATGTCGTGTACAAAAACAAAAACAACATGAAAACACACTTTGTATGATGTAAACCGAGTCCATGATGTGCCGTCCTAAAGGCCTGTTCACGCCAACAATTAGAGACTTTACTAAAAAAATTCAAATGCCACGATCAGTCAATGAGCTCGCTGTGACAAAGTTCATTTAACAAACAACTTGACTGAGCTTGTGAATGAAGAGTTGGAAATGAAGGAAGCTGTGGGTATAAACAGGAAGCTGTGGGTATAAACAGGAAGCTGTGGGTATAAACAGGAAGCTGTGGGTATAAACAGGAAGCTGTGGGTATAAACATGTCATTCTAAAAATACTTTAAACATCTTGAAAGGACAATAAAGTTGCTTGAGTGTAAAAAAAGAGTCTGTTGTTCCTCTGCAGTGTAGCCAGGAGTCTTGTCATTTTGAAAGAGGACCAGGAAAGCAAGTATTCCTCAGAGGAGGGTGTCAATCCGAGCGTCTCCACCTAACGAGTCTCCGAGGTCAAACAGCTGGTCCAGGTTGACGGTGGAGCTACAGAGGAAATCGTTGCGGGCTTGTTCCTCCTCCTCTGGCCAGGGGCTCTCCAGGAAGGCTGTGGCGAGGAAGGTCTCCTCATCAAAGTCTGACACGTCATTATTCCTTTGGGTCTCCACCAGTACGTGGATGTCCGCTGTCCCTGCAGGGGCTTCAACAGGGGAGATGTGGGTCCCTCGCACCGTCAGGTCCTCCTCCTTCATGATGGGGCTCAGAGGTTCTCCTCCCTCCAAACTGAGCTCCCCGCTGAGAGCTGAGTCCAGGAGGGCGTCCCAGTCGAAGTCCCCTTTCAAAGGTCCAATCTCCTTCTGTTCGTCCACGGAGAGCAGTGGGGAGCTGGAGCGCCTGGGAGCTTTGATGGAACCAATCCTGGAGCCCAGTTTCCTCTTGTGCCCACTTCTTCCTCTGACCACTGGCCAAGACCCCAGCATGGTCCCCTCCGCCAGGTGAGGGTCCCAGTTCTGGTCAGCGCCGGTCGCCTCTTCAAACTCCCGGAGGAGTTGCTGGGACTCTGGGTTGATGCACAGGCCGCTCTGACCTGCTGTGGGGCTGCAGAGGGCTCTGGACTGGGGCTGAAGGTTGACCCTGAGCCTGTTCTGCAGAGCCGGGTTGATCTGGACCGGTGGCATTCGCCTCTTCTTATAGGCGCCACTCAGGAGGCGCTCAGCGTACTGTGGGTCAATCTTCCAGAAACCTCCCTTCCCGGGCTCGTCCTTCTGCCGCGGCACCTTGATGAAGCACTTGTTGAGTGACAGGTTGTGTCGGATGGAGTTCTAAAAACAGAGACGCATATTTTCACATCATCATATCAAACGTACTCTGGACCTTTTAGGAATTGTTGAGTATTTCAGGAACTGTGCTTATTGTCGGTCTTGCAGGGAGTTAAGCCGGGCCCAGACGACAAGAACCTTAACCACAGATCATGTTCCAGATTCAACTTAAAATTACTGCAGTAGATCCGATGACTGTGAGCAGATGGCCCACATTGAGAGACACATAATCAGGACAAACACCAGTACCAACCGAGTCTCATTCAAAGTCCAGCTTTGAGTGAGCAGACTGACGCTACGCTTCTGTGTAGTAAACAAGAAGCCAGTGAGCTTAGCTTAGCTTAGCATAAAGACTGGAAACAGGGGGAAACAGCTAGCCTGGCTCTTTGCAGGGGGAACACAATCCCCCCACCAGCACCTGTAAAGCTCTCCGGTTTCTTGCTGCATGTTCAGCTGGGGGCTGGTTATTCAATCGGTGTTTGTAGATAATACATCAATAATCCATGAAGACAACGTGCAGGCGTCAGACACTCATTCATCATTTTGTTTTCATCACACCAAACCAAACTTCACTAAGTGCATTCAGTCTGAATGACATGAGCGGTGTGAACTTGTCTGGGTGAGTCCATTGTATAGAAGGTTGCTATGGCAACTGGAGGTGCTGTTGGGACGGCAAGCATGAGGTTGCCAGGCACCAGCAGATACTTCTGGAAGTCACAGACGGAGCAAAACCACGACGGGTTGAGTTCACTTTGGTTCGTGTACAGTTAAACACAGGGGATCAAAAGTTAGGCTAGCTGTTTCCCTTTGTTTCCAGTCTTTGTGCTAAGCTAAGCTAACCAGCTGTTGCTTCATGTTTAGTGTACAGACACGTGGCATCGATCTGAGGTCTGTAACTTTACCCATGTCCGCCTGTGGTGAAGCAGGAAGTACAGATGGCAGAGCACCATGCATCACATTAATGTCGCGTTAACCCCCGCCCTCCCTGAAGTCTGAACAGAGCAGTGACCCGATGACCTTTGTTAAATATTATCTGCCCCATGTTCGGCCTTACAATAACAAAATGCTCTGAGATGTCGGAGTACAGCTAACGGCTCCATCAATCATTCATCCAGCCAAATTAAACTTTTCTTGAAGATTCCTTGAAGGGGAATCTGCTGCCTCTCCTTCCACCTTCAAACCAGCATCTTGTTTTTAGTCAAGCAGAACAACCAAAAGCAAAAAGAAGTGGACTGAGAGTTTAATTCATGTTTAATTCCAGGCCGCTGGGTTCTCCTGGAGTTATTAATTACCTGATAAGTCACTAATACTTCATGAGAGTGTGGCAGCAGGCCCAGAGCAGCTGAGATTTGACCTGCAGAGTGTGTGTGTGTGTGGTGTGTGTGTGTGTGTGTGTGTGTGGTGTGTGGTCCTTTACCTGCCAGGTGGGATCAGCATGTCGGTAGTAGCAGAAGTTGTCAGTGATCCACTTGTAGATGCAGGACAGCGTGATCTTGCTCTTCTTGCTGGCCTGCATGGCCATGCAGATCAGCGTCGCGTACGAGTACGGGGGCTTGATGTGCGCGTTGGTCTTGTAGTCCACCTCATCTGGGCAGTGGCCGTGAGCCACTATACCGGGGAGGGACTGCATCCTGCTGTAGGCCGCTGCTGTGGGCTTCCCCGGGGTCAGAGGCATGCCGATGGAGGCGGGGTCCCCGGCCAGAGGGGAGGCCGGAGCATCGGAGCCCAGCGGCTGACGACCGAACAGGTGCGGCTGGTGGTGCTCCTGCTGCGGCACGTTGGCACCGAGGATGGAGAACTCCTGCAGCCACTGCAGGCTGGTCAGGCTGTCGTCCAGGTTAATGGAGCTGCAGCAGCTGCTGCTGCTGCTGTTCTTGTTGTTGATGCTGTCCCGCTCCTCAGCCTGAGCAGCGGCGGTCACCACCTCCTCCTCCAGCCCCACCGAGCCTTCAGGCCAGGGGTCCCCACAGCTCAGAGACAGCATTGCTCTGTGTCACCCAGCTCCTCTCCTCCTCTTCCTGCCACCGCCTGACAGGACCGAAAATATACACCCAACTTGAACAAAGTGCGAAAAGCGCAGGACAATGGCCTCTGTGTGCATGTGCGTAAAGACCTTCACATTTCAGCTCCTTTTAAATCCTGTGTCAAGTCTGTCACCTGCTGACAACACTCTGAGAACCGTAAGTCTGGTGTCGATGAGCAGCAGTTTTGGTTCCGTGTCACAGAACTTTCCTGAAAAAGTCAGTTGCGCACTTGAGCGCGTCATTCCTAACTGCACACAAGCCTTTACCCCCCGCAGAGGCACTGCCCGCGTTATTAAACAATCTTTTCGCCTTTTATCGTGGCGCTATAATTTATTCTGAATGTGTGCGTCATGTTTGGAGACATTTGCGCATTTTGGGCCGTTTTACGCGTAAAATCCGCGTTTTTCTGTGTCCAGACATGAAGAACTTGGTTTACTTTAACTCAAACCATCAAAGTGTTGATTACTTGAATGTCGGTGTTATTTAAAACGTATAGTTTATTATTAATGGATTTGTTTAGAGCTGAATAAACCTGGCGCGGACACGTGAGGCCTCTTGGAGCAGATTAACAGATTTCTGTTGAATCTCAGAATAAAGTTGAAACTCACCTTGTCCTGTTGGAGGCTTCTAAATCCTGATCGAGCAGCTCTGGGTGTTCAGCCTCAGCCTGACTCAAACGCACCTGTTGTCAGCTTGTGAGTGAAAGCAGAGAAAGGGGAGAAATTCCTGTGGATTGTGTTTGGCGCTGTGTTCGGGCTCCTTCTCCTCTCTGGAGGTCTTTATTGCGGGTGTCAGCGGGCTGCGGGATCCGTCGGGGAGGCAGTTTAATACCTGGTGCAGGAGGTTTGTCCAGCAACCATAGAAACGGTACACCCCCTTGTAAACAGCTTCCCGCTCCTCCATTGGCCTGCTGGTTTCTATAGCGCTTCATTTTTAATCACTCTCAAGTCAACTGGGGCTGCTGCCGTGCAGGTTCTCAAACTGAGGCCCGGGGACGCACCGGGGGACCTGCGGGGACAAACTGAGGATTAGTCTAATTCTACAGTAATTAAACTCTATAATTAATTTGAGGTCATAAAAAGAGAGACTTCTTATTCTTCTCTTTTCAAACATGCAGTGACAGAACGTTTAAAGACACTTTGTTACTTCATGATTTGATGATTTAGTTACTCGTTAGATTTCAGATTGAGATTTTACTTGAAAGTTTTAAAATACAAAATATGATTAAAGTTAAATCAATAAAAATGAATCTGTTTGTCCTCTGATATAAAAAAAAGAAATCAGTGAAAAAGACAGTAACATCACAACTTATTCTGACACAATACAGAAAACAGGTTTAGTAATAATATTTAATAATAATAATTATTAATACAATTATAATAGTATTATTGACATAAAGAGTTAGTGATGAAGTGATAGTTGAGGCTGGCTCCAGCAGTGAGTCAGTCTCCATAAGTCCCCATGTTTCACAGCAGAAATAAACATGTTTACAGCCTGGTACAAAAAACAGTTTTGGTCTCTGTAGCTAATTTCCCCGTTCATGACAACTGTACTGAGGGTGAATTTATATACACTCACCTGTTCACATTATATTAAGGCTAAAGTCTCTAAAGGGGCCTGCTGGTAAGTTCTTGCTGTTGTATGAAACACACCTGAGATGAAACTGTTTCTCATAGGATGGAGTTAAACCTGGGGAGTGCTGGACCTGCTCAGAGGTGTCAGAGCATGCGGTGCTCCACATCCAGCTTTGAAGAGACGTCAGGACTCGAGACATGAGGAAGCCTTTTTATTGCTTTACAGTTGCCTTTGTGAGGCGCCTCAGGAAACCACTCAGCCACACTAACAGAACGTTCAAGGGGCCAAACCTTTTTGTTTGGCCTTTCTCTCTCTCTCTGTCTTATGAACAAAAGTACATTCCTTCACACACGCCTGCCCCTCCTCCCACCTCATCCCCGCAACTCCAAACTGGGTCCAACTTTCAGGTTGTTACTGATTAAATAAATTCAGAGATGATGCAGAGCAGCGTTCTTCTGTCAGCAAGGAGCAGACCACGGGTGCGAGATGTACTGTAAAAGTATCAGTTCCACAATATAAAAGTACTCTGTTGCAAGTAAAAGTCCTGCATTTAAAAGTGCAGGAATATTACAGTAGTAAAGTATAGTAAAGTATTATTATTATTACTGTGACGTTCACACTGAAGCATCAGTGTCAGAGCAGCATTTTACTTCAGGGGCGTCCGATGATTGATGCCAAAGATTTGATTGGTTTGTTGACACGATAAGACAGAACTGATTTTACATAAGAGATCACAACAAGCCTGAAACTTTCATATATTAATATTATTATTCATGTGAACTCTTTATGTGAAAAGCAGTCAGATAAATATAACGTCCAGTCTTTCCCTCTGAAATGTAGTAAAGTATGAAGTATATGGAGATACCTTCAAAGTACTGAGGAAATGTATTTACTTTTATTTACCACCAAAATATATTGAAAGTTCAAGTTTTGGAGTCAGACTGGAGGTCAACACACCAGCACAATCAGACCAGGTCCTGGTCTTCATTGAACTCCTGACGCCCACATCATGTGGCTGCAGACCTGTCTCTTTGTCCAGACCCTGCAGGGTCAGCACTCCTGACAAGTCCTCAGACCGCCTCCACCGAGGACCATCCCATCACCTCCAGCAGAGGTCAAAGGTCAGAGCGGGAGCAGCCGAGCACACAGAGAGGAGGATCAGAGGAGATTAGAGAGGAGAAGACGTCTGATGGTGGACTTGACTGACGGCCCGTCAGAATGAAAGCACTGCCCTGAACCTCTAATCCAGAACTCTGCTGCCCGTCTGCCCGACCACACCATCCCCGTCCTCCAGCTCTCTGAGATCTGCTCCACCCTCACACTGTCCACAGCCTCCTGTCTCCACCTCTCAGGACCAACAACCGGACCTGGGGCAACAGAACCTTCTCTGTAGCTGCCTCCCTCCCTCTGGAACTCTTAGACAAATCAGAGACTGGGCCGACCAGTCTACGTTCAAAACTCAAAACTCAACTCTCCGTCAGAATAACTGATTTGAAGCCATGAAGATAAAACAGAATACACCTCCTGTGAGATCCAACCTTGAATCGTGAGTGTATCGGAGATAAAGAAACGTGTTTGTGTCGGCTGTGATTCTGTGAGTCTGACAGATGAGGGCGCCGTGACACAGAGAGTAACAGGAGGAGGAAATACTTACTCAGATACTACAAGGTAAACATACATGATCTTTACTTCAGTAAAACTACAAAAGTATTCACAATAAAATGTACTTAAAGTTCTCATGATGCAGAATGGCATCAAAATATCAAATGTTATATTTTTATATTAGTGTTACTGAACATGGAGCTCCTCAGTGACTTTATTCTCTGCTGATAGTTTAATCTGTAACACACACAGACTGCATTGATAACATTTTATATTAATAGTCTGAATCTGTACAGTAAGTAAAGCGATGGAGTACTCGCACAGAGTGTGATGAGATGGAAATAATAAATGTAAACAGTCAAAGTCCAACATGTGGAGCTGACTCATGTGACTCGTTCACTGAACAGCTTCCAGTTTTACTGTCCAGGAGAAACATCCACAGGTGACCATGAACCAATCAGAGAGCTGATTTACAGACAGGTCAACGACAACAGGAACACAAAGGTCAGAGGTCGGTCCAGGATTGATCAGGATGAACACAGATGAACATTTTAACACCACACGAGGCCACGATAACAGATCCAGGACCAGCAGGACAACTCTAACAGACTGTGTTTGAGTTTCTCTGTTTCAGTCTCCAGTCTCCAGTCTTCAGTCTCCGGTCTCCAGTCTCCAGTCTCCAGTCTTCAGTCTTCAGTCTTCAGTCTTCAGTCCTTCAGTCCTCAGTCTTTAGTTTTTGCCCTGTACATGTGACATCCATTGCACGTCTGTCCGTCCTGGCAGAGGGATCCCTCCTCTGTGACTCTTCCTGAGGTTTCTTCCACATTTTTTCCCTGTTAAAGTTTTTGTGGGCAAGTTTTTCCTCACTCTCTCCGAGGGTCTAAGGACAGAGGGAGTCACTCCCTGTACAGATTGTAAAGCCTCAGAGGAAAATGGACTCTGTGACTTTGGACTGTACAAATAAAATCTGATTTGATTTGATTCAGTCTTTAGTCTTTAATCTTTCAGTCTTCAGTCTTTAGTCTTTAATCTTTCAGTCTTCAGTCTTCAGTCTTTAGTCTTTCAGTAGAAACCCTCCATGATACATAATGCATGCTCTCCTCCATCACAGCTGAATAATTCAGGCTGGAGTCACGATAAGAACATCAGTGTTCTAAGAGGAGAACCGTTCTCTGACCGGGCCTCCAGAATCCAGCTGCAGGGCTGGAGATTAAAAACAGCTTCACAGAACCAAGCAGAACCAAAGCAGAACCAAGCAGAACCAAGCAGAACCAAAGCAGAACCAAGCAGAACCAAAGCAGAACCAAGCAGAACCAAAGCAGAACCAAAGCATAATCAAAGTATAACAAAGCAGAACCAAAGCAGAACCAAAGCAGAACCAAAGCAGAACCAAGCATAACCAAGCAGAACCAAAGCAGAACCAAGCAGAACCAAAGCATAATCAAAGTATAACCAAGCAGAACCAAAGCAGAACCAAAGCAGAACCAAAGCAGAACAAAGCAGAACCAAGCAGAACCAAGCAGAACCAAAGCAGAACCAAGCAGAACCAAGCAGAACCAAAGCAGAACCAAGCAGAACCAAAGCAGAACCAAGCAGAACCAAAGCAGAACCAAAGCAGAACCAAGCAGAACCAAAGCAGAACCAAAGCATAATCAAAGTATAACAAAGCAGAACCAAAGCAGAACCAAAGCAGAACCAAGCAGAACCAAGCAGAACCAAAGCAGAACCAAGCAGAACCAAAGCATAATCAAAGTATAACCAAGCAGAACCAAAGCAGAACCAAAGCAGAACCAAAGCAGAACAAAGCAGAACCAAGCATAACCAAGCAGAACCAAAGCAGAACCAAGCAGAACAAAGCAGAACCAAAGCATAATCAAAGCATAATCAAAGTATAACTAAGCAGAACCAAAGCAGAACCAAAGCAGAACAAAGCAGAACCAAAGCAGAATCGGACCAGAACTAAAGCAGAACCAAAGTATAACCAATGTTTCTTTCAGTTCAACTTCTTCCTGTTGGATGTGTTCTGATTTAATGTTTATTATTTTGTATGTTATTATATTTGTACTGAACTATATATTATACTTATACTTATATATATTATATATAGGATATATTGTTTTTATATTCACTTCAACACTCAGACAAAATATCAGAAATATTTTCTCATGCATGCATTTAAACTGTCATATAAACCATTAGTTGGTGTAATGAGCTGTGATCATGTTTCATAATTTACATTTTTATCCAAACAAACTATGGAATGCACACGACATGTCACCTGACGTGTTACCTGTGGGCCTATGGAAGTCATGACGTCATGACAGTACATAAATATCATGTGTTTTGTTGCACGTGCATCTGTTATAAAGACAGATGTAAACATGCTCATTATTTATATGACCATATAAGGACAGGTCATCTCTTATTGACACAGCAGCTTCCTCCCTTTCAAAATAAAGAAATAAATAATTATGTAATAAAATATATAAATATTTACTGTGTTTATCTGTGTGTGTGTTTTTCGTCGTGTACCTGCCAAATAAAGCAGCCAATCAGCTCCGAGAATCCAACTCGCTGTCCAATCAAACGCATGACGTCAGTGTAACGGACACGAATACAAAGCGCGTGAACAGATCTGCCGGGTGACCGCAGAGGGCGGAGACTGTGCCTCTGCCTGACTCCCGCCCGCCGCCGGCGCCTCTGACACGTGAAACAAGCGCACCCTGTAAATTTTAAACGCTTCTCCGTGGCAGCCAATCAGCGGCTCTGTAGTGCTCTCTCGCTCGGGGAGCTGACCAATCAGCGGCTCTGTAGTGCTCTCTCGCTCGGGGAGCTGACCAATCAGCGGCGCGCTGCTCTTTGTTGTTGGTGATGACATGAAAATATTGTTGTTGCTGCTGGAGGCTGCGGAGACGGACAGGGAGCACCGAGCACCGGGCTGACGGCTCACAGAGAACACAAACCCTTTATTTGTTTTTAATTTCATATTTAAGTTGATCACAGCAGCTGCGTGCGCGGACAGACGCCATGTCGGTGAATATGGACGAGCTCAGACACCAAGTCATGATCAACCAGTTTGTTTTGACGGCGGGCTGCGCCGCAGACCAGGCGAAGCAGCTGCTCCAGGCGGCCCACTGGCAGTTTGAGGTGAGTGTGAAGCACCGAGCCGTCTGCTCCGGTTACCTCCGCCTTCCTGCCGCCGCGAAGCCGTTAAACGAGCTCTCCGTGTCCGTGTGTTTCGGCTGGTTCGCGTCCTCCTCTGCGGCCATGCGCTCCGTGTGGCTAACACGAGCTAAGCTCTCCGCGCTGCTCCGCTCCGTGGCCGCTTTTCTGTTGACATTCTCGGGCAGGAATCCACCGTGTCATCCGCGAGCTAACTGTTGTTAGCCTAGCTGCTGGCTAACGCTAACGGGAATCCTCATTGAACGGTATGCTAAGCTAAAGCTAGCTCGCTGCTGTTGTTGTTCTTCAGCCAAACACTGATGCCATCTTGTCAGAGAGGCCTGTGTGATAACATGTCCTCTCACACACACACACACATACACACACATAAACACACACACACACACACACACATAAACACACACATACACACACACACATAAACACACACACACACACATAAACACACACATACACACACACACACACACATATACACACACACACACACACATAAACACATACACACACCACACACACACACATAAACACACACATACACACACACACACACATACACACATAAACACACACACATACACACACATACACCTAAACACACACATCTAAACACACACACACACAAACACAAACATACACACACACACACATAAACATATACACACTCACACACACACATACATATTCACACACACACACACACATATACATATACACACTCACACACACATACACACATATACACACTCACACACACACGGAGGCTTGGCCTGTTTGTTCAGCTCAACGTGTTTTAAAGTGAGTGGTGCGTTCAGGGACTCTCTGAGGTCAGGCTCTGTGTGACATTGATCCAGGTCTTGTTCAGTTATATATAGACTGATTAAGATTAATTATCCCTCCAGCTGTTCACACACACACACACAGTCTTCGTGTGCTTGTTTTTATCTGTTTGGGCCTTTGAACGCATCATGTTGGACTCACAGTCAATGAAACAACAAAATAAACATTATTAACATATTACCCTGCAGTTCATGTTTACGTCAGCTGACAAACATCTGTGTGTGTGAGGAGGCCAGTGAACAGCTGACAGACACCTGAAGATCTCTGAGCTTCCAGATGGTCATGGTCCTCCTCCTCCTCCTCCTCCTCCTGCTCTAATGTCCAATCTGTCGAGGTCGTCCGGCTAGCGTTTTTGGGCCGCAGCCGGGCCAGGTGGTTCAGCAGGAGGAGGAGGCTCAGCTCCTCTCAGGAGGCTGCTGGGATTGATTTTGTGGTCTTAAGTTCAGGAGTTGAGAGGAGGCGCTGCAGGGAGTTCATTTCAGTTTTAATACAGCTTGTAAAGAACGCGCAGCTCAAACTTCCTCCATGGAGACAGGTCGACGTTTTGTTCAACAGTAAAGTTTAATTTAATTCACCGATCGGTTCTTCTGCCCATAAAAACAGAAAGTTTAGAGCTGATGAATGGATCCTCAGAACAGTTAGTGATACAATTAATCAATGTATTAATCGTTCTGTTAGTCCAGAGTCACTAACCTTCATGTTACCTGGACAGCAGAGCCCAACAGAACCCAACAGAGCCCAACAGAACCCAACAGAGCCCAACAGAGCCCAACAGAACCCAACAGAGCCCAACACAACTTTGTGTTTGATAAAGAAACTATTCAGACCTCTAATTTCACACCAATCCCAGCGTCTCGTGTCGTTTATATAATTACATGAAATTTCACTGTGTGTGTGTGTGTGTGTGTGTGTGTGTGTGTGTGTGTGTGAGGACGTAGTAAACAGCTCATTGTCTCAGTGGCCTGCTTGTCCTCGGCTGTCCTCCCTGAGGCCTATCGGACCAGAACCACAACAACAGTAACGCTGTGTTCATGCAAAGCAGCAGAGTGTGAAGATGGAGTACGCTGAGAGTAAAAACAAATCAATGAATCACAGACTGTCCCGCTGTCGTCTGATGAGTCTTCAGCTCGGGAAAGTTTCTAGATTTACGAGCCTGAAGTCTTCTTGTTGAGCACGAGGAAGCTTCACTGGATAATAATAATATTATTATTATTATTATTATTATTATTACAGTCAACTTCCTCAATCGTGACATCACAGGAGCAGTTAGAGGACGACGTGTTGATTTGATTCATGTGACGTCTTCCTGTTTGTGTCGCGTTTGAAGACGACAGCAGAGCCTATACTGATGCTGCACACACACACACACACACACACACACACACACACACACACACACACACACACACACACACCACACACACACACACACACAGACAGTTTAAGTCACGTGTTTTTAAATGTGTTCATGTGGTCTGAAACTCGTCAGGTGACGTCTGTTTATCTGCAAACTGAAGGTGACACAAACAGACACAGTTCACTCTTTGTTCCCCGTGCTGATGATCTGAAGCTAACGCAGCAGCCGCAGGTCACGTTACAGAAACTCTGAGGAAATGAACGGCGCTCTGCTGAACAGGAAGCGTGTACTGACCGGCTCAGTGGAACCGGCTCTGCACACAAAAGCAGCAGAACGCGTTGACGCTTTGAGATGTGTGTCACGTTGTACGCAGACATTCCTGCACCGCCGCTGCTGTTGTCAAACAACCAGGCTGCGGGGGTGGGGGTGAGGCGGGGGTGGAGCAGGAGTGAGGCGGGGGTGAGGAGGGGTGAGGCGGGGGTGAGGAGGGGTGAGGCGGGGTGGAGCCACTGCATTCATTGAAGTGTTGGCAAGAAGGAGGCCTGGAGTGAAATGGAGGCTACGCTCACACTCCGGCTCATACTTTGTTTGTTAGGAATGTTGCTCTCATTGATCAGGACAGGAAGTTTATTTTAAAGACGTGAAATGTTTTCAACATGTACGTTAATGTTCTCAGCTGGTTAGAGGAGTCTCAACAACAGGAAGTGTTGTGACATAGAGATCATAGCATTCATGGACTTTTCCTGTCCATGTTTCCTGCAGCTCTCTGCTGCATGTCGGCATGCAGACTGCTTCACACTCTGCGTTCACCTGTGCTGATGTCACGAGCGCGTTAGCAGCATTTTTTATTGTTGGTTTGGAGGAAACAGACGTGGAGCTCCAGCTCCAGCTTCCTTCTGTCTGAACCTTTGTCTTGTTGTTCTCAGGGACGTGGCCGTCAGAGGCTGATTGTCCTGAGGGGACGGCTGAGACTTCCTGTGGACAAACAGGACAGTCTCATGTTGAATCCACACGAGCTGCTTTGTGCCTGAACGGTGACATCACCCTGAGCGTTTCCCATCATCCCCGTGAATCAGAGGAATGTTTCCTCCTCCCCCGACGTGTTGGGGCTGGCTCCGTTACCAGCCTGTTGTTTCTGCCTCAGAGCTAAAGTGTGTTTGTGTTCGCGGCGGCCTTGGCTGCGAGCGTTACAACGGGCCGACTCATTTCCTTGTTTGTGCAGGGAGCAGCCACTGAGCTGCTGTTTACATTTTTACAGCGTCTGTTTGCTCCACCCACTGTGAGACTGTGAGACAAAGAGCTGCCATGATCGCTGGCTTTATTAATGACTTCAGGACTTTTACTCATCGTTTGTCAAATGTTAGGAAATAGTTTGAATCTTTAAAAAATCTTGAGTTAAACTTTGGTTTGAAGTTTCAGTGAGCTGATAATAAACTGGAGTGGATGGTGACAGTCAAAGCTTTCAGATGAGTGGAGTCAGCTGTGTCTCTGCGGTCCACAAACTGTTTCAGGTCTCAGGGTGGAGATAATGCTTTTAGCCCTGAGCTCATGTGACCGCTTGTGTTAACTGACCCGCGGGCTGATGGTGACGGGGGGATGGGTCTGTTCTTCTTTTGTGGTCGGGGGGAGGAGGAGGAGAAAACAAACATCTGACTTCTTCAAGTTTTTTTGGGTTCCAATCAAAATAAATCATAACACAATGTCCTCTCTGTCTCTGCAGACGGCCTTAAGCTCCTTCTTCCAGGAGGCCAACATCCCCAGCCACCACCACCAGATGGTAAGTCCATTCACAACAAAAACACACTCTAGGCTTCAGGGCGCGTGAGGCTGAGCGAGGCTGAGCGAGGCTGAGCGAGGCTGAGCGAGGCTGAGCGAGGCTGAGCGAGGCTGAGCGAGGCTGAATGTCGTCCTGGACGTGGGATGGAGCCGCTGACCTGCTGGACTGGGTTTCAGACACACAGCAGTGTGACTGAGGACAGAACATGGATCAGAACATGGACAGACTAAATGTCATTGTATTATTAAACTGCTACCAGCCGCAGACGTGTCGAGCTTTTAAACACTGTCTTTGTTGAATGTCCTGAATTCCCACGGCCTCTGAACTACCCACAGTGCACTTGGTTTAATTTGAAGTGAGCATCAGCCTGATGCAGTCAGCGTTCGTACAGAGTGTGGAGCTGTTCAGGTTTGAATCACAGTCTGGCGTAAAGTCGTGTGACCCACGGCTGCAGTCTGAGCTGTGTTTGTTAAAGGTTTCCTCAGTGTTAAGTGAGAACCTTTAATGTCGCTGTCGTCTTCACGTTTCACTTGGACCGACCCGGTGAGAGCGGGCTGCTCGGCCTCTGATCGCAGTCACAGTCTCTCTGTTCGATCTTTAATTGCAGCTCTGTAACGATGATGAGCGTCTTCACCTCACACACTGATGACTGGCTGTCGATCGTGTGTCGCATCCTCCGCTCACGCAATCCTGTATCTCAACAGTCCAGCCCCGCTGCATTCTGGGATGGATTTTTGGTCCTGATCATGCATGAGCGGCGTGCCAACATCTGCAGTCGAGTTTTGTTTTCATTTTTTCCTCCATCTGCTGTCCGTGTACGTGCCTCCTCTGGCTCGGGGAGGAGCGTGCTGGAGCTCGACAGAGGGAGGAAGTCGGGTTTGTTATTGTTTTGGGTGCAGTGCGCTGACATCATCATCCCACCCGAGGCCGAGCCGAGTGGAAGAGTTTGTTCAAAACCAGTTCAGGGCGCGTCATCTGCTGCGAGGTGATGCAGGAAGACTACTGTGTGTGTGTGTGTGTGTGTGTGTGTGTGTGTGTGTGTGTGTGTGTGTGTGTGTGTGTGTGTGTGTGTGTGTGTGTGTGTGTGTGTGTGTGTGTGTGTGTGTGTGTGTGAGAGAGTGAGTGTGACTGAATTATAGTTGTTTTGTTCTGAACAAACCCATCCCACACACACACACACACACACGTGTGTTTGTGTGCGCACATGCCAGAGTGTGTTTTTTTTTTTCTAAATATATCGTCCCTCTGCTGCACAGCTGAGAGGACCCTGCTACCTGATCTGTGTGTGTGTGTGTGTGTGTGTGTGTGTGTGTGTGTGTGTGTGTGTGTGTGTGTGTGTGTGTGTGTGTGTGACTCAGCTCACATGTCTGCGCTCAGATCAGCTCTGTGAGTTTGCGACTCAAACGTCCACATGGTGTTTAACGTGTGATATTTATTATAATAATTAGTAATAATAAAAGTAATGAGACTTGAAACTTGATTTTTGTGACAGTTCATCAGTGTAAACAGTAAAATGTCGTGGAACAGTTTGAAACATCTGATCGGATCATCAGGGACTGATCGGACAAATATAAGTGTCGACGTGAGACGTTTAGTCCTCGACCCAGCAGACGTGTTTGGACTCTGCGTGTCCTGGAACGGGATCCGGTCCTTTACAGAGGCAGACTTGAACTCGTGACCTCCTTGTTCTGTCAGTTGATGGATGTTGAGTTCTGGTCGAGTCGTGAAGCTTCTGCCTCACATGTTTTAAATCATCAGCTCCAACACGGCGTCGTTACTGAAGCATGAATCCATCAGCTGTCATATCTCAGTATCTCTGTCACGTTCCCTCACCTCGTGTTAACGCTCCTCCTCTTGTGCTCCACAGATGTGTACTCCCAGAAACACTCCTGCCACGCCGCCCAACTTCCCGGACGCCATCACCATGTTCTCCAAACTTCGGGCGTCAGATTGCGGCTCCGGTGCCGGCGGCAACGCCTCCCAGGTGTCCATGGCGTGCTCCCCGCCGGCCCCCTCCTCAGGCTTCAGCTCCTTCTGGGCCTCCTCTCCGCCGAGTCACCAGCCGGCCTGGCTGCCACCGTCATCGCCCACCGGCCACCACATGCACCACCACCACTACCACCACCACCACATGCAACAGACTCCCATGTGGCCCCCCGTGTCTCAGCCCAGCAGCTCCCAGCAGACGCCCGTCGTAACGGCGCTCCATGGCCAGAGATGAGGCTGAGCGGCGGGCTGTGGCGGGGCGGGGGCGGGGCGTGGCGGCCAAATAAATCTGATCTGGGAGGGGGAGGGTGGGGTAGGGGGAGGGAGGGGGGTGGATGTGTGGGACGAGAGGACGTGGACAAAGACAAAGACACTGCTGTTTCCTCTCTTTGACTTTCTAAACGGAAGACGAGCACGTCGTCTTCATCACGAGTCATCAAGCCGAGGAAGAACCTGCAGGTCGCCAACGACATCATCAGACGTTTGGCGGGAAAATGCAGAAACTCTTTTTTTTTTTTTTCCATCATCAATGCAAAGGCTGTGTCCGAAATCACTCCCTAACCACTATGTAGTGCACTATATAGTGACCACGCCATTTTGTAGTGGTGTCCGAATGTTTAGTGTCCACTATATAGTGCACTGAATGTATCCCACAATTCACCGCGAAATGTAGTGAACATCCGATGGTCCCTAACCGAAGCAAGATATCCCATCATGCATTGCCAGAAGTTCTCTCGGCGCGGAAAGGAACATAAATATGGCAGATGGACGGGAGTCAGCAGGGGGTGTAGTTTGACGGAGGATGGTTTATTAAATTAATTAAAGAAAATGATATCTACTCTAATTAAAAAGGCGCTAATTTGACGACGTCTTGCTAGTCTTAGAAGAGCAGCGCATCTTCTCCTTTCTCTCTCCCTCTCACTATTCTAGTTCTCCTCCTGATCATCAATAATTTAATTATTGATAAAACACAAACTATTTTATTTTATTTTATATTGTTTATTTTATTACACATTTCAAAACTAGGCAAAATTGCTTTCTACGTTCATTTAAAAAAAGTGTAAAACGAACAGCATATAATTAAACATTGCAGTAGATTACACTGTAACTTTCTGTTACTAAAGAGCCAAAATATAAAAATATGCAAATATAGAAAACAAAACACAAAAATAAAACGTACAGGACAGTGATCAAAAGACTGTAATTTAATAACAATGCAGTAGTAAATGGACAAGTATTATGTGAGACGACATTAATGTGGTACGTTTTAATTATGCGACAGCAATGACGTAATTACCGGTGCCAAGAGAAGTGTCCGAACATTTCTTCTGTTAAGCTCACTATATAGTCCACTACATTTAGTTCCCTATGTAGGGAGTAGGGAGTAGGGAATGAGTGAGTGATTTCGGACACAGCCAAAGAAACCCGACAGACGCTCGGCGAGGAGCCGAGTCATGTGACCTGTCCGAGTGCTTTGTTTTTTTTTGTTTGTTTTTTTTTAGAGATAACGTGACTGGAAGTCGTCGGCAATAACCAGCAGATAAACACAAGGGTGGAGAAGGTCGTGGACGGAGGTCGTGGACGGAGGTCGTGGACGGAGGTCGTGGACGGAGGTCGTGGACGGAGGTCGTGGACGGAGAACGTGTACAGAGCGGAGAGGATCACGTCTGAGCGACGTAACCATGAAGTGGCGTTTTTAATTTACAGCCATAAACTCGGCGGAGTGTCGACACTGAACTCACATCCTGATGATGTCACTTCCTGCCGCCCTGAAACTGAAATATTCTGTTCTCAGTTTGAATAAATCAACATTGTTTTATATTTTTATACAAACCTTGTGTTCACGACACTTCCTGCAGATAAAACGACCGCCGTCACTCAGGAAACGGGTTCAGCATCTTGGCGCCGCCGCAGACAGAATATTTCATTTATCCAGAAAAAGCTTCAGAGCGGCAGGAAGTGTTGAACAGAATCTGTCGGTCAGAGGTGACGACCGATCGATTCAGCGATGATCAAAATATTGGACAGCTGATCGCGTAATCGGCTGATGAACTGAAAGAAAGAAAATGTTGGTAAAGTTTGCAATAATCAGATGATTCGAGGACGAGCGGCCACGGCGATCACGGCGTCTTGTTTTGAGTTCAGCGGCTTTCCTGCATGACTATGAGGCCGTTTGTAAATAAAACCTCAGCCAAAAGTTTCCACTTCCTCCTCCGATGACACAAGCGACGCACATGAATCTGATTTTAAGAATATTTGGACGGGGATGGCGTCTACCTCCGCCATGTCTGTCTGTCTGTCTGTCTGTCTGTCTGTCTGTCTGTCTGTCTGTCTGTCTGTCTGTCTGTCTGTCTGTCTGTCTGTCTGCGGAGGGGTTAGAGGCCAACTCAGTGATTTTCCACACAACCTTTCAGACGCTCAACCACTCCTACCTCTGTCTGTCTGAATGGGAGAGGCCGCTCGTGCTCTGAATGTATCAGACAGGATCAAACGTGTCCAAACAGCAGCAGCTCGAGGACGGACGGACGCCTCAGCAGATCTGAGCTCGGTCCAGAGTCCTGAATGATTGTTCAGATCCACAAAAACCTCGATGACTTTTTTTTTTTTTTTTCTATCAGCTGTCCTCGTCTCGCGTCCGTCGCACAGAAATCACCTGCAGGTAGAAAACAGAGTCACGTTCACGTGTTTGTGAAAGAGACAATCAGCTGTTTCCTGTTTGTTTGTTCAGTTCAGTGAATGAAACACAAACTCTTATTTTAAGAATGAAACTGAGCCGATGATGTTTGTGCTGTCTGCAGACGTGTTTGACCTTTGAGTGCGTTTAGTTTCTCGTGTTCTTGAAGCGTTCACCGTCTGCAGACTCCTCAAACACAGCGAGGTCTTTTGAATCAGGCGGTGCACGAGTCAAGGTGAAGCGCGTTGAATGTGTGAAACGTGCTGAACTCGGTGACGGGCTGTGTGGTCGCTGAACGAGCTGCAGGTTTGGGAGGTTTTCGGGGTCTTTGTACGAGCTTCCTTCAGACTCTCGGCTCTCCGCGCCGCGGTGGACAGTGATCATGGAGGTCTGACCCGTGTCCTTAACGTAGGCAGTCACATGATTGACAGGCTGGGCGACGGTTCAGGCGGCTTACCTCCCATTCAACGTTTCTTTTGCTCTTACCAAGTGGATGACGGTCTTTTGTTTCTCAGACTCACTCTGTTCTAACCCATGGCTCTTTTTATAGAGATTTCTCTCAAGTACTTTTGTGTTCATTTCCTCTGTTGAAATTTGTATTTATATGTTTAATAAAACAAGGTATGATCTGTTGCCCGGTGCCCGTTCATCTGTCTGCTGACGCCGTTTCGTCACTTTTGTTTTGGTTTTACAAAAAGCTGAAGGAGTGTCGAGAAAGCCCGATGCCGCTGTGGTTCCCAGACTTTAACTTCTCTTCTGTGAGACTGAAGTTTGAGGAAGGATGTGGTCGAACAGTTTCTGATGAATGTTCGAGTACACTCTGTCTAACAACACGAGGAGAAAGTCGACATGAGCTGCTGGTAAAACAGTTTCAAAGACCGACTGTGAATCATCGAGCTTCACAGCAACGTCATGTAGAAATCAGTGTAATCCCACTGTGGTAACTATGTCCAGCTGTACTCGAGTATTTCTTCTGATTACATCTGATCATAATCTAGCGAGCAGCTGACATCAGCGACTAGTCCAGCAGCGGCTGATATCAGAGACTAGTCCAGCAGCGGCTGATATCAGAGACTAGTCCAGCAGCGGCTGATATCAGAGACTAGTCCAGCAGCGGCTGATATCAGAGACTAGTCCAGCAGCGGCTGATATCAGAGACTAGTCCAGCAGCGGCTGATATCAGGGACTAGTCCAGCAGCGGCTGATATCAGGGACTATCAGAGACTAGTCCAGCAGCGGCTGATATCAGCGACTAGTCCAGCAGCGGCTGATATCAGAGACTAGTCCAGCAGCGGCTGATATCAGAGACTAGTCCAGCAGCGGCTGATATCAGAGACTAGTCCAGCAGCGGCTGATATCAGGGACTAGTCCAGCAGCGGCTGATATCAGCGACTAGTCCAGCAGCGGCTGATATCAGGGACTAGTCCAGCAGCGGCTGATATCAGGGACTAGTCCAGCAGCGGCTGATATCAGGGACTAGTCCAGCAGCGGCTGATATCAGCGACTAGTCCAGCAGCGGCTGATATCAGCGACTAGTCCAGCAGCGGCTGATATCAGAGACTAGTCCAGCAGCGGCTGATATCAGCGACTAGTCCAGCAGCGGCTGATATCAGGGACTAGTCCAGCAGCGGCTGATATCAGAGACTAGTCCAGCAGCGGCTGATATCAGAGACTAGTCCAGCAGCGGCTGATATCAGCGACTAGTCCAGCAGCGGCTGATATCAGCGACTAGTCCAGCAGCGGCTGATATCAGAGACTAGTCCAGCAGCGGCTGATATCAGCGACTAGTCCAGCAGCGGCTGATATCAGCGACTAGTCCAGCAGCGGCTGATATCAGAGACTAGTCCAGCAGCGGCTGATATCAGAGACTAGTCCAGCAGCGGCTGATATCAGAGACTAGTCCAGCAGCGGCTGATATCAGCGACTAGTCCAGCAGCGGCTGATATCAGAGACTAGTCCAGCAGCGGCTGATATCAGAGACTAGTCCAGCAGCGGCTGATATCAGAGACTAGTCCAGCAGCGGCTGATATCAGAGACTAGTCCAGCAGCGGCTGATATCAGAGACTAGTCCAGCAGCGGCTGATATCAGAGACTAGTCCAGCAGCGGCTGATATCAGAGACTAGTCCAGCAGCGGCTGATATCAGCGACTAGTCCAGCAGCGGCTGATATCAGAGACTAGTCCAGCAGCGGCTGATATCAGAGACTAGTCCAGCAGCAGTCAGCAGCTCTCACCAACCACTAAAAGTCAGTCCCACATTTACTCTTGTCCGGCGGCTTCTTGCTCGCTCATTCTCTCCTTTTCTCTTCTTAGCTTCCTCCATCAGCGTCCTCTTCACTCTCTTCTCCTCTGCCATCATGTCCATAGAAGCTGCTGAGCCTGGTTACCTCCTCTTCTTCTTCCTGGTATTTCATAACGCCTGTTGGTACAAACACTCAGAGCCGTCGCTCTGAGCTCACCGCCAAGCTGACGGACTGAGCTAACATGAGCTAACAGCAGCTACAGCTGTCAGCAGTTTACTTCACTGTCCATCATAAACTCTGTAAATCACAGAGAGTTGAGGCAGAGCAGCCGGAGGACATCAGAGGGAAAACCAGAAAACATTTCCTCCATAAAATATGATCCAGTTTCACCAGAATCAGTGAAATAGTTGCTGCTGTGTGACTTAGTGCCGTAAAGCGTTACGTACTTCTCCCGACCCGGAGCCCAAAGTTACATAGTGTGAGAACAGACGTACGAATGACAGAGACACCGTTCACCTGATCACAGGTCAGAGTGGGTCACCTGATCACAGGTCAGAGTGGGTCACCTGATCACAGGTCAGTGTGGGTCACCTGGTCACAGGTCAGAGTGGATCACCTGATCACAGGTCAGTGTGGGTCACCTGATCACAGGTCAGAGTGGGTCACCTGGTCACAGGTCAGTGTGGGTCACCTGGTCACAGGTCAGAGTGGATCACCTGATCACAGGTCAGGGTGGGTCACCTGATCACAGGTCAGTGTGGGTCACCTGGTCACAGGTCAGTGTGGGTCACCTGGTCACAGGTCAGAGTGGGCCAGCTGGTCACAGGTCAATGTGGGTCACCTGGTCACAGGTCAGTGTGGGTCACCTGATCACAGGTCAGAGTGGGTCACCTGATCACAGGTCAGTGTGGGTCACCTGATTACAGGTCAGAGTGGATCACCTGATCACAGGTCAGAGTGGATCACCTGATCACAGGTCAGTGTGGGTCACCTGATTACAGGTTAGTGTGGGTCACCTGATCACAGGTCAGTGTGGGTCACCTGGTCACAGGTCAGTGTGGGTCACCTGATCACAGGTCAGAGTGGATCATCTGATCACAGGTCAGTGTGGGTCACCTGATCACAGGTCAGAGTGGATCACCTGATCACAGGTTAGTGTGGGTCACCTGATCACAGGTCAGTGTGGTCGTCCGGTCACAGGTCAGTGTGGGTCACCTGGTCACAGGTCAGAGTGGGTCACCTGGTCACAGGTCAGAGTGGGTCACCTGGTCACAGGTCAGAGTGGGTCACCTGATCACAGGTCAGTGTGGGTCACCTGGTCACAGGTCAGAGTGGGTCACCTGGTCACAGGTCAGAGTGGGTCACCTGATCACAGGTCAGTGTGGGTCACCTGATCACAGGTCAGAGTGGGTCACCTGGTCACAGGTCAGAGTGGGTCACCTGATCACAGGTCAGAGTGGGTCACCTGGTCACAGGTCAGAGTGGGTCACCTGGTCACAGGTCACAGTGGGTCAGCAGGTGTTTAATGACGAGCTTTCATCGTTCATCGTCAGCATCAAACTCCTCTGAGCTCCTCGTGTGCTTCATTTCACCAAAACACTGAACATGAGAGAAAAGCCCAGGAAGTGACTCAGTTCAGGGCGAGTTCAGCTTCCTCCCTCAGGTTTCATCTTTACTCAGCTTCCTGCTCAGCCTCAGGTTTCTGTGAACAGGATGTAACTTCTGATGAAACAGGATGTGTGTACATCATGTCATCACAAATATTATACACGTGTTTGATTTGACTGACAGGAGCAGGGTTGGATAGTAATGGATTACTTGTGATTGGGATTACTTAATGAGAAAACAAACTATCATCAGATTACAGTTGGAGAATGTGTAATTAGATTATAGTTACATTGTCAAAGATTACTTGATTACATTTTTAGTTAGTTCTAGTTTAAAATCTGGAATAATAATAATAATACCTTTTATTTTCATGAGTGAATTTCATTGTCATTGATTTTGAACTTTACAATGAGATGACTTTGTTTGTTCCCCTGCTGTGCAGTGACTGACCCTGTGTGTAGATGACATGATGACACTTCCTGTTTCCTGCATCACTCTGTAGTTTGATTACTCAAAAACAGGAGCAGCACATGTGGATTCATCCACCACTGAAAATAGTTCCCACCAAAGGTGCTGAAGTGTCTTTAAGATGTTCATTGTATATTAAAAAAACTTCTCTGTAGACAGGAAGTGATGAAATACACTCAGCTTTATTAATTCTGATAATATAACAACAATAAAACATTAAAGTGTCGGATCACAGAGCCGGCCTGTGTGTCGCCCCCTACAGGTGGACCGGCTCGCCGGGCCGAGCCTCCATGCTGCTCTCTGCTGCGACTGACGCCTGAGTGAAGGAGCTGTGAGACGTGCAGCCCAGAGTGGACACGGGCCAGTCCCGACCCGAGAGGCTGGAGGCTGAAGAGGGGGAGGAGGAGGAGGAGGAGGAGGAAGAAGAAGAGGACAAGGAGGAAGAGGAGGAGGAGGAGGAAAAAGAAGAAGAGGCTGAGGAGGAGGAAGAAGAGGAGAAAGAGGAGGAGGAGGAAGAAGAAGAGGACGAAGAGGAGGAGGAGGAAAAAGAAGAAGAGGAAGAGGAGGAGGAGTTGAGACGTACAGGTGGAGCATGATGAAGGAATCTTTCATACATCTCATATTTCAACGATAGAAATCATCTTGTCTTTGAACACACCTTTACCTGCGACTCACCTGAGCGGCTGCTCTTGGCACTGTGGGCGTGATGTAGCGGAGCCTCTGGAGACACAGAGGGTTTGTGGGACATGGAGTTCTTGGCTTTGTCTTTGGGTTTGCACATACCTGCATCCGTCAGAGCACAGGAGGAGTGACGGGGTTAACCTCAGAACATGTCGGGCTCTCAGCCAGAATGATGCTCACACACACACACACACACACACACACACACACACACACACACACACACACACACACACACACACACAGAAGTTACCGTCTTTGGTGGAGATGGTAGGAAGTTTAGTTTCTGTGCTTCTTGTAGCAGAGGCGTTCAGGCGACCTTTGTAAATATGACCATCCAGTCCCACGATATACTCCGACTAACACACACACACACACACACACACACACACACACACACACACACACACACACACAGGGAGAGTTGGTCAGTAACATCTGACAGTCTGTTCATTTACAGAGCAGCAGTACTGCATTCATCATCTTACTTGAAGTATTTTCATGTAGTTACTTAAGTAACTTAAAGCTCCTGTCAGTGTTTGTAATGGATTACAGCTGCAGGCAGAGGTGTAGGTCATGACAGAGGTCAGAGATCTGCACATTAATATGCTGAGGGGTGGATACCTGAGTCAGACTGTCCGCGTCCGTCTGGGCGTGGTGCTTCCCTGACTGCAGGCCGCTGCGTCTCTGGCTGACGGAGGTGACCGTGTGACTCCCCCCGCAGCTCCGCGACACGGACAGGTGACTGTAGTCCGTCAGCTCGGAGACTCGCTCGCTGCTCGTGAGACAGAGACATGAGACAGGACGACAGCTGTGACAGGAGGAGGATCACTGTGGACTCACACACTCATTCATTGCTCTCATAATTAACCTTCGTTCATTTTCCTTATTTGCTTCAGCTCAAATGATTCAAAGTGTGATCTTGACTGATCAGCTGATCTTAAACTGTCCTGCCTGACCCTCTAACAGAGACCTGGCCCTGACTCACTGCAGGATTCCTGGCTGGTTCTGGATCACTTCGGTTCTGTTGCTGGTGTTGTCCCGGGCCCTGTCATAGTATCGCCTCTGCACACACTCTATCTGCTTGCAGGTCACACTGTGGCTCTCCCGGAGCGGCTCCGCTCTCCTGCCACAGTGAGCTACCTGTTTCCAGCTGGGACGACAAGACCGGTCAGACACTGACAAGCTAACAGGTGAGTGTGTGCACCTGTATGACGTCACACTCCTGTCTGTCTGCACTGAGTCAATGACTTAAAGACTCCTGCGCCCCCTGCTGGCGGGCCGCAGGTAAGTGTGCTCACCTCCTGCAGTGCTGTCGAAACTGCTCCAGAGCGTAAACCGTGAACGGCCTGATGGACTTGTGTGCGGGGAACGCAGGAGAGGAAGGCAGCTTCACCAGATGCCTTCATCAGAGAGACAGACAGCAGACACCTTTAACTCTGGACACAGTGTGTGAATGTCATACTCTGTCAGGAAACTCACGGTCCAGGTGTGTACTTGACGACAGGTCGGTCACAGGAGAGGCAGTGAAATCTGTCCACCAGCTGTCTGAAGACAAAGAAACGTCACAGATGATGTCACAGATGATGTCACAGATGATGTCACAGATGATGTCACAGAGCCGGACGTGTGACTGGTGTGTTTCTGTGACTTCCTGTTTACGTAGCTGACACGTCACATCACTTCGTTTAAAGTTTGTTTGTTTTTGTCTTTTTTTTTTATTATTACTGTCTTTAAAACCAGCTGCCTGTGTATGACTGTGATCATGTGATGGTTAGTGAGCGTGATGTCAGCGCGTACTTTCTCAAACCAGCAGCGTCGTCGTGCTCCGGCGCTCCCTGAGCCTGCAGCTTCTCGTGGATTTTCTTCCAGCGACCTTCCAGCTGCTTCTTCACAGAGTCCAACTCCATCCTGTTCAGCTGCAGCGAGGTCAGAGGTCAAATGTGACGTCACAGGTCAGAGGGTCACAGGGATGTCACCTCTGTTTGAACACGCTCACCTTACACTCCATCTCTGTGGAGAGTTTGTCCATGACTTTGTGCCAGTCCTGCTCCTGGCCCGTCACCTTGCTCAGCAGCTCGTGGAACATGGCGTTGAGCTGCTCGGTCACCGAGTCGAACTGCAACCGGCTCACTTTGCTGTCCAGAGCGGATTTATCTGCTTTCTACAGCGTGCAGAGAAAACAGAGGACAGAGAGAGCAAATCTGACATCATGACGCCAGGAACCGGGAAGATGATGAAGATGAAGAGCTGTCTGACACTCACGATTTCACTCTCAACCATCTGCTTGTCGGCCTTCTTCTCCTGCAGCTCCTCCGTCGTCTTGTACAGCTCCTGAAGTCCAGCATTGATATTCAGAGATAATTAAGAGCAAAGAGTGTGTGTGTGTGTGTGTGTGTGTGTGTGTGTGTGTGTGTGTGTGTGTGTGTGTGTGTGTGTGTGTGTTTTCACCTCGATGTGTGTCTGTTTCCGTCTGTTGTCCTCGTGCAGACACTTTGTGTTTTCATTCAGCTTTTCACACTCGGCTTGAAGCTGCAGGATCGCCTTCTGCACGTCGTTCACCAGCTCCACGTTCTGAGGCGTGCACACACACACACACACACACGCACGCACGCAAACGCGCGCACACACACACACACACACACTACATAAAAACATGTCCAAATCTAACGTGTGATTTTGACCCAGATGTAGCGTGGACACCTGTGGAGGTGTGACTCATCCGGTGCCCTTCTCAGGTTACAGGTGTGATCACCGCTCAGCCTTATCAGCAGTATCACACGTTGTTGTCAGCAGTTAAACTCTAAAGAGGATTTTGGCCTGAACCTGAACTCCTCACTTCACACCTGTCCTAAACCATGTGACCCTAATTAAACCTCTCGTGCCTCTCGTTAACTAACGGTGCGTCAGCTTGCCTCTGCGTGCTTCAGCTCTCCTGCTCTGCCTCTGGCCTGCTGTTGGAGGAGGCTGTTCACCGTGTCCTGCAGCTGCTCGTAGTGTTTGAACACTCGGTTCAGCTTCCGGCCAATGTTCGCCGTGCAGGTGGTGAAAGCCGACCGCGCCTTACTCTGCCCGCTCACGCCCGGGCTGTCGCTCTCATCCTGTCCGGCCTCGTCCTGGAGGCAGCCGAACAGCTGAGAGGTCAAAGACAGCATCATCTCCTCCAGCATGCCTTGCAGCTCGTCCAGCTGAGGTCAGAGGTCAGAGAACAGAGATTATTGTAGAGCTCTGTGAGGCTGAGCTGCGTTCCTATTCTAACTAATATTTAAACTCAGGTCATCATGATCAGACTCTGCAGCTGCTACATGCTCGTCTGCTGCCGTCTGTCTGCTGTTCCTGAGACAGAAGCTGTAAAACTACACTGAGACGCTTTAATGTATCACATATATATACACAGTGTATAAACACACACACACACTGCTGTTAAGAATGACCTCAGTAACTCGTCCACCTGTCTGACCTGATCTTGGAGGTGTCGGTCTCTCATCCTCTCGTCTGTTAAAGCCTGTTTAACCTTCAGCTTCTTCACGTCCTCGTCCAGCTTCTGCACAAATTTCCTGGACACGACGAACATGAAACCAACTGATCTAAGTAGAATGTAACACCGACATACGGAGCAAGTGTGGAGAGAAAGCCTGTATCTGAACTGAAGACATCATGTGACCTCTCCCTGCGTCTCTTTACCTGACGCTGGACATTTGCTGTCTGAGCTCATGAAAGGCTTTGCTGTCTGTATCTGCAGCCTCGGCCTCTGAGCTGCTCTCTGTGTCCTGACTCAGAAACATCTTTGGACAGACACACATCGTGTCATCAGAAGCAGAAGAGACAGCGTGACGCTCTGATGTTCATGTCGTAACCTCTGCATCATGTTTCTGCTCTCACCAACCTTCTCCCGGTCACTCATCAGGCCGTCGATCAAATCTCTCTGCTGGCTCAGTTCCTCCATCAGGTCCAACACGTCCTGTGACCCTGAACCATCAGAGAGGAATGTAGAAAATAGTAAAAGATTATTTTCATAACTGATTATTCTGCTGATCATTTTCTTGATTATACATTTTGACATTTGACGTAAAATGTTGATAAACTCACGATGACTCAAACATATTGAGTTTACTGTCTCAGAGAAAAACAATGAATCAGTTAAACAGTTTCTGTGACACATTCATCATATTAAGGAACAATCAGAAGATTTGAAGTTACCCTTGTTAGTGACGAGCTCTTCCTCCAGCGCCGCCACACGACCTTCCAGCTTGTTGAACCTTTCCTTCAGCGTGTCGATGTTCCTCTGGGCCTCCGTCGTCTCCGGGCGGCCGCTGATCTGCTGCAGTGACCCTGGCGGGGCTGAAGGAGCCTCTGTGGCGGGCTGGGTGACCGTCACTTCCTGCAGACTGGTAATCTGCCCAGAAATCGATGCAGAACTCGGAGCAGCCGGCCTGCTGCTGTCCTTGAGAGGCTGTGGGGAGAGCGTGCCTGCTGAGTTTACAAGATCCTATAACAGAGTAGAGACACGTTCAAAGACACTGAGACGATCCACAGAGTTATTTTAGGGTTCTGTGTAAATCAGCTTCAGGGTCACAAGGTCACCTGACCTGCATGTCTTTGGACTCTTTGTCTGAGCAAACACAGGAAGGGTTTCAGACCTCCAGCAGAGCCAACAGTCCTGCAGGAGGAGCTGGACCACCACGTGTCTGCTCTGTTTGGATCTCACCTTGTGAAGGTTTTCGTCCTCGCTGAGCTGAGCTGACTGCACAGTGTCCCGGGTCACGTAATGACTCAGCACCTCGGGACGTGGATACTTCTGAAACGAGTCCTTCAGAGATCTCTGTCACGACGAGACACAGAGACACAGAGGAGACCAAACTGTCATCAGGGTCTGTAGAAAAGACAGAGGACGGGGCTGAGACATGAACGCAGACGCTCACCACGGCTTCCTCCACGGCGTCCACACGGTGGCAGCACTTCTCCACAGCAGTGACGGTGTCTGCCTGAGCGTCAACCACCTGAACACAGAAGAAGAAACAGAGTCCTCAGTCCCTGACGCTTGATTAAAACCTCTGACCCCAAACGAGCAGAGAACAGCTGATCATGAAGTCCTGCAGGGTGGAGTCAGTGTTCTCCATGAAATATTAGAACTGAACAAATGAACTAAGGCAGTTCTGTCCTGAGGCCGCTTATTCATTTCTTTTCTGTCGTCTCACCTGCTGCTGCTGGCGGAGCTCCTCCACCTCCTGCTGCTGCTGGCGGAGCTCCTTCACCTCCTGCTGCTGCTGGCGGAGCTCCTCCACCTCCTCCTTCAGGGAGTCTTTTTGGTGCTGCAGCTCCTCAATGAGCTTCATGGCCTAAGACAAACAGAAACAGAAACAGTCTGAATGACTTCTTTTCTTCGATCTGTCTGATGGATGCGATTCGGGAAACGTTGATGTCCATCTGACCTCTGACCTCTGACCTCTGACCCAGTGAAAGCCACAGAGGTTTGAGATGAAACAAATCAGCTGTTACACTGAGCAGCGGATCTGTTTCCTGAGAGAGACCGAGAGGATTGTTAACAGAGCAAACACTGTGTGTGTGTGTGTGTGTGTGTGTGTGTGTGTGTGTGTGTGTGTGTGTGTGTGTGTGTGTGTGTGTGTGTGTGTGTGTGTGTGTGTGTGTGTGTGTGTGTGAAACAAAGGAAATTCCTGAGCTGTGTGTGAGGTTCTGTTTAACTTGTGTCGAATGTGCCCTGACATGAACTGATGCATGTCGCCCTCACAGAGCTGAATGACTAACAGCTCGTTAATGAGAGCAGCCATGCTCGTCGTTAATGACTCACACTGTGATTGGCTCTGCCTCTCTGTCAGGTCATGAACTTTCATCGTCATCGTCATGGTCACCAGCTCATCATAAATAAACAGGATGTATATATTAAAATCCGTAACACTCGCTGTGTGAGGCTGTTATTATTTATATGTTATAAACATGTGAAGGAACTTTAAATAACTCGACTCGTGATTCTCCATTGATGGATTATTATCTTAAACAATTAACGCCCAAAATATTTTTTTTTATTCATTCAACATTTATCAACTATTCAGTTTACTGTCTCACTGCATGCTGAGCGATGGAGTCTGCTTAAAGAATCCTTTACAAAGCTCCAGATCTGATCCTGGATCTGATCCTGGATCTGACATAAAGAACTCATCATCTGTTTTCCAGCCGTTTAAATAAAAACGACCTCCTGTGCTGGTCCTGACTCGGTGACAGGAAGAGACGCAGGCTTAACCTCGGTTACTCTTTAAGCTGCTGCCTCGTTGCTGACAGTTGCTCATTAACTGGAGTTGACCGTTGCTGCACTTTGAGCAACAAACGTCACTGAGCTGTTCTCAGATCAGGCACCACGAGGAGACGGGGTCCACAGGCAAACAGACGTTATCTGAACTGTTCCTCGGTCAGGTGAACGCCTCCGGACATGTGGCATGTACTGTAGTTCTGTTTGGACTGTGGTGGACGGGGCACGCCGGGTCACCTCAGCGTAGTTAAGTCAGCGGATACGCCAGCTGACCCGGATGGTGCCCACAGAGGACATGAATGATTCAGAGGAGCTTCTGAAAGACGCAGCATCACCTGCACCTGCCCGATGTCCTGCTATTCATCCCCTGACAACCAGAGTCATCTCTGCAGGGGGCTAATTACCCCCTATCACAGCGGGGGGAGGGAGGGAGACGGAGAGCTGATGGAAAGTCTTCTGTCACTCAGTTCCTAAACTCTGCTCTTCCTCCCACCTCGTCTCTTCTACATGAAGCTCACAGTTTGTGTAACGCTGCAGCTCCTCGCCTCCTCCACTCGAGGCTCGGACGTGACAGAAACCTGAACAGAGGCACGCAGAGGTCATTTGAGATGTCAGGGTGGCGCCCATCTCCCATTGTCCTCCGCTCTGTCATCAGCGGCTTAATACCACGCTGAAATGTTCAGCGCGGCCCGCCAAGGATGGAAGACAAGAAGGAGAGGCTGCTGCTGGCTGCGACCATGTGATCAGTTACAAAGCAACACACACACACACACACACACACACACACACACACACACACACACACGCACACACACACACACACACACACACACACACACACAGAAACGCTGCCGAGTTAAAAACATGAAGCGTGTGACGTCACAGCCGGTGTTTGCATCATCTGTGACATCACTGTGACATCACAGCAACACACCTGAACAGGTGTGTGTTCAGGACGGTCAGAGTCCTTCAACCACGACACTTTGAGTTTTTCTGTCTCATCACATGATAATATTTATCATTGAATATCTCTGAGTTATGAACACAACGAAATGAGACAATCACCTATTTATTTATTTATTTATTTATTTATTTATTTATTTATTTATTTATTTATTTATTTGACGGTGTCTGAATGTTTAAATTTAAAGTTTGTATCAAAACATTTATGTCTCAGTCTATTTGACTTTACTGATGCATTAAATGACAGTAACTCATATTTTCATCATATTTTAGAAGCCAGTAAAACATTGTTAATAATTAGTAAAGTAACGCTGTCAGATAATGCAGTGACGTATAAAGTAGTTAAGTAAGTGTACTCAGTTACTTTTCTTCACTGTCTGTAACTGATGATTAAATATTAAAGTGTCATTATAGTTTACATACTTATAGTGAAGCTGTTACAGTATATGAACAGTTACAGGTTGGACAGGTGCTCTCACCTTGGACACGTCGTCCTCGCAGGTCTGGATCCGGGTCCGGAGCCTCGCCTGTCCGTCCGCTGAGGAGGCTCCGTGCTCCTGCGGCTCGTTGCCCGGTTGTTGCCCTCCCTGCCCCGCGGTGTCTCCCAGCGGAGCCTCGGGGTACACGGCAGCAGTGTCCTCCCTCCAGCGGGTCTTCGCGTCCCGGAGGTCCAGGTGTCTGAGCACGGCGTACAGGAGCGCGTGCAGGGCGCCGAAGTTGACGGCGCCCCGGTGCGGGGTCCCGATGGACAGGTTGAGCAGCTCGTACAGGCTGATGTCCTCCGACATGGTGTCCGTCCGTTAAAGTTCGGTTAACGTCCAGCTGATCACACTTCAGAGCTGACGTCACATTTCAGCGGCAAACCGCGCCGTGAGAGTCCCGCGTGACTAACGTGACGAAAACAACGAGAAAGTTTCCAATGTAAAACTCGGTCCGCCGTCAGGAAGCGCGTGCAGCATCTCACCGGTAACCGTAATCACGGAGAATGTGGAAACGTTCAAGACAAAACAGCAACAGCTGTTCACCGGAAACACGGCGAGCTGCCCTTCAAAATAAAGCTCTCATCAAACTATAGACATGTATATATGTATATGCATCAAACATCCTGGACACACACCGGAAGTGCCATCGCACCGAGAACAAATAAACAAATAAAAAAAATGCTCCTCGACATAACTGTGACGTCATGTGTCCGCGTGCTGTCAAACGTTCACGTTGTTGTTCGGTTTCAATCCTCTGACCGGATGTAGTATTCCCCGGTTGGCTGTAGCTTGACGTCATCTCGGGTCCCACGTTGGAATCCGGTCGCAGCGTTGCCGGTTGCTAGGCAACGGGCGGCGACCAAGCTGCGTTCACGGAACCGGGAATTGTGTCAGTTTACCGGACAGAAAAAACCCCCGACTCCAGCCAACAGAAGTGTTTAAACGTTTCATCACCGACACTCCCGGTTTATTAGAACGAAATAAAATGTCGGTTTGTTTTTAAAATGATGTAACTGCACGCGCTCGAGCACGATCAACAACTACTGACACGCGCCTGAAAATGCTACGTCACATTATATAACTCCAGAAAAACAAACAAACAAACAAACAGCTGAACACGCGCATGCTCCCACTGTGTCTGCCAATGTACAGAAATACAGAATAAAACAATGTGTTCAAAATATTTTACAAATTCACATTTGTTTATATTTGGTATTTTAAAAAAGTTTAAAAAACATCAACGAATATTTGTGGATGGAAGTTTCCGATGGCAAAGAGAGTAACAGCGTGTGAAGAGGTCTGTGTCTTCAACAAAATGACATTTACAATAAAACAGCAGCATCATCATTTCCAGCAGATCTGGGACCTTTATTAGCTTCATGTGATGGGAGAGCCTGGGGACATGTAAACAGTGGAGTGCTTTGCAGTACTTAATATCACAGGAATATGTTTGATTTAATATTATTCATTTTTTCTTATATACACGAGGAACTCGCTGACCTGATTCCCAACAAAGAACCGTTGACATGTTCGTTCAAGACGTGATTGTATTTCATATTGTGAAAACAATAAAAAGAATGGTTAACAAAATAATTTAATACTATCAGAACTAAAAACCACTGAAATGTTATTTTTGTTCTCAGAGTTTATTGTCCAGTCTAATTTCAGTGTAATGTAATGTAAGCAGTTCTTTCAGGTTACAGCGTAGCTTACAGTTTTTGGTTCATTCAGCACACGACTAATGTTCAAAATAATGTTTTATTGATAATACAAAGAAGCAAGCAAAGGTATGGGTGTCATTCTTAATAACTACATTCAAGTATAAAATCATCGTCATAGTGTACATGCATTTCCCTTAACATCCTTGACACTGATTGCATCTGTTGCCGTCGCAACATGAAACAAAACTTGAGCAGAACCCCAAATGTTTCATTTAGCAATAAATTAATTAGAATCATGTCCTTCATGACAGAAATTTGACACGTGACACAAAATGAAAAACCAGCATAGAGAGTTTTGTTGCCCGTTCCCACTTAAACATGATATGAGGCCGTCACACGTTCGGCACTGTGTCAGCTTGACATCAGCTTCAAATCATTTCACATGCAACAACCACTGAGTCTTTGCTCCCGCTAGCAGCTCTGCCAGGCTCATCGTAAAGGATCCACAGTGTGTTTAAAGCTGAGTTCATGTAAAAACCAGGTCTCTGCTAACTTATATGGAGAGGGTTCATCATGCTGCGAGCATGAATCACAGGTTTGTTGTTTGAAACAGAGGTCAGCATTTAAAAAAAGGGCCTAAGCGTGTGTCCTTGAATGTGTCGAGTGTGTCCTTGAATGTGTCGAGTGTATTTCCTTCCTCATAAAACATTTGATATTGGAAATATTTGGAATTGTTTACATCAGTGTTGGCATATTGCTCACACACATACAGCATTACAAAGAATATGGACGCCCTCTTTTAAAAACATTTCTCTCCAGCACTAAAAGTGCTCAGTGCACTAAACAAACTGGTTGCATTATGGGAATTGTAGGAGCTAAGGAATACCACATAGTGAGTTATTACAGTATATCCTGTGAGGAACCCGAATGTCTGAACAGTTTGTCCAGTCGCTGACGAGATATTTCACACTCGTCTACAGAGCCGTGCTGCTAGCGTAGAAAAAAACCCGTCTGTGAAGATGTGAAGTGAATTCCTCTGCATTACACGTCACTGTCCAAAGAAAGAGAAAAAGCAAACAGCCTTTATTAACTGCATTTGAACTAAACGCTGTCACCCTCTTGTGATTATGAAACGTTTCCTGGAATGCAGAGTCACGGGACGATCTGAATCTTATTACAACTAAAGCAGTTATTCAGCTCTGCGTGTCTGAGGCAGGAATAAAAGACAAACAGCATGACAGGGTGAGACTGAGCTCAGTTTCTTGGTAACATTTCCCTTTTAACTGCTTTGATTCACTTGGCAGGTAAACCTCTCGTTAGTTAATTGTAATGTTGTGACTACCTTGTGACTGAACGGCTTCGTGTGGTGTGAATCACAGTCTCTGACAGTGCAGAACAATGTTATAACAGACGTAGGAGTCTGTGAAGACGTAGTGGAAACACTTGAAGAATGAGGTCGTCTTCAACTCGCATGAAAAGAGCAAACGCAGCAGCGTGTTTGTGATCCTGCCTGGAACGCTCAGCTCGCACATCTCCGTCACCACACTGCAGCGTTTAATCAAACACAGATTTAAGATGCTGTTTTTGGTCTTTTCATGAAAATTGGTTGACAAAATGAAAAACATAGAATATCAGCATGATGTGATATGATCCGTTAAACCAGTGACAAAATAAAACAGGGTGTTTGTGTAATAAAGTCAGCATCATTGACCAGGATCTCTTCTTACAGGCACTAACAGAGGGACCCTTCACTCTTTATTTTCGATCAGCGTGGAATCAAAAGTGTTTTCATTTGATTAAAGGATGTCTACCCATCATGCCTCAGTGACGTCTTTTCTTAATTCTTTCAGATTATGATATAATAAGATCGAGGCTGTGAACAAACCGAGCTGAGGCACGTCACCTCTTTTTGGTTTAGTACAGATAAATGTTGAGATTAAAGTTTGGTTCCTGTAGCCGCTGTCAGGCTTCGTACAGACCGGATCTGTAAAAAGCAAAACATACCACAGTGGCATGCTGGGATATGTTCTTCATCATGACCTGGTGATTTGTCCAGCTGTGCCCTCCTCATCCTCAGCCGACACGCGTCAGATGCTGTCGTAGTCCGATTCTTGTCTGTTGGACTCGGCCAGCCACTCGGCCATGAAGAAGGTCACGGAGCCCAGAAAACCCATCACGACCAGGATGAGCAGCTGCCAGTGCAGCAGCAGGTAGTTACTGTAGAAGAAGGCCAGAGCGGCCATGATGGACTGAGAGAAAACACAACAAGGTCAGGATCAACACCCTGATCCTAAAAATGGAATAATCTACACTCATGCACATTTTCTGTTCCCTGTTTGAACTTGCTTCATGTTGAAACTCACCTGGATGAACTTGAAGGCAGCGAAGGCCGGAGCGCTGTTGTCACGGAACATGAAGCCGATGATGCTGAGGAGCTGAGTGTTGAAGCAGCTGTCGCCCAAACCGAGCAAGAAGCTGCAGAGCAACGCCACGCCGACGCTGAGCCACAAAAACACAAAACGTCACAGGTCAAAAGACCAAATCAAGTCTGATCAAGACAGCCTGGAAAAACAGATTCAGGTGATCAAATCAGGAACGAACAAAGATACAAGGAGACGAAACAGTACACATCGAAACAAAGAATCAGGAACAAACAAAGATACAAGGAGACGAAACAGTACACATCGAAACAAAGAATCAGGAACAAACAAAGATACAAGGAGACGAAACAGTACACATCGAAACAAAGAAGATAAAACTGCACTGAGCTCGGACACTGTTCAGATGAGCTGCAGGACTTTAATCACGTGAAGTACGTTCAGTGTGAGTAATGTGAATAAACTTTGAATGAGGAGTGCCGAAAATGAATGTAGGAGATGAAACTCAAGCTCAAAATAATCTAAACTCAAATAATAATAATCATCATCATCGTGTTGTACCAGAGGTGTCATGATTCTGGTGTTGAGGTTATCTGTGATATTTAAAACATTAAATCAGTTCCATGTCTTTCCACTCTACATGTGTGGTTCCCACTTTGTAACCATTCTTTTTATGTATTCATGCTTACAGACTTGCACACTCATATTTTGAGCACAGTTCATTTTCCAAAAAAGAGACAAAACACAACAATTGTGTCTGACAAAATGTTTGACATAAACTTTAAACTGCTTCGTGTTCACAGTGCAGCAGTAGAGGAACAGTTCTCCAAACCAAACACTAAGTTTGACTTAGTTACCTGCCGGTAATCAGTCACAATATTCACATTTTGCATTTAGTACTAATTGCATTAGTAACGAGTGACTGATGTTCAGACCGTCACAGGAAAGTAAAGAACAGAAAACAAATGGTGTACACTTCGATCTGTACACCGTCGTTCTTCCTCACCACATTTTATACATTTATCTTAATTTTTTTGGAGCTTCTCCTTTCCCTTTGTGCAATGCATTGTGGGACAACAGTGAACAGGAGCACATTCAAAAGTAAAGTGTTTTTCCAGACTGACCTGGACTGGACCGGATCGGACTGGACCACATTTACACAAGCCAGACTTCTTTTATGAAACCTGGTTCTGGTTCCAGACCTCTGAACCTCCAGTTTGTTCAATAACCTTCAGCCTGAATAAACATGTTGCCTTATGAGACACCCTCCTCTCTGTGTTCTGTGTCTGTGAACCTCGCTGTGGTCTCTGTACCTGGGGCTGATGTAGGCCTGCAGATCCGTTCCCGCTTCCGGGGCTATCGGAGCGTCGCTGGCGATGTTGAGGAAAATCAGGTAGAAGGCGACAAAGTGAGTGATGAGTCCCAGCAGCACCACGGGGTTCCTCCCATACCGGTTGCACTTGTTCAGCATCCCAAACACGCCCCCTCCTGGCAAGACACAGCAAAGAAAACAAACCAGTCTCTGACTCAGGTGCTTTTCTTGTCCTCTCAGCAGCGCTGTCATGTGACAGCCTGCATCATAAATAAGGTGAAGAAGGCTCGCAGCACAGATCACTCACCTAGGATCTCTCCTATGCCGATGCAAATGCCAGAGATCCCGATCAAACTCTTTGCGTCTTGACCAAACTGTGTCATGGCTCCGATACACGTCCCGTACACCCCGCTGTAAAAAGTGAGCTCCAAGCCTGAGAGGGCAGACAGAGAGTTCAGAGTCACGTACTTTCACGTTAGTTTGGCTTCTGCCTGCCACAACACACCTGGTCACCCACCTGAGTATCCGATGGACAAGCTCAGCAGCAGCATCTCTTTGGTGACAAATATTTTACATGCTTTGACTGTCAAAAAGAAGAAAGACGGATGTTAACACACGAGACAGTTCTGTTACACTAAAAGTTCGCAAAGTGGCCAATTTAAAAAACGTACCAAAAGCATCCAGAGCTTGTGAGCAGAGGCCTGAGCGAGGCGAGCTGCAAAGAAGAGGACGGAAACTGATGAAGACTTTGTGACACTACGAGGAACTTTTTGTCTCAAGTCCCTCAACCTTTTCCAGGCTCATATTTTCTGCTCGGACATTTTCACCTTCCAGCTCGTCCCTAAACTGAACTGTGTTGCCGTGGCGACTGTATCACAGCAGTTTCAAAGAGAAATGTAGAAAACACCACAAAGGATAGCATTTACAGTTAAAGGTCAGCTGTCTCGTCCGTTACTGTTCCACTGGAAAAAAAATATCATCCCTTCCTGGCGGGATGAACGAAGCTACCATCTGTCTTTTAAAAAAATATTTTCCCAGACATCTGCGGGACACTTTCCACAATCTATGGAGGCTTCTTTGTGGATGTCTTATATGTAAATGATGCCAGCACTGACGATGAGAATGTCCCAGAAAAGAGGCCCAAGCTGGGGCACGGTCAGACATCTTGGGCCCCCGAACTACAGCTCGACAGAAATGACACAATAAATATCTTTCATCAATAAACCAGCGTGCCTGTGGTGAATTACTCTTTAGGAATCAGCTCCTACAGCGTCACTGATCTTTCCCCAAACGACAGACAAATACATCGAAGATACATCGAACACTGAACCGGCAGAATAAACAGAGACACCTCAAGGACCTGAACGCATCACAGCTGCTAGCAGAGCTCAGATTATGATCACTGACTTTTACTAAATGGATGTTTCGCCTGGAGACGGTTTCGTTATAACGTGATATCTCTGAGAACATACATGTACATAATGTAAGCAGTTGAGAGTTGTGACATTTGTGATGTCACTTCCTGCTTTTTCTCTCGACACGTCAAACGTGTTGATGCTGACGAGTTTTCTGTGTTCCTGCTGCTGTTTGACCTTTTATAAAAAGTTCATATAAAACCCTGCACATACATGAAAAACTATTTAGGGACAACTCTTAGTTTTCTCCAGAACAGTTTGAAGAATTCAGACTTTTTCCAGGACTTTTCCATGACTGACTGAGTGACATACAGTAACAGAATTCCAGGTGTACCAGGACTCATGGGAATCCTGACAGCACTCACCTGGTTGTAGAGAAGCTCTCTGTGGACTCGACCTGCAGATTTCCGTCTGACGCCTCAGATGAAACTGTTTCTGGGTCGGGTTTACGGATCAGAAAGAAGAGGAAGCAACCCACCAGACTGATCACCGTGAGAGAGATGAACACCGTCTGACGGTCCTTGTCTGAGACGCAACATGAGTCATAAGCTTAAAATGAAACTTCATACGAGAAGTGGCCATGAGTCTCTATGAATAGTGATAAAAACATACATGCATATAAAACACTTCCTACCTGTGATGTGAACGTGTCCATGCCAGGCACAGTAGATGTACAGGTTTCCAAAGAATAAGCTGCAGAGAGGTGAAGGATGTGGATGAAGTCTACATTCAGATCTGAAGCTAACACATGAAAGCTCCATAAAACTTCAGAAATGTTCACCTGAACTGCAGCAGCGCCCAAAAAATGCCACTATTTCTTCCAATGGTGTCATCAGTGGAGTTAATGGCAAGCACATTCCCCTGAGCCGTCCACAGGACTGAAACACAAAGAGGAAACATAAACACGGAGAAGACGTGTCCCACATGTAGAACAGATCATAAGATGACGTCTGTTTACCGGCTGCTCCTATTCCAACAAGCACAGACGCCGTGTAGAAGCTCCAAGTGTACGGGTAAATGAACATGGCGATGTAGCCGCTGTAGAGAACATGAGGAGACGTTAGAAGCCTGAACTCGCAGGAAAACAGCAGAGCAGGAGTTTGTTAGTCAGCGATGGCTCACCTGTACAAAAGCCCACTGAAAAACATGGACAGCTGAGGTCCAATGACAGTCACCACTGACGGGGCGATCAGGTTGGATGCAGAGAAAACTCCATAGATGATGGCCATGCTGCGAGTGACAGATGTCAGGAGAGTTAATGCACACAGCGATGGACACTTTGTAAATAAACAATGCATTCTGGGAAGGTTTCAGAGATTTCTTAGGTGCAAAGATTAAAAAAAAACCCTGAGTGACCGGTGCAAACTGAAGTCAAAGCAAACGTTGTTCCTCAAAACGGTTTACCGAAGATTTAATTATCCTTCAGGGATTTCTGTGTGCAACAAACTCAATTATAGAAAGTGAAACCAGGCCTGTGAATCCACAGCTTGTTGTGCTCAGCCAAACATCTGCATAGATACACGGTGTCATCAGATCAGATGTAAGCAGTTTACCTCGTGTATCCGCTGCCGTGGAACTCTGTGCTGTTGAAGCTCTTTATAACGGTTTGCTGTGAAGATGAAGAAAGAGTTTTGTTGAGGACTGATGGATCTGAAGTTACGCGTGATCAATCTACAACGTGCACCAGTAAATCCAACTCACCTCTATGTTGCCGCATGTTTGAAAAGCGGTGAACATGAACATGAAGCCGAAGCCTAGGATGACAATGTTTAACAGCCTTTTCCCCTCCGGACTCATTTTGCAGGATATTTCCTCGAGGAAGTGACGACAGAAAGAAAACTAGTGGAGAGAAGAATCTGAAAATAGAAGAAGAGAAGTGGAACTCAGCCTGGGATATTCACTCACTCATTAAAGAAACTTCATTCATAAATCTGTTCATTTAAAAGAACACGAGTGCTACAAGCTTCCTGGCAGCACACATACACACACAATAATGACTCTGTCAGTAAAGAGTTCACCAGCTTGATATCAGCGTAGAAAGACCTGTGGAACTGGAAAGACCCGGTTACTGAGGTGGATCCTACAAGAAGACACAATGTGTCTGACTGTGAGTGGAAAGTTTCATGAAGGAGCGTCATGGCTGCGCACAGACAGGCTGTCGTTATGTGTGTGAAAAAAACTAAACTTACCAACAGCAGTGCACGCGCTGTGCTGTGCTCTCTGTCTGCTCCTCCTGGACCTCCTCAGTCGTTCACCTCCTCCTGGACCTCCTCAGCCGTTCACCTCCTCCTGGACCTCCTCAGCCGTTCACCTCCTCCGTGTGCTCCCTAAACTAAACTAAACATGTCGGCTTCCCTCGGGTCAAACTCGGATCATCGATGATCTGGATCACTTTCACGGCGCCGGTGAACAGGACTTGTCCGAGGCTCGGCAGGGTTGTCATGTGAGTCCGTCAGCTGACTGCAGCCTGTGACGAGCTGACTGTTTTAGCATCAGCTGATCTACAAACGCTCCGCGCGGAGACGAGTCAGCGCGAGCGGCTCAGCTTAAACCCATCCAGCTGTTTGTGTCGTTTGGGGACAGTTCATCCCACTTCCGGGTCTTTGTTGAGTTACTATACATACAAACACACGAGGACGTGCATGTATGTGACTTAAATCCAAGTCTGTTGATGTGTTATTGAGTTTTTATGAATATTAAAGAATTTAAAAACACAAAGAAGCTCTTTAGCAAGCTAGCAAGGAAAACTACTTCCGGTTTAAAATAAAACAATGTTACAAACTGTGGAACAACACTTTAGTTATATAATACAAAACTTTAGCAAACATGTTGAGTCGTAATAAACTGACACCATGAAACATCTCGTGAAAACGTAAATATTTGTTTTATTTAGTTTGACGAGTTTTGGCGCTTTTATTTTAAAAATGTAATTAAAATGCCTCCACCAGGGGGCGCCGCGCGGCTGATATAACCCCGAGGACTGCTCGTCATGAAGCCGAAGAAGAAGTCAGTCTCGCTGGTTCCGGGCGGTTGGAGTCGACGTGGACCGAGCTGCGCGCGAACACGTCGGTTATTTTTCTGCATTGCCGCCTAAACTGCTCCACGCGCAGAGACTCCGTTTAAATCCTACGCTCGGGTCTGTGTGAGTGGACTGAGGACCGGGTCGGCTCGTTCGTAGCCGAGGTTTGAAGTGTTTGAAGGCCGCCAGGCCGCACGGGCTCGCCGCCATGAGTTACGGCCGCGCTCCGCCGGACGTCGACGGCATGACTTCCCTCAAAGTGGACAACTTAACGTACCGAACATCGCCCGAGACCCTCAGACGTGTTTTCGAGAAGTACGGCCGAGTAGGGGACGTCTACATCCCCCGAGACCGCTACACAAAGGAGAGTCGCGGCTTCGCCTTCGTGCGCTTCCACGATAAGCGGGACGCCGAGGACGCGATGGACGCCATGGACGGCGCGCTGCTCGACGGCCGGGAGCTGCGGGTTCAGATGGCCCGGTACGGCAGACCCCCTGACTCCCACTACGGCGGAGGGCGGCGAGGAGGGCCGGCCAGGAGGCACAGCGGGCACGGACGCCGGAGCAGAAGGTGAGAAGAAGCGTGTGTGTTAGTTAGATGGACCCGGTTAGTCTGCTTGCACTCCTCGTGGCCTCGGGCATTGATCAGCATCCAGAACAAATGTTCTGCATGTGAACGAGGTCAGACAGTGATCGGAACAATATTCAGGTTTTCTAAACCCACAGCTGTACACCACGTGTTCTGCACTTCAACTCAATATTCTTGTTTTTCCTGATGCAGTCATTTTGAAAAAGCAGCTTGTTGGCTCATGTCTTGTGTGTCCTGTAGTCCTCCTCGGAGGCCACTGCAGATCATGTTGTCCTCAGTTCAGCACCAGCTGTTGTCACATTGTAGACGATAACTCAACCCACTGAATGTATTCAGCTATTCCCCCAGCCCGAGACACAGAAGACGCAGCAGATCCCGCAGCAGGAGCCGCTCTCGTTCCCGAAGCAGATCCCGCTACAGCAAGTCCAGATCCCGGTCCTACTCCAGATCCAAGTCCCACTCTCCCAGGAACAAGAAGCCCAAGGCAAAGTCCCAATCTCGTTCCAGATCTAGATCCAGGTCCCGGTCCAAGTCCAAATCCAAATCCAAGTCCAGGTCCAGGTCCAGAAGCCACACCCCGTCCTCCAAAAGAGGGTCCAGGTCGAGATCTAAAAGCCAGCCCAAGTCTGCAGCAGAAAACGGAGGCGAGTCCCCATAGAGCGCAGCACGTCAGCAACAGGTGAGTCTGGACGGGATGAAGCTGATGCTTCAACGTTTTTTAACTGTCTCAGGGTTGGACACAGTTTAGTTAACGTGGGTGTAGCTGGTTTATTTATCACCTTTAGCAGCCAATTCATAACTCTGACATTACTCTGAAGACTGTTTTAGACTAGCTGGCTCCCGAAACTAATAATGCTTCATAAACTGGTAAAGATGCATCATGGATGCATGTGAATTCCTCCAACATAAGTTCTTAAAGCCATAGTTGGATGTTCTGTCATACTCAGTGTACAGGCTCATAATATTTACTGCATACTGAGCAAAGTGTTTTTGAACGGTTCTGACGGTAAACCAAATCTGGAATTCTCTCCTTCCCAAGCTGCGGCATCCTGTTTGCTAAAGTGGAGTTTGAGCTGAGCTGAGGCAGTATGAGCAGTTAGAAGGTGTGAGGTGAGCTGCCCACAGGCCGCCTGCTGCTGCTGGTGAGGGTGTCTGTGCAGCAGGGTGGAGGCAGGCAGTGTTGGGGTTTGGTGTTGAGGTACGTCTGTCTGCCACTGGACAATAAAACTGTTCTCCAGGTCATGTGACTATCCATCCAGGTGCTGCTGCTGAGACGCAGAGGTTTGTCCAACTCCCCTCCCCATGTCAGCCCCACTTCAGACCATCTTCCTGCCCACATCTGTTCTTGATTCAAAATTAAAACATTTGTTTTGAGGCATGCTGTAGGGGGGCACAAATGAGTCCTCTGCTGGTCTGGAAATTGGCACATTAAGTAATCCTGATCATAAAATCAAAGTTGATATGAACAGCTGGAAAAATAAACAAAGTGAGATGATTAATGTGGTTATAGGAATAACAAAACGGATTCAGTTATGAAAAAGTAAAAGCAGCAAATCGTTACATCTGAGTCTGACAGGAAAAACTGAACTGTCTGTTCAAGCCGCTGACCTCACCGGGTCAGGTGTTACTCATCATTCCTGCAACTTTCATAACTCCCTCTCTGCCACATGGTGACTGCATTTAAAGTCAGTATGTAGATCATTCTAAATCTTTCTACGGGACTAAATCAGTTTTGAGAAACATCAGATCTGTACTGGCCCGGTCCAAATGACAAAGTTCTGGGGGGGGTTACAAAGCACGTTGACCAATCAAAAGCTCCTAACTGTTCCTGATTTGACTTTTCTTTTTTCTTTTAAGGTGACTTCAGAACTTCAAGTCCTCGACTGGATCCCACGCAAGCTCCAGTGTCCTGCTGTCAAAGGTTATTATTGTCTTCCATGCTTGAGTTTGTTTTTCTTCATTTAGCCACAAAAAGGGCTTTTTTTTTTCCTTTTCCTTCCCCGTTTCATCGATGTGCTATGACTTATTTCTTCATAACTTGTTTCTGATTTTAATGATCTAGGGCAACATGAAGCAGAATCTCTGCTCCCACTTGCTTTTGTTATGATTATTCAAGATAATAAACAATGTGCTCATGTTTTATTTTGGAGTCGTGCTTTAAGTTGCCCCTTTCCTTTCTGAGCTCTTCTCCCCCACGGCCTGTATCGAGAAGCAAGTACAGAGTGCAGAGAGTACTTTTATTCTTAGTTACATAGATTTGGTCACCAACTGACTCAATCCAGCGACGCGTGTGTTTACATGGAAGAGGCAGGTTTTCATACACCACTTTTATTCTCTATCATTTTCACAGAATGCAAAGATTATTGTAACATTTTCAAAGCTACACCTGACTGTCATTAGAGATGACCTGACATGAAACATTTCACTGAGGTCTCACTGGTGGTAACTTTAGTACTTCTGTCCTCTCGCTGTGATGCGGGCCTGTGCTGCTGTCGCATAGTTGGACACATCAGGGCTCTGAAGAAGCCGTTTACTACTGCTTATTTCTTAAACCTGCGATTTAAAAAAAACAAAACCACACCGATCTTTAAAGTTTGCTTGCGTTACTGCTTTCAGTGGAATCGTTCCATTAATCTGACGTAATCTCTCAAAAGCTGAAGGTACCTGCTTCCTTCCTATCTCTGATTTCTGCAGCTCAGGGTGTCTTTGTTAGCTGGGACGGCGGATCATTTCAACTCCCGTGATAAATGTTCAGTGTAATTACAAATCTCACTCTGATTTAAACTGAAGGTAAAGTCTATGACGTCAGTTTGAATGTTTCAGGTTTTAAGGTATAAACTCACCTCGTTAAAGCGTTTAGTTTAATTCTCCAGGACTCGACACTCTGTCTTTGTTTTCTTTAACATTTTTGATCCTAATCCTGCTTGTATTTTATTTTTTATTTTTGTGCACTAGGCGCAGTTGTGTAGCAGTTGAGTATTGCTGGTTAGCTGTTAAGGTGGCGTGTTGCTCTGCTGAGTGCTTGGATGTATCCAGTATTCTCCAGAATCATCCTGTGACTACCAGTGGTGCGGTTGCTACAGTCTCACCTTTTGTACAATAAAATGTTTTTTTGTTTTTTCCACATGGTCATGGATGACAAATGTGACTTTCAATAAAGATTTTGGTGTTTTGTCTACAACGGCTTCTTTGTTTATTACCCACTGAGTTTTGGTGTTCACGTTTATACACGCAGTTTATGAAATACAGAAGGTACGACCCGGAGAAGAACTTGTCAGTCTAAATATTTAAGCTGAATCAGATGATCTCCCTGACTGTATTGAAATGCTGATTATTTTAGATCATAACAAAGAAGCAGAAGCTTTTGGCTATCGTTAGAACGAGCTCCACCCTGTTAGACCGGCTAGATTAGATTCCTCTGCGAGGAGAGACCATTAATTTATATCCAGGTCATTGATTGTGTCACCTAATATTAAACCCAAAATTAAAATATGAATCGTAGCAGTGGAGGAAGAGGCTGCACCTGTGCCTGTTTGACAACAGCTGAGTGTATTATACATTTACCTCTATGATATGTGAACATGTTAAATGTTAATTACATATTAAATGTATTAATACACATTGAACAGTTAGCACTGTTGTCACACATCATGTTGAGAGTTAGTTAACACAACATATCAGCTGTAACATGAGCTAAAAGTATGTTTCACTCAAAGTTAGATGATTAGACATATGAAATGTGTTGTTAGAGAGAGTTGATATTTTTTCTATCTGTCTTTTACTGTCAGTGTTGATGTGTAGTTGCTAAATAGTTTCATTTTCTTTTTCTTTTATTCTAACCTGTTGCTCTGTCTCTCCTGAATCACACATCACCTGTTACCTGAGAAGCTGAATGACAGGAAGTGCAGAGAGTCCAGCATCGTAGGATCAAAACACATGAAATAGGATAAAGATTGGGTCATTACTGTAGAAAAGTGTATAATAAGTGAGTAAATGTGCTTCACCCCACAAGTATCAGGTATAGTATTTTATTTACATTTTGAAAATTGACACAGCAACTTTCTCAGCAACAAATTTTAATTCAATTTATCTTTCATATAATCACAAAAGAACAATTATAGTGGAACTGTGAGCTCCTACAATACATTCTTAATGAAACAAATGAATAATGACAATAGCAATAATAAAAACAATAGCAACGTGTTGAATTGTTGTGTTATTCTTAATAATATAATATTACATTAGATTATAATATAACATTTAATCTGTCTCTGTAAACTCCCTGTTCAGTGGATGACCATTTTACGACACGATGACGTCACACTTCCAGTAAAGTTGAGAAAGAATAGGGCGTGGCTGCTGACGGCGTCTCACTCGTACGTCAGTGACGTGCTGACGTCGGTTTCGGGGCGGGGCTATAAAGGCTTGTTTTTCAGTCCTTCGAGCTTCACGGACTCCATTTTGTGAGAGCAGCCGGAGCAGAGCCGAGACTCCCCGCGAACAGACCCGAGAAACACAGACACAACAGTCACAGTCAGCCGACCAACCGCTCGCTAACCAAGTTATCATACGAAAGGAAAGCAAATCTTATCGTATGTCCGGTATCCAGAACCTCCAAACTTTTGGTGAGTAATGTTTTATCAAAGTGAAGACACAGGGTGGGGGAAGGGCGAGCGGCAGCGGGGCTAGCCGTCAGCTTCACTGACTTCGACGTTTAATTTGATTTGTAACAGATTTCAGTCTTTATTATAACACATGTCCCTCAGATGAACCAGTGTGAAATAATCGTGTGTCTCAGGGTGAAATGTTCCGCCCTCAGATCTGACGGTTGGACTTTGATTCTGGCCGAACTAGCAGGCCAAACGGCCGCCATTAGGCCTTGACGGAGCTAACGACGTTAGCTTATTCTTCAGATTCCTGTGAGCTGAGGAGGAAGACTCGTTACAGCGAGAGGGACCGCGACATTTAATCAGCTTAATTAAACCTGGTTTAATCTTTGATTAGCGCGATGCTGGCCGAAGTTGCCGTGTCATGATGCTGTCGTTTTCTTTTTTTTTTTGGTGCTACCTAACGCCGCCCTTAAACTGTTAGCTGTATATTTAGCATGTGCGTGTGCGCATGCTCCGTCTGAAACATGACCCTCCACAGACCTGCCAGGTGACAACACACAGATGAAGGACTCATCTGTCCTCAAGACGACACGAGGACATGCCAAATGACTGGTGTGACTGGGTTCAGACAGGAGAGCTGTGTCTGTGTTTGTTTTTTAGTGTTGAACCCGTCCTCATGTTGTCTTCTCCCTGTCCTCATGTTGTCGTCTTCCTGTCCTCACAGACCCCTTTGCTGATGCAACTAAGGGTGATGACCGCCTCCCAGCCGGGACAGACGACTACATCCACATAAGAATCCAACAGCGGAACGGCAGGAAGACCCTCACCACTGTCCAGGGCATTGCCGCCGACTATGACAAGAAGAAGCTAGTCAAGGCCTTCAAAAAGGTAAATACATGTTTTTGTCTCTTAAAGCAGCATCAACAGTCCTGGTTTTGTATTTTAACATGTTGCCAGGTTGGTCATTGTTTCCTTTCCCTGCGTACTGACTCACGGTATTGCCCCCACAGAGGTTTGCTTGCAATGGGACAGTGATCGAGCACCCAGAGTATGGTGAAGTGATCCAGCTTCAGGGAGACCAGCGTAAGAATATCTGCCACTTCATCATGGAGGTGAGTTGTTGACACCAGATGTCTGACTTGAAATTTAGGTACACACTGGGGGTCAAAGGTCGCGTTGCTTAATTCTTGTTTGTTGTTTGCAGATTGACCTGGCCAAGGAGGAGCAGCTCAAAGTCCACGGCTTCTAGAAGCTGCTAGCAGCCCTCTCCCCCTTCTCTCCTTGAAGGCCATTAAACACCCCTCCTCCCCCCTCCTATGTGCTGCTGTTGCTCTTCCTCTCCCCCTTCGCAGCCCCACCAGCTCCTATTAGCTAACGCGTGAATTACCTCTGACAAACATGGGACTCTGTAACACCCCCCGCCTACACCAGGGGGCAGGCTCGCTCTCACAAAGACGCACCACTGCAGCTCCACACAACATCAGGGATGAGTGGTGATGACCCCCCCACACACACTTCCTCCTTCCTTTCCCCCTCCTCGTTTATTTCCTTTTTTAATTTTTTCTTTTTAGGTTTGTGTGCCACGAGGCACCGTTTCGTGTAACTTTTTTGTTTTGTACTTCAAGGTATTTCAATAAAACGATGAGTGTCCATATGTTGGAGTGGAGTGGTGTCACTGGGGGTGGGGGCTGGGTGTGTACAGAAATATTTCTGTGGGTAACTTTACAATAACAAAGGCTGCAGGTGGGCCGAGTGGAAAGGGGATTTCTGTCGAGGCATTTGCTGCAGAAATTGGATTGTGTAGTTTGCCGACAGACTTCCCTCTTTCAGTCTGCCTCAGTATCCCACGCTGCATTGTTTACATGCCCAGCTGCCTGAGTGTAACATTCTGACCACCTCCACCTGTCCAGCACATTTGGGTTTCTTTGCTCTTATTGAATGGCACATTTTTCTAAATTGTTTCTTTTTGGTTGATGCCAATTTAAGTATTACAGCTCGACGGGCATCAGTGGTGGTCAAAGTGAGGCCTGTAATGTGGCCCGTGGTTATGGACACTTGAATCTTTAATTTACAGTACTATAATGCAATAATTTATAAACGTGCGTTTAAAATGTAGTGATGCTGAAGTAATACAGTAACGATCAAAGCCATGGCCAGGTCATACTGTGCTCCTGACTGAAGGTGATGGAGAGCAAGCCTGTTTTGCAAAATCCACATTTGGTTCAATAAAATTTCTGTAGTTCATGAGCATGTCCTGTGTTTTTGTGCACGTGTGGTCCTTTTTAATTTGTCAGTTTGATATTCTGTGTTAAAATGATGAGTCATACATTAATCTTGGCATATATAAGCCAGTTTATACATACACAACCAATTATCTTTATTCTAAATATAACTGTTTGCAGGGAGGGTCTGTATGTTCATCTTTATGTTTGGGGGATTTGGAATCCACTGATTAAAAATGTAAACACGTGAATCCTCAGCATTAAGTCTGTTTTCCCCTTCGCGCTGCCGTACACGGATTTTGTCCCTTCTGTGCCCCCGTCTGACTCCATGGCAACGCAACTAGCGCCACAGCTAACAGTTTAGCATGTTTCCCAGCCTCGGCAGGCGGATTATATTTATATATTTATCTGTTTTATCTGTTTATCTTTGTTTCTACTGTTCACGATCAAAGACGAACATGTAAATCCATGCAGAGTTTCCCGCCGTTTCTATGAATCATACAGGACGGTAAGATGTTAGCATGTTAGCGGCTAGCTGCAGTTGAAGTCAAACGATGTTTTCTTTGTTTTGTTTTTTTTTACTTTAAAAACTTTATTATTTTATAAACTCTGAGTGTGACCGAGCAGTCACCGTGTAGCTGAGTTTACATCGCAGCCTCTGAATAAACTAACAGGCGTTAAGCGGCTCTGCAGCGTTACAAGTCAAAGTCTTTGTTATATTAACACGTAATAAATCACATCTTATGGTTTTAGAGCTGATAACAGCTCAACACGTTTCTGACGAAAATATCAAAAACACAAACAAATGAACTGCTGGAAATAAATTGGACAGACAGGAAGTAATCAGTAAGGAAGTTAATTAAACAGCTGTCTGCTTGTTTCTCGCTGTCAGGATTCACAGATGATGTGAGCCTGGGGACAGGTAAAGGTGTCCTGTGTCCTCTCAGAACAAAGACGATGAAGGTAAGAAGGAATATTTCATTTTTTCTGTCTCCATTCATGAAGGATCTGAAGTGTCGTCCATGTCTCCTGGTTCTGTTCCTCAGGTGTTGCCTGTTTGGGGGCTCGCCATCCCTCTCCCAGCTGTGCTGATGATAACTCTGGGTATTTACATGATCGTGCTGGGCATTGGGCTGTGGATCCGGTTCTGGCTTAAGGTTGGTGCTGCCGACTCCGTCACTGTTACCCACAGACAGGGAGGCCTTTCCTTTATTACACTTTGTAAAATGTAAAATTAAATGTGATGTTTACTGAACTAACAGCACACATGTGGAGTTATGACAACACGTATCTGAAGTCACTGTGTGGAGAAAAGTTTTGTGTTTGGTGTTAAACTGAGGACCAGACAAGTCACGTCTTTTTATTATTTAATGTTTTTTAAAGCAACAATACAAATAACAACCAAAGCAGGTCATAAGCTGTTATATTTCTTTATGTCAGTTTCCCCTTAAAATTAAATTTTAAAATAAGATTTTGCATTATACCATTGTGGAGATCTTTCTTCACTGTTCCTGGATCAGAGGAGATGTTCTTGTCCTCTTTAGGTGATCCTAAATTCCCTCAGTTTGGTAGATTAGTACTGTTAAATATTCCATGTTGTCACCAGACAAATGAAACCGTGCACAGACTCTGTGATGACGCTGTTCTCCGTCCCAAAGGACCGCTGTTGTTCAGATTGTGGCGATTGCTGTCCAAACATTTCTGTGAGCGAGCAGTGCTTCAGATTGGCAGAAACATGTGACTGTCGTCTGCCGACCGTGCACTCCTGTTGGACCAAATCGTGCCCGTCTCCTTCTGTAAGAATCCCCCGAACGCAGAGCTTCAGCACATTAACCACAAATCAAACCGTGACAACACTGGCTCACCACAGAAATCGTTTCTTGTTCCTCTCTGATGTTTCCACAGTGTGTCAAATGGGACTGTGCCTGCACCTGTCAGCCTCCTGAGTGTGACTCCTGCAACTGTCTGTGCTTCGAGATCAGGATCAGGTAGAAGAAGAGGACGGACTGTCAGCTCACTGACTACAAGTACCTCAGTCCTTTTAAATGTTGTTTTTTAATTCATCTTCGTCTGTATTGAAGAGTTTACGGTGCAGAGATGGCAGGAAAACAGACTCTGACTTTTCTTTTAATCATTTAAAAAATGAAAATGATTCTGCCGTCAGATGGCGTCCTCCTTCCTCATTTTTAAACGTCATTGATAAAACAGGGTCTCTCAGCGTCACAATGTCGTTTCATGTGATAAAACTTTTTTTTTGGGGGGGGAAAATAAATGTTCATGGATAAAATGGCCGAACGGTTTTTGTTTTGTTTTTGTATTTTTTGCTAATTGAGCAAATGAAATAACTTAAAAATGAGATATTTCATCACATTGAAATTCAATGTGACCGTGAAACAGTTTCTGCTTATTGACTTTCACACCAGGGGATATTAAAGTGTTAGATAGCACAGTACATCAGACCGCTGCCTTCATCATCTAGTATTTTTCTAATATTACGTACAAAGTACAACTTTTTCTAAAGTTCTAAAACAGCTGACAGTGCTGCGAGTCTCTGACAGTAAAACACATGAAATCTGTGACAAGAAGAACTCAACATAGAAACTAAAGGAAGACTCTGTGACATGTTTCTTTATTGTAATATCTGGTCCTGAACCGATCCCGTTGTGCCTTCTTTGTTTTTATTAAATGAACGTTGTCTTCAGCTCGTATCTGCTCTGTGCTTTGTGATTACCTCGATTGATTCTGTCATGAGGTTATGATAGTGTTAACTTAAAGACGTCTCTGTCTCATGTAACACATGACACAGCTCAGAGTTTTATCTACAACATCACAGCAAGTAGTTCACGTGGTTCAGACGTTCGCGCTCCTCTCAGGATGACTTCACTTTTCATCATCATCAGTTTAATTTAAATTTGGTTTCTGACCAGATACACGAAGCTAACGACTTTCCTCAGCTGGAAGTTCTGTTTACTGCTAATTAGCAAATGTTAGCATGCCAACACATTAAAGTAAGATGGTAAACATGATGCCTGCTGAACATCGCACACACACACACACACACAGACACAGACACACACACAGACACACACACACAGACACACACAGACACACACACAGACACACACACACACACACACACAGACACACACAGACACACACAGACACACACAGACACACACAGACACAGACAGACACACACACACAGACACACACAGACACACACACACAGACACACACACACACACACACACACACAGACACACACACAGACACACACACACAGACACAGACACACACAGACACACACACAGTACATTTTCTGTGTAAGTCTTTAATTTGGCTGATTTTAATGAAAATAACATCAGTGAATCAACAGAGAGGATTGTTATTTCTTTTTTAAAGCAGGTCATTATTATAAAAAGACACTAGATCTGATGTAAGAGCTTTCAGATTTCATCATGTTCATATTAGGTGCTGTCACTTGGCATACATTATGGAAGAGGAGTTAACATGATGTGAGGTAGATGATCCTGCTCTGAAAAGTAAAACTTACATTTTTAGATTTCACACGTTTAACATCGTATTGATTTTTAAAAAATCATAATAAAAACAGAAGTACAGATATTTTCCACGTAGCTTCAAAAGCCATTTCTACATTTGTTCAGTGCAGCTTAAAAAACATTCTTCATTTTACACCGTTCACGTCAGACTGGCATCAGAATCTCTGAACAAAAGGGAAATCGAGCTCGTGATCAGATCATCGTCACGGATCAACTTTAATTGTGGCAACAGAGCAGTGAAGTGGGCCAGAGGAGCAGATTTAACTCTCATCCTCAGCACAGAAGCACAGGGCAGCTCCTCGTGTACTGAGGGTGAATTTATATACAACTCACCTGTTCACATTATATTAAGGCTTAAAGTTATGCAGGATTAAGAGCGTGGACGCTTTGATTGACAGATGGGTGACGTCACAGGCTTCATTCTGCCCGCCTCAGCTCCACCCATGCTCCACCTATAGTTTTCTATATGAAGAGCTGGAGACACACGGAGAAGACGAGGAGGTGGAAGAAGAAGAAGGAGGAGGAGGAGTGGGAGTGAGCAGCAACGCCCCCGGAGGTGGTGCTGCTCTCGTTGGGGGCAGCTGTTGTGCTGTTGGTGGAGGAGTTCGGAGATGGGAAGGTTCCCACTGTTCTAGACAGGAAGTTCTGAAAGCGTGTCAGTCTGGTAAAGGTCATTACATCTGCCCGTGAACTCGTCTGATTGGTGCTGTCTGCGGTGGATAACACTGCAGCCTGGAACCAGGAGCCCTCCAACTTACACATCAACGGACCACCAGAATCTCCCTAAACAGACGGGAACACAGATTAACCCTGTTCTCTCCAGGAGGTGCGCATTCAGTCACATCTTTTAAATTAGAGAAAATATTTGATATAAATACACGAACACGGTGATGATGTAATGCTGCTCTCATTACTCACCTGCTCCAGTGTTAAAGATCCTGTACAGATGCTCTCACTCGACGACGCGTTCCCACAGTTTACCACCGAGGTCTGGAACTCCTGCAGGACTTGTTCTTCTGAAGGTGGTAAAACATCTGAATCAAACCTCTAATACATTTTAATACGAGTTTAACCCATAAGAACCCATGGTGACACCAGTGTAACACGCACATTGAATGTCCCAGACTCTTCTGTATACAGCTTTATGTCAGATCTTAACTCATTAAGTCCCTAAGTGGCATTAATGTAACATCCTGATATGATGACCATGTGACAGTCATGTGACTGTGACAGGAAGTGACCTCTTCAAAATTGGTGGTATGGCCTGTGCGCTAAATTCAGTGTAGCAGCTAATTCCGAGAAGCTATTTTTTTTTATACTACAGGTAATTTCAAACATTTAACAGTTCAGTGCTGATGATAACATGTTCTATATTACTTTCAACACGGTCTGACCATGTTTGTTGAAGAAAATAATATCAAACAAGTTACAAAAATATCGTTGTAACATATATGTCACATCGGGCTTTCAGCCTCAAAATGAGAGGGGAAAATGTGATGTGACCCATTTGTCACAATAACAAAAATGGTTATAACCCACCCAATGAATTTAGCTGTATCAATTATATTAAGTTGAAATATGTTCTGCTGGTCAATTAAAACTGTACTGAACAATTAGAAACACAAAACAATATTAAAGTATTTGGTTTGTGTTACAAAATATTTTTTTTAGCAAATCTGTACATAATGTTAACACATTTTTACTATCCTATGCTGATCCCATAAAAATGTAAATGTCTTATTGTAAATGTCCTTCAGAGGGACACACAGCCCAATAAGACAGTATGTTAAGGGCAAGCCCCACTCTTGGGATTCGAAAATGTGGAGCCGCTGTTCTGCCTCAGGAATACTGTGATTTTGCAGTCTATGAAGGTGGCACCAGTAAAAAATCTTCACTTGGCATGGGAGGTGATGTTGTCGTCAAGCTTTGTGAAACTCTCCCATCAGACCAAGTATTTGCAGACAATCTTTTCTCTTCAGCACCACTGGTGCTCAACCTTCTTCAACGAAAGACCTCATTTGTAGGAACTCTCAGCTTGAAGACGAGAAAAGTCTTGCCAAGAGAGGCAGAGGGTCTGTTGATTCCAGGGTGGAAAAAGAAGAAAGCCTGGTCATTGTCAAGTGGTATGACAATAAATCTGTTACACTGATCTCATCATATTGTGGAGTTGAGCCTCAAGACAATGCTTAACGCTGGAGCAAAGCAGACAAGGCCTTTGTGGAGGTCAGCAGACCACACATTGTAAAACAATACAATACATTCATTGGCGAGATGGACCTCCTTGATGCATGCATTGCAAGGTGCAAGACCACATGAGGCCACGGAGGTGGTACATCTAATTGTTCTGCCACACCATCGTGTTAGGTCTGGTTAATGCATGGTTGATCTACCGCCCTGACTACAAACTACTTGGTGTGCAAAACACACTGAAACAAAGAAGGGTTTCAGGCAAGGTTGCCACTAGCCTCATTCTTTGGCAGGCACATAGAGGCCCATCACTCAGTGCCACATCTCCACCACCACTGCCCAAGAGGATTCGTGTTGGAGTTCCAGATGATCTTCGCACTGACCCAGTCGCACATTGGCCTGTGAAACATGACAAACGTGGCCACTGCAAACTCTGCAAAATCAATGCAACCACCACTCTCTGTGAGAAATGTGATGTGCGTCTTTGCTTCACTGAGGAACGAAACTGTTTCAAGTTATACCATCTGGCCTAGGCTAAATGGCTAAAGATAGTTTACAGACCTAAAAACTAAGAAAATGTTCCAGACATGGTGCTGATTATACAACAGTTTAATTTCTCTTTAGCGTTTAAGTTTCTTTTGCACAATTTATGTTTTTAGTTTTGTTGTTCAGTTCTCTGTAGCTATGGTAGCTTATTGCGAATGCAGCCAAATAGGCAGTGTTATTTATTTTTCATGCAGTTTGCATATTTTGTTATGCAAAGCAAAACTGACGAAGAATGTTATGTTAAACCTTGCTATTGAAGTCATAGTTTTGATATATGTTATGGAAATGCAAATAAAAGGCATTTTTGTGTTAGCAAGCAGTAAAAACTGTCAGGTTTACTTATTTTCAAATAAGGAATATGTTTACCATTAACGCCCAATGTGACATATATGTAACATTTCAGATCTTTGGGAATAAAGAGTGTTATTCTGAAAAAAACTTTAGAAATGTGTTCTATGTAGTCCCCTTTGGTCTGTGGTGTAACCCACATAATTTTCCTTTAAGGATAAATGGGTCTGGGTTCTTATGGGTTAATGTTAGTCCAGCGTTATTTCAATGTTAGACCAGCGTTATTTTAATGTTAGACCAACGTTATTTTAATGTTAGACCAGCGTTATTTCAATGTTAGACCAACGTTATTTCAATGTTAGACCAGCGTTATTTCAATGTTAGACCAACGTTACTTTAATGTTAGACCAACGTTATTTCAATGTTAGACCAGCGTTATTTCAATGTTAGACCAGCGTTATTTCAATGTTAGACCAACGTTATTTCAATGTTAGACCAACGGTATTTCAATGTTAGACCAGCGTTATTTCAATGTTAGACCAGCGTTATTTTAATGTTAGACCAGCGTTATTTCAATGTTAGACCAGCGTTATTTTATTGTTAGACCAATGTTATTTTAATGTTAGACCAACGTTATTTTAATGTTAGACCAACGTTATTTTAATGTTAGACCAGCGTTATTTTAATGTTGGACCAACGTTATTTTAATGTTAGACCAGCGTTATTTCAATGTTAGACCAGCGTTATTTCAATGTTGGACCAGCGTTATTTTAATGTTAGACCAACGTTATTTTAATGTTAGACCAGCGTTATTTCAATGTTAGACCAGCGTTATTTTAATGTTAGACCAACGTTATTTTAATGTTAGACCAGCGTTATTTCAATGTTAGACCAACGTTATTTTAATGTTAGACCAGCGTTATTTCAATGTTAGACCAACGTTACTTTAATGTTAGTCCAGCGTTATTTCAATGTTAGACCAGCGTTATTTTAATGTTAGACCAACGTTATTTTAATGTTAGACCAGCGTTATTTCAATGTTAGACCAACGTTATTTCAATGTTAGACCAGCGTTATTTCAATGTTAGACCAACGTTACTTTAATGTTAGACCAACGTTATTTTAATGTTAGACCAGCGTTATTTCAATGTTAGACCAGCGTTATTTCAATGTTAGACCAACGTTATTTCAATGTTAGACCAACGGTATTTTAATGTTAGACCAGCGTTATTTCAATGTTAGACCAGCGTTATTTTAATGTTAGACCAACGTTATTTCAATGTTAGACCAGCGTTATTTCAATGTTAGACCAGCGTTATTTCAATGTTAGACCAACGTTATTTCAATGTTAGACCAACGGTATTTTAATGTTAGACCAGCGTTATTTCAATGTTAGACCAGCGTTATTTTAATGTTAGACCAACGTTACTTTAATGTTAGACCAGCGTTATTTCAATGTTAGACCAGCGTTATTTTAATGTTAGACCAGCGTTATTTCAATGTTAGACCAGCGTTATTTTATTGTTAGACCAATGTTATTTTAATGTTAGACCAACGTTATTTTAATGTTAGACCAACGTTATTTTAATGTTAGACCAGCGTTATTTTAATGTTAGACCAACGTTATTTTAATGTTAGACCAGCGTTATTTTAATGTTAGACCAACGTTATTTTAATGTTAGACCAGCGTTATTTCAATATTAGACCAACGTTATTTTAATGTTAGACCAACGTTACTTTAATGTTAGACCAGCGTTATTTCAATGTTAGACCAGCGTTATTTTAATGTTAGACCAACGTTATTTTAACGTTAGACCAGCGTTATTTCAACGTTAGACCAGCGTTATTTTATTGTTAGACCAACGTTATTTCAATGTTAGACCAACGTTATTTCAATGTTAGACCAACGTTATTTCAATGTTAGACCAACGTTATTTTAATGTTAGACCAGCGTTATTTCAATGTTAGACCAACGTTATTTTAATGTTAGACCAGCGTTATTTCAGTGTTAGACCAGCGTTATTTTAATGTTAGACCAACGTTATTTTAATGTTAGACCAGCGTTATTTCAATGTTAGACCAACGTTATTTTAATGTTAGACCAGCGTTATTTTAATGTTAGACCAGCGTTATTTTAATGTTAGACCAGCATTATTTCAATGTTAGACCAGCGTTACTTTGAAATAAAAGCTGCTCTAAACACTGAATCATAAAACTGTTTTATTCTTACCGTAAAAATACATTTTCTTTTAATCAAAAGAAAACGCAGTTTTGGCATAATATGAACATATTTAATACTTTATGAAATGTTATAATAAACTATAAATTCCCAGACAGTCAATATGAGCTCTGTTGATTTTAAAGTTAGGGTTGGTTTTTAATTCCATATTTTACAGTAAAATCACAAACTCTAAACAATATGAACGCTGCGTAAAATAAACTTCTCTTACATGTCAGCTCAAACGTTTCAGTTTTTGTCGTTGACCTTGGAGAAAATGACGTCAGCTGAAGTTTTCAGTCAGATTTCAGGATTCACGTCTCACATAAAAGTTTAGTCATGTTCAGATCTTGAAGTATTTACTCTATATGAGGTGTAATTGCTGTTTGGCAGGACGGAGCATTGTTTCACATGGTGTCGGCTCCACCAGGCCGCGTACAGTGCAGAGCATTAATATCACCATCTGTCCCGCAGGGATTTACTGTGGTTTACTGATCAGGATCTTACAAGCTGTTTTCAATAAACATATTCAAACATTTTCAAACAACACACCGCGAGCCCTCCGTTCATAATGCGTCCTGTGAAATGCAACCTAATGCGTCTGCGGCCTGAGCCGACCGTTGAATGTCGGCGTGTTTCTTGGGTGTAATTACAGTCGTGTTTCCAGAACCGGCGTCTCCGGTTACAAAGTGCTGCAGGAAGCAAAAGCAGCAAGTAATCAGATGTAATACAGGAAAGAGCCACGCTGCAGATTAAAGGCTGATCATGATCTATACGGCCGACATCTTTACATATGTTTACGCATGTCATCGCCGTCAACCAACAACTCCGCCGACCAGATCAGGTTCTGGAGCCGAGCGGTCTCAGAAAGATCGGAAAGAACTCGCCACACGAAACGTATCGTAATATACGCAAGAAACGATTATTTCCATCCACTAACGTTACGTGAATTAACGTGTAGTCAGATCACAGCATAAGAGAGGAGATCTAAAACCTGGACGTAGTCTCCGTGACGTCCCCGCAGACTGTCTAAAACCTGGACGTAGTCTCTGTGACGTCCCCGCAGACTGTCTAAAACCTGGACGTAGTCTCTGAGACGTCCCAGGCTGTAAACATGTTTATTTCTGCTGTGAAACATGGGGACTTATGGAGACTGACTTACTTCTGGAGCCAGCCTCAGGTGGACGTTTGAGGAACTGCAGTTTCTGGTTGTCTCCTTCATGTTGCAGGTACATGAGCGTATTTATTGAAGACAGGCTGTTTTACAGTCTGCCCGGTAACCGATGAGTCATCAGAGGAATGGCGTAGCGTTCACTGATAATCAGGCATCTGGAAACTATGACAATCAGAGAGCAGGAAGAGCTCAATCAATGAGACAGGACACACACTGATATGTATCATTACTGTACAGAGAGGACATTAATATGCATGAAGCACAAACAGTTTACTGAATTAAACTCAGTGCTGCTCTCGCAGTATTACTGCAGTTACACACGGTATGAAGGACTCACTTCCTGTCTGTCCTCCAATCAGAGCTCGTCATGGTTAATAATCATCAGAGATCAGTTTCACAGGCGAGGTCACGTGATCAGGGACTCGAACCACTTTACTATTAAAGACACGTCAGTGAGCGTTTAAAGTCCAGCTGTATTACTGCAGCATTTACCACAGTGAACAGTACAACAACCTGCATCAGGACTATGTGTGATATGCCCCTCGCTCATTTCATCGTTACGTCTTTGAATCATTTGGTTGTCTTGCCAACAGAGACGAGCGAGCACGCAGCATGTGCTCCTTCCTCCAAACAACAAATGTAGTCCTGGGTTTCCTCGACTGCAACGAGCTCAGCGAGAAAAGGAAAAAAAAATCTGTAGAGGAAACAAAGAATTCAAATGAAATAAAAGTTTTTTATTTAGGGTGTGGACATGACAAGCAGACAACATTTCTAACACACATACGTGTCAGATTAGGTCCACAGACGACCCACTGACCAAAAATCTGCTTTTGTCCCCAGTGAGACAGACGTCCCCGAACAGCTGCGGTGCACACACAGACACGTCCTCTTACGTAGCTTACGTCAGAAACACACACACTCAAGTATGTCCTAAATTTTTTTTACATTAAGCGTCTTAATTTTACTTTGACACGTCCAAACATAAAACAAACGTCCTCAGGGTCGCTCGCACGCCGCCTGTCAGCTCTGATGGAAACACATTAAAGTCTTTGAGGTATGGCTCGCTGCCAGAGTCCTACCACTCGCTAATGACCACAGACGGACTTTTACTCAAATCAGAACTGACTCAAACAATAGACGACGCTTCAGCACACACACACACACACACACACAGGCCCATGAAACAAGATGGCCGTTGCTATAGCATCAACAGAGAGGTCACTGGGTTGGTGAGATTGTTGGAAACAGTAAAAAAAAAAAAAGAGGAGAAAAGGAGCTCGTCTGAGGGGGAAGGAAACATTTCACACACACACACACACACACACACACACACACACACACACACACACAACACACACACACACACACACACCACACACACACACACTCCTGTGGTGTGTTTTCAGGCAGGTGTCGGCTGCTTCTCCTGCAGACGGCGGCGCAGATCGAGCTGAACGCAGGAAGTTTTTTACCAGCAGATGAACAAGTCCATGGACACAAAATGGCCGCTGTGGCTGACGGTACCGTTGTTGCCATGGTAACGCTGCAGGAGGTGGGTGAAGCTGTTTGTTTGTTTGTTTGTTTGTTTGTTTGTTTGTTTGTCCTTCATTCGTGTTCAGGGTCACGTTTCTTTGTTGATGCAACACCAAGAAAAGTGTAAAAACAAAAAATGACTCACTGTTCACGCTGTTAGATAAAATATTAAAAGCTTTGGTTTATAAATGTATATAACAATATTTAAAAGTATTTTGTGGAAGAATTTTAATTATAGAATAAATACATTTATAAATATAAACTATAATTTTTTTGTTCTTGTGCTGTAAAAATGTTTTAATTTTGTCTGAAACTTTACGTCTAATTTTAAAGTAATTTGAACGTGAGGAAAAATAAAAACTTTTTTTTAATTGCATTTCTTTAACTGCAGTGTAAAAACAGTGTTATTAAAATAAGACTAAATTAATTTAATAATACAATCAAAGCAGACAATGCAGTAATAAACACGTAGAACAAATTATTTTACATTTTTTTACAAACTACGATGAAACGTGAGAATTACTTGAGATATCTGAAATATCAAAGCATCTCTGTTAATTAAATAATGATTCACTTTAACAAAAACTTCATATTTCACGTCTTAAATCATTTTCTCTTTTCTCAGCGTTCACTGTTTTAATTCTTTTTTGTCTTTCGGACTGAGGATTTAGTTTTTTTGATTCTGTTAAGGGATTATAATTTATAATATATAATACATTTAAAAATATATTATTACGACACTGCTGAACATGAGAGAACGTCTCAGACTAAATAACAAAAATGAAATGTTGTTTTATGCTTAAAAAAAAGAAAGAAAAAATGGGCAGCTGTGGAATTTTACCATAATAAATACAGTAAAACTTTTTTCTAATATTACAGTTTAATTTCATATTTTACTGTAAATAAATTTTTGCTGTTTAAATAAGATGAACACACTGTATGAATGGCGTGTCATTTAAAATACTACTGATAAATAAATAAAGGTTTCTTTTATGTTATGTCCACAGACGTATCACACACATATTTATTTTTCTTTGGGTTGGTAAACTTTTAACCGAACAAGAGGACGGATCATTTGTTACTGAACTGCTGTCATGATGAAATAAATGGAATGATATCATGATTGTTCTGTTAAATGTGAAATATAAATGAAGTCCAGAGTTCACCAGGACTGTGTTTGACCAATCAGCATGCTCGGCTGGACGCGGCCGCCTGTAAACGTCTGTCAGGTTCAATTAAGATTAAAGATCCGCACTTCCTGAAGAGCAGCTGTCAATCAAACGGAGAGGGCCGACGCTGTGACGACGTCTTTTGGATAAAATATGTTTGATGTCACGATGAATAAACTTCAGAGTTTTAAAACAAACCCTGCAGGTTATTTTTCAGATGTTATTTTGAAATTTAAACATTAAACATGTTTTTGTTCAACTGTGACCAACAATGTCCTTTCAAAATAAAATCTATGGAAGCCCCGAGCGGTCATTTATTCATTTTATTAGTTTTCCTGTGAAAAATTGAAAACCATCGATATGTTCAATATTCCATATGCAGGATTTAAAAACTCTTTGAGTCATATTACTATAAATAAAGATGCACATACATTCTGAAAAGTACGGAAGCCCTAAGTAGCCATTTATATTAAGTAATGTGCTGATTCAAATTCAGAACAACTTTATTATTCCTGCTAAAAAAACAACTAAAATTCAAAAGTCTATAAATAATTTCATGAATAATAAACTACAAAAAGGAGCCGAGGTAATAAACCAAACATTTCCACAACAGCTGCTTCACGGAGGATCTGAAATTTATGGAGATCACTTCGATCTGACGCGGCGGCACTGAATGATTTCCTACAGTTAGACTTTATTACTGAACGACATTTATAATTTCAACATGAATAACGCAGAGGAATGTTTGACCACAGAGGGCTTCCGTAGAATCTAACACGGGTGTGCACTGTATACATAACACACATTTTCAATTTTCAAACACCAGATTTTAAATTTTAAAATTTGTCCATTTACATTTTTCCTTAAAAACTGTAAAAAGTTTTGATTTTTAAAAATGACACTTCCTGTTCACAGAGCAGCTGGATGCTCGATGACGGAAAACAAAACCTGAAACACTGCATCACATTTTAATACCTGATCGTCTGTTTTGTAATATAAAATATGTTAATTAAATGTAATGGAAATAAAGTAATGTAACTTCAAAGGTAAACTGTGAGTACTGAATATGACGATGAGCAGACGCACATATATCATTCACACTGAACGCAGCTCTTAATCCTGACTCTTGTAATCCATGAGATTTACACCTCGACGAGTGTGTGTCTTTAAAAATACAATAACGCTGCTGTTCCTCGAGTTAATCTGTCAGAGCTAAAATAATAAAACATAAAACATGTCGATACGTCAGCGCTGAGCTCGCCAGCTTTCTATAATCTGGTTACAGCAAAAGTCTGAAAACAAAAGACTGAAAAGTGTTTCATGTTTCTTCGAGCCTTTGGCGCCGTTAACTCTGTCAAACTTTAATAAATATAATATAATAAAATCTAATATAATATAATAAAATCTAAGCTAATATAAGATAATATAATAAGATAAGATAAGAAAAGATAATAGAAGAAAAAGAAATAATAAAAATATAATATAGAAGATAGAATATAAGATAATATAATATAATAAAATAAAGATATATAATAAAATATAATAATATAATAAAATATAATATAATATAATATAATAAAATATAATAATATAATAAAATATAATATATAATATCATATAATATAATATAATATAATATAATATAATATAATATAATATAATATAATATAATAATATAATATAATAAAACTGCTGAGGTGCCCTTGAGCAAAGCACCGACACGATTGCATGAGTGTGTGTGTCCGGGTTAAAATGCATGTAAATAAAAAAAATTGAGTGA
>CM014100.1:1056062-1073562 GCA_004119915.2 Collichthys lucidus | reverse complement strand
CGGTGACCCGCTCTGACACACAGCACCGGTCTCGCTCATTACTAAAGGCCCCATCCCATTTGTTTTCTAATGTAACCACCGCCGCTCTGAACTTTAAAATGCCACGAGACCTTTTCTGAGGCTTTCGGGCTGACGGGCTCATCCAAACGCTCGTGGAACAGAAGCTCAGCTAAGTTCAGAGATGAAACTGTAAAGACTTAAAACAGCTTTCAGGACGGATGATGAGCTCAGGTCAAAGAGGTGAATCAAAGCGCGGACCAACTTGATGAAGTGCCTTGATTAGGGAGATGAGGACTCAATTAGTTTCTGTTTTAAAGTGTTGCTACCAAATTACAAATACCACACTACGTCCAGGTTTTAGACAGTCTGCGGGGACGTCACGGAGACTACGTCCAGGTTTTAGACAGTCTGCAGGGACGTCACAGAGACTACGTCCAGGTTTTAGACAGTCTGCGGGGACGTCACGGAGACTACGTCCAGGTTTTAGACAGTCTGCAGGGACGTCACAGAGACTACGTCCAGGTTTTAGACAGTCTGCAGGGACGTCACAGAGACTACGTCCAGGTTTTAGACAGTCTGCGGGGACGTCACGGAGACTACGTCGAGGTTTTAGACAGTCTGCGGGGACGTCACAGAGACTACGTTCAGTTTTAGACAGTCTGCGGGGACGTCACGGAGACTACGTCCAGGTTTTAGACAGTCTGCAGGGATGTCACAGAGACTATGTCCAGGTTTTAGACAGTCTGCGCGGACGTCACAGAGACTACGTCCAGGTTTCGTTGCCGTGGCAGTGTCAGTGAGGTTGTCTGAGGTCACGGCATGCGATAACTGGAGCAGAAACAGAGGGGGCGGGACCTGTGACATGACTGACATCTGAATCCTCCAATGGGCTCATGCTGTGTGTGTGTGTGTGTGTGTTGTGTAACGTTGGCAGTGAACATTGTGTTCAGACAGGCAGGATCACTGCATCTGTTTACAGCGACCTGCAGATTAAATCAGACCTCACACTTCAGATAGAGACTAATCCAACACACACACACACACACACACACACACACACACACACACACACACACACACACACACAGCTGAGTCCTGCGGGAACATTAAAGTCAGCGACTTAATCCTCTGAGTTCAAACAAACACTTTGATTTGTAATCATGGGGATTGTGTGTGTGTGTGTGTGTGTGTGGTGTGTGTGTGTGTGTGTGTGTGTGTGTGGTGTGTGTGTGTGTGTGTGTCTGTTTAACATTTACAGTAGCCTATGGTGACACACCCACCTATGAGGTAACATCAGTGTCTATCTTCCAATGAACACAACCCGTCCGAACAGAACCTCTGAACCAGCAGTGTCCAGTCTAACAGTGAACACAGTGACAGAACCTCTGAACCGGCAGTGTCCAGTCTAACAGTGAACACAGTGACAGAACCTCTGAACCGGCAGAGTCCAGTCTAACAGTGAACACGGCGACAGAACCTCTGAACCGGCAGTGTCCAGTCTAACAGTGAACAGAGACAGAACCTCTGAACCAGCAGTGTCCAGTCTAACAGTGAACACAGTGACAGAACCTCTGAACCGGCAGTGTCCAGTCTAACAGTGAACACAGTGACAGAACCTCTGAACCGGCAGAGTCCAGTCTAACAGTGAACACAGCGACAGAACCTCTGAACCGGCAGTGTCCAGTCTAACAGTGAACACGGCGACAGAACCTCTGAACCGGCAGTGTCCAGTCTAACAGTGAACACGGCGACAGAACCTCTGAACCAGCAGTGTCCAGTCTAACAGTGAACACGGCGACAGAACCTCTGAACCGGCAGTGTCCAGTCTAACAGTGAACACGGCGACAGAACCTCTGAACCAGCAGTGTCCAGTCTAACAGTGAACACGGCGACAGAACCTCTGAACCGGCAGTGTCCAGTCTAACAGTGAACACGGCGACAGAACCTCTGAACCGGCAGTGTCCAGTCTAACAGTGAACACAGCGACAGAACCTCTGAACCGGCAGTGTCCAGTCTAACAGTGAACACAGAGACAGAACCTCTGAACCGGCAGTGTCCAGTCTAACAGTGAACACAGAGACAGAACCTCTGAACCGGCAGTGTCCAGTCTAACAGTGAACACGGCGACAGAACCTCTGAACCGGCAGTGTCCAGTCTAACAGTGAACACGGCGACAGAACCTCTGAACCGGCAGTGTCCAGTCTAACAGTGAACACGGCGACAGAACCTCTGAACCGGCAGTGTCCAGTCTAACAGTGAACACAGCGACAGAACCTCTGAACCGGCAGTGTCCAGTCTAACAGTGAACACAGCGACAGAACCTCTGAACCGGCAGTGTCCAGTCTAACAGTGAACACAGCGACAGAACCTCTGAACCGGCAGTGTCCAGTCTAACAGTGAACACAGTTCCCTGTTGGTCTCAGAGTCTGTGCCTGAACAGCATCATGAAGGCTACAGCAGTTAGCTTAACTTAGCTCCTCCTCCTCCGGGGTGAAGCTGGTCTGAACGTGGCACTGACCCCACCCAAAGGTTGGATGGGGTTGAGGTCAAGCCTCACTCCGAAACAAACAGATAAAAACACGTTTTCAGCTCGCGAGTTCTGAGAAACAAACGGGTCGCTGCATCTTCAGAGTTTGGAACCAAGCCAGTGAACAGCCACCTCGTTACGTGACTGAACTCCTGTGAGATCTTCGCCTTGTTAGATTTGAAACAAACCCACCGATCGATGAGTACTGGTCCAGAACAGAAGGGGGAACTTGGGCTTACTAGTGGTTTTTGGAGACCAGGCGGTCCTTCTGTAACGGGTCAGGACTCTGTCAGACTCGAAGCTGTCTCCTCACCTCAGCCTCACACAGCGCCGCTCATTCATTTGAATATTTTCTGGGCTGATGGGGATGCGAGGGCGGCGGACCGCGGGCCAAAAGAAAAACACGATTACAGGGGACAAAAAAAATGACCAGACACTGCAGAGTCACTAAACATTATTATTATGCAAGCAGGGCAGCGTGTGGAGCAAACCGAGCTCGCTGCCGGGTTCGGGTCTTCAGGGTTTCCTCTGAGAACAGTCAGATAAAAGTCTGTCAGGTTCCTAAACGTGGCAATAATCTACATTTTATACCATGAATGGGAGTGAAGTGTCTGCAGCTTCTCCAGGCTTTATGGTTTTTAGTGACAGTTTAGTGTCAGCGTAACTTCCAGAGAAAGAGCTGCTGTTAGCTCAGTTCGTTAGCCGGGCTGCTCGGGCCGTGAGCTCAGAGCACTGAGGCAGTGTCAGTGTTTGTACCACAGGAGAAGAAGAAGTTTATAAATTTGGACCTGACGTTTCCATCGCGGGCCATGACCGTGCTTTCCTGGTTATATTAAAAATAAACGTCATTTAACTTTAAAAATGCATTTAATTTAATTTAAAACATTCATTTGCTTCCATGCGCTATTACGCCCACTGCTGCATCTCCTGGCGTCTGTCATGAAACAGGCAACCTGCCGTAACTAATGTACAGCGCTCCCTCGTTTATCTAAAAATAATCCGCAATAAACGAAATCCGCAAAGTGAGTTTTACAATTATTCTACATGTTTTAAGGCCGTAAACCCCCTAACCACACACTGTTATACAGCTTTTTACACACAGTTTGTGCAGGACGCAGAACACATGCGCGTTCATACCGTACAGTACACTGTAAAGGCCATGAAAAGTGAACCGCATTATATCGAGGGACGACGGTAAACAATTGCCAGTTTTTTATGTTTTGGATGCTATTTGATATTTGAGCACGTTGTCCGTCTTTGGAGGCTGGATATGCACACAGCAGCATCTTTCTTTATTTTATTTAATTAAACATATTCGTTCACAATAAACGTTTAAAATATAAATATTTTAAAATAAATCAAAGTCATGTAGCGGGCCAGTTCTGGTCCGCAGGCTGCCAATTGCCGACCCCTGTTCTATGGACATGATGGCAGAGGAGCAGAGAGTGAAGAGGACGCTGACGGAGGAAGCTAAGAAGAGAAAAGGAGAGAGTGAGCGAGCAAGAAGCCGCCGGACAAGAGTAAATGTGGGACTGACTTTTAGTGGTTGGTGAGAGCTTGGTGAAATAAAAGGCTGAAAGACAGACGCCGAGCTGGACTGACTGCTGCTGGACTAGTCTCTGATATCAGCTGCTGCTGGGGACTAGTCTCTGATATCAGCCGCTGCTGGAACTATAGTCTCTGATATCAGCCGCTGCTGGACTAGTCTCTGATATCAGCCGCTGCTGGACTAGTTCTTGATATCAGCCTGGATAGTCTCTGATATCAGCCGCTGCTGGACTAGTCTCTGATATCAGCTGCTGGACTAGTCTCTGATATCAGCTGCTGGACTAGTCGCTGATATCAGCCGCTGCTGGACTAGTCTCTGATATCAGCCGCTGCTGGACTAGTCTCTGATATCAGCCGCTGCTGGACTAGTCTCTGATATCAGCCGCTGCTGGACTAGTCTCTGATATCAGCTGCTGGACTAGTCTCTGATATCAGCTGCTGGACTAGTCTCTGATATCAGCTGCTGGACTAGTCTCTGATATCAGCTGCTGGACTAGTCTCTGATATCAGCCGCTGCTGGACTAGTCGCTGATATCAGCCGCTGCTGGACTAGTCGCTGATATCAGCCGCTGCTGGACTAGTCTCTGATATCAGCCGCTGCTGGACTAGTCTCTGATATCAGCCGCTGCTGGACTAGTCTCTGATATCAGCTGCTGCTGGACTAGTCTCTGCTATCAGCCGCTGCTGGACTAGTCTCTGATATCAGCCGCTGCTGGTTCTGGTTCTGGGCTGACTGCTGCTGGTGAGAGCTTGGTGAAATAAAATCAGAGTACTCGAGTACAGCTCTCCATATTTCCCACAGTGGGGTGTTTGTGTACTTACTTGTTCAGTCCGTAAACGGAGTATCGTCTTTACAACAGATGCTGTGAGGTCAGGAGGTCATCAGTTCGTGTCGAGAGGAAGAAGAAGGTTCCCATGAAGCCTTGAGGCAGCAAAAAACACAACGTTCAAATCCAAAAACATCCTGAGATACCACAGAAGAAAAAATGACAGGAACAAATCTTTCATGACCTGTTTTTAATCTTTTGAAATAAACATACATGGAATAAGTCTGGTTAGGGCCGAGCATAGGTCTGTTTGCTCAACACGCGTACGAACAGTAAAAACTTATAATGATGCTTCAAAGATTCACTCCCAGCAGAGAACATGACACGGCCCTCTGCACGAAAAACCATCTAATGATGAGGATTCAACAGGATCCTCCAAATCTGAGTCTTCAAGTCTGCAGAACATGCTGGAAAAAACACGAGGAGGTTTGAACCATGAAAACTGGACCTGGACCTGGACCTGGACCTGGACCTGGACCTGGACTGCCATGAAACTCAGGCAGGTGAATCCATTTCCTGACATTAGAGGCCGAATGATTCATCATTTAATCCAAAGATCCTCTGGAATGATATGAAGTTAACGTTAAACATGCTTTAATATTTTAGAGATTTTACAGTTTCATGGTGTGGAAACAAGTCATGAGAGCCACGAGGAAACAACTGATGTTGATGTTAACACTTCGACCCGACTCGTCTATCCGGGATGATTGTCGACTGGTCCCCTGATATTATTTCGTGACTCAGATTCATGTGCAGATTTCTGTTTACAGAGGTTACTCTGCAGCATGATGCTCCCGCCTTGTTTTTCCAGACTCATGCACCGTTGGTCTTAAAGTGGCATCGGCGAGGTCCAACACCAACCAGGTTAGGAGCCGATGAGCAACTTCGTGTTTTCAGCAGCAGTTCTGCAGACAAAATGTTTCGCAACAAGCTTCAGAGAAGAGAAACCACGGCCGAGGACGAGCGACCCAAGACTTTGACCAACCGAACGAGAACAATCCTGATTTGGTTTCAAATGTTTGAATCCATAAAAAATTTAAACATTTCATTCTGTTTTCTAAATCTCCTCCTTCAGTTCGAGTCTTTTCCTCCTCATCTCTAGTTTCATCGGCACATTCTCACATACTCACTTCTTTGTTGATGTAAAGTTTGTGATCAGAGTTTTTCTGTGAAGCTTAAAATGCTGGAATTTAATTTAATTCAACACGTCAGCAGGAATGTTGTTCAATGTTTCCCCGTCACCAAATAATCGCTGCTCTCTCCATCGGCATCTTAATGACTCCTCAAACAGAGTCCACCTCCTGGTCCCCTCATCAACGGAATAAATACCACAACACGCTCACCGTCTGTCACGCTTAAAGACTTTACACCAAAACATCAGAGCGATCCGCTCCATCCTCTGAAGTTCATCGATCCAGCCTGCACAGGAAATGAATCAGGCTGAGACTCGACCTCCGGCACCAAAGGAGTTCTGGTTCAATCAGGGTCTGTATTGTCTGTACTGAGACTGTGAAGCCAGAGGGTTGCTGGTTCCAAACCGGAGTGGTGCCGTCGACCCTCCGAAGGCAGTTCTGTAGCTCTGAGAGGAGGGCACCCCACCCAGTCCGTACCCTGCACCCAGACCCTGCACACCCAGACCCAGCCCGCCGCCGGGCCGTGCCAGCCCCTGATTCAACATCCCCGTGTAGGGGGACGCTCCGTAGGCGAGTCCCAGGCCTCCGTAGGGTCTGTGGGTGTGGTGACCCGGGGCGGGGAGGACCACGGGCTGCGCGTTCCTGCCTGGTGTGTCGAAGGCAAACTCCGGAGGAGGGCTGCTGGGTTTGGAGGGCGTGGAGGTCAGCGGGTCGAGCTCTCCTGAGGACAACATGAGAGGAGGCAGAGAGGAGGAGGAGAGGGCGGCGTAGCCTTCAGCAGGAGAGGGAGCCGAGGCGGAGGAGGTGAGGGCCCCGGTGAGGAGGGGTCTGGTCCAGTCGTCTTTAAAGATCTGGACCGTCAGCGTGGACACGAGCGGCAGCAGCCGGTTTGTGACGTGAGCCAGAACCAGCTGCTCGTTGGCATCACGGCGGATTCGAACGTGGGCAGAACCGGCCTGAAACACAAAGAGAGGAGGGAGAGGAAGGTGTGAGTGAAGACACAGAGGCTGGAGGTCCGTCAGCTGCCGTGCTTCAGCACGGCGGTTAAATAATCACGATGTCTCAGCAACCTTCAACACAGCCCGTCTCACCTCAACTTCTACGTCTGACCGGAAAACTGAACTGAGCTGCTCGCTTTTTAATTTTACCGTCCTCACGAGAGAGCAACCACAACAACAACAGCAACCAACAGATCTGTGACTGCAGCAACTTCACAGACAACAACAACCAACAGATCTGTGACTGCAGCAACTTCACAGACAACAACCAACAGATCTGTGACTGCAGCAACTTCACAGACAACAACCAACAGATCTGTGACTGCAGCAACTTCACAGACAACAGCAACCAACAGATCTGTGACTGCAGCAACTTCACAGACAACAACCAACAGATCTGTGACTGCAGCAAACTTCACAGACAACAACCAACAGATCTGTGACTGCAGCAACTTCACAGACAACAACCAACAGATCTGTGACTGCAGCAACTTCACAGACAACAACCAACAGATCTGTGACTGCAGCAACTTCACAGACAACAGCAACCAACAGATCTGTGACTGCAGCAACTTCACAGACAACAACAACCAACAGATCTGTGACTGCAGCAACTTCACAGACAACAACAACCAACAGATCTGTGACTGCAGCAACTTCACAGACAACAACCAACAGATTTGTGACTGCAGCAACTTCACAGACAACAACCAACAGATCTGTGACTGCAGCAACTTCACAGACAACAACAACCAACAGATCTGTGACTGCAGCAACTTCACAGACAACAACCAACAGATCTGTGACTGCAGCAACTTCACAGACAACAACCAACAGATCTGTGACTGCAGCAACTTCACAGACAACAACCAACAGATCTGTGACTGCAGCAACTTCACAGACAACAACCAACAGATCTGTGACTGCAGCAACTTCACAGACAACAGCAACCAACAGATCTGTGACTGCAGCAACTTCACAGACAACAACAACCAACAGATCTGTGACTGCAGCAACTTCACAGACAACAACAATCAACAGATCTGTGACTGCAGCAACTTCACAGACAACAGCAACCAACAGATCTGTGACTGCAGCAACTTCACAGACAACAACAACCAACAGATCTGTGACTGCAGCAACTTCACAGACAACAGCAACCAACAGATCTGTGACTGCAGCAACTTCACAGACAACAACAACCAACAGATCTGTGACTGCAGCAACTTCACAGACAACAACAACCAACAGATCTGTGACTGCAGCAACTTCACAGACAACAGCAACCAACAGATCTGTGACTGCAGCAACTTCACAGACAACAACCAACAGATCTGTGACTGCAGCAACTTCACAGACAACAGCAACCAACAGATCTGTGACTGCAGCAACTTCACAGACAACAACCAACAGATCTGTGACTGCAGCAACTTCACAGACAACAACAACCAACAGATCTGTGACTGCAGCAACTTCACAGACAACAACAACCAACAGATCTGTGACTGCAGCAACTTCACAGACAACAACAACCAACAGATCTGTGACTGCAGCAACTTCACAGACAACAACCAACAGATCTGTGACTGCAGCAACTTCACAGACAACAACAACCAACAGATCTGTGACTGCAGCAACTTCACAGACAACAACAACCAACAGATCTGTGACTGCAGCAACTTCACAGACAACAGCAACCAACAGATCTGTGACTGCAGCAACTTCACAGACAACAGCAACCAACAGATCTGTGACTGCAGCAACTTCACAGACAACAGCAACCAACAGATCTGTGACTGCAGCAACTTCACAGACAACAACCAACAGATCTGTGACTGCAGCAACTTCACAGACAACAACCAACAGATCTGTGACTGCAGCAACTTCACAGACAACAACCAACAGATCTGTGACTGCAGCAACTTCACAGACAACAGCAACCAACAGATCTGTGACTGCAGCAACTTCACAGACCTGTGCGTGCCGTGTTGTGGCTGCTGCAGACTCGCTGAGTCCTTTAACTGACGAACCAGCAGAACAAACGAGTTGAGTCTGAACTTTGAGCGGACACACACTGAGTCACAGCGAGGTCCAAACTGTTTCCATCAGGAATTAACTTCAGTTAAATTAGCTGTGATTAATTATTTGTATTCACGTCTGACAGCAGAGTTTGTTTCACTACAACAATGACGACAGAAAGGAAACGTCTCCGCATGAATGACTTGTTCCCTCTTTTCGTCTGAGCGAACAAATCCCTGCAGACCGACGACTGATGGAGAGGATGAACGAGACGAGAGAGGAAACAAACAGAGACGAACAAAACAAACCAACGGGAGGATTTAAGGAGATCCTACTGGTTTAACTCAGTCACAAACATGATGATGAACACAAATGTTTTCAGTTCTTCGGCTGAGAAACGTACCAGAGATCCGAAGCCAACCGTCCAGAAATGCTCGTTACGAACCTCCAGCACGCCGTCCAGAGTCGACACCTGGACAGACACAAAAGGGACAAATTAACTTCACATGATGGCTGCTGCTGGTGCTGACAGTATCGCAGTAGTTGGACCTCTCATCAGCATCTGATCAGGATCCTCCTGGGTGCCCCCCTTTGGAGATTTAACAAACTGGTAGGAGACCCCGGGGCAGACCCAGAACCTGCTGGAGGGACTACATAGAACATCTAGCCCGGGAACACGCCTGGATCCTCCAGGAGCAGCTGAGACGTGTTGCTGGGAGGAGGAGGTCTGCCTTTACTTTAACTCACTACCACAGGATTCAGTGTCAAAGTCCTGGTCAGGAAAGGAGGTCAGAAGTCTACTTGCCTCTTTATGAATCATTTTGTGAGACTGACAGCGTCATTTTTCAGAAACCTGAATGCTGACGGTCCAGAACCAGAACCAGAGCTGAGTGAGTGGTCGATGTAAGCGGACTCAGCAGCCTCTATGGACGTAATGGTAGAGGAGACTGAGGAGGACGCTGACAGAGAGAGCTAAGAAGACGAGGCATCGACTCGCTCCAGGCAATCGAGCAATCCCTGTGATTGAGTCTGGTGTCAGTCGTGACTTCATATTTGGAATAAACACATGAAGACGTTAAGAGGAGCCGAGTGAAGCTTGAACGTCTCAGAGTGCAGTGTCAATAATAATAACCACAGTGGGGCTCTGTCTTTAAGGTCGGACTCACCTCTCTGAGCAGTTTGTCCAGTTGTCCGATGACGTGCGACGGCGTCGTCTGCGAACGAGAGACGACAAACAAATCTGTGACGGCGCCTCCTGAAGCATCCTGCAGCGTTTCAGCCTGAACACGCGATCATCTTACCTGTAGCAGCACTTTGCCGCTGTAGACGCTCATGGGATACATGGTGCCAAAGGTCATGAGGGCGATGGCGACCGCCGACGCCGTGTCCACTGCGTTATAGTTACTGCACAAACACAGCAACACGAATCACGTTTAAAAAGACACATTGGACACGTCCAAAGAGAGCGGCGCTGCTGGCTGCAGACGGAGGTGAACGCTTACTTGATTTCTATGAGCATGTAGGTGATGCAGAGGGAAAGAGCTCCGGCCATGTTGATGAGGACGAACGGGTTCATCCGAGGCAGCAGGACGCTGCTGAGACCTGGAACGATGCCACACAAACTGGAAGAGACAAAGAAAGAGGAGTGAGACAGGATCAGCAGGTTATCGCAGCGAATCGACTCCAGATGAGCGAAGGAGGAAAACAGATTAACAAAGTGTCTCATCATGAAGAAACAAACTAAAGCATCAATTAGAGCTGCAACGATTAGTCCAGATCTCCCGTCGTGGACGACACAAGATGTTCTTAACTTCATCACGACGTTCTTCACAATCCTGCAGATACACTTTGGCTTTTGTGTTCAAAGAATGGAGCAGGAAGTGATGCATGTGTCATTTAATCAACGGCACTCGACTGCTGTTAGTTTAACTGAACGAGTTCACTGAGGACGAACATCGATAACTCCTCCTCCGTCAGCTGAGACCAAACAGAACGCGGAGAAGATTTAAAGTGACCATGAAGAACTTAGACGCAGGGATGTAACGATGCACTCAACTCACGACACGACTCGAGTCACGATTTTTTGTTCACGATACAATTTTTTAAATCAAAATGAGCTACAGACAAATCATGACCAAATAAAATCATCTTTTTATTTGTAGGAAAAAAATCTTTTACAGAAACTCTCAGTTTGTGTTCTCTTATAAAAAAGTCGGAATTTCCACGAGCCACATTTTTTTTTTATTGATCATTAACTAAAGCTTTAAATTAATCTTACAGTGAAGTTGGGAACTTAAGTACATACGAAAAATATCCCAACATTTCATCACTCATTAACCCTTACAAACTATTCAGGGTCTAACATGACACATTTTTGTACATAATGAAATAAAAACATTAAAACTTGCGAGCACAGAGCAGACACAGAAAAAGCAAAGAGAACCCGGTGGAATTTCAAAATAAAATACCCCGTGCAAACTGCCAGTCGTAAAAACTAACTAACTACGTAACATATTTACACATGTAGAAGCATGTTTAGAAGAACACACACCGGGAAAATGTCCAAATCTGAGCAGGTAAACAAAGTCTGGCGGGCTAAGCGCTCGCTCCTGAAACTCTCCCGGTGGGTTTGAAGTCGCGTGCAGGACGGACCAAACACGCCACGCTCACGCAACGCGGCGGGAAGCCTGTTTGACCAGTGAGAGCACGCGCTGTGCGGGTTCCCATTCAACAAGAATCAAGAATCATTTTATCTGCCAACCGATGCGAGTCGTCACGCATTTGTACTGATTTTTAATCACGATGCATCGTTACGACCCTACTCCTCAGACATGATGACCTGAGCTGACATGAGGGAAAGACTCTTCGCTCTGCAGAGGAAACCAAACATTCAGCCGACCCTGTCTGCTCTCTGAGTAACACACCAGCTCGGTGTTCCTGAAATGATTAACGGGTCAGCGAACGCATCGTCTCCGGGCGATCGGCCGCGTGCCGAGTGTCAGGTTGAATTTCCAATACATCAAAGTCTGCGGCAGCATCGAGCACGGAGGCCGCGAGGTGGTCGAAGATAATGTTTTAAAAACAAACTATGACACGGACGTCAACGCCTAATTAATGTCAAATGTGTCATTCAGGGAATCGCCCGTTTGTCACGGGGACGGCTGAAGGAGGAGGAGGAGGAGGAAGGACGACGAGCTCAGCCTTAATCAGTCGGTAAGATGGACGGCAGAGACAGCAGTGACGAGGTCATGTGACTCGTCAGGCTGATGCACAGGTTATGATTCACTGCTGGACGCTGCGTTCATATCAAACCCACCGAGTCCTGAAACTGAGTCACCGTGTTTGAGTCGATGGGTTCCCCGCGCAGATCCTAAAACATAGCTTCATGTTTCTGTTGTGGAGAAGTTGCTGCAGTCAAAGGTCAAAGGTCAGAAAGTGTTCAGCAGCCTCTGATGTCTGATGCTGTTTTATTTATTGAATTAGAGACACTGTCAAAGTTGATCAGAAGTGCCTGAGTCGGTCTCACATTGTGCCCAACTCATCCTGGTGGATCGACTTTAAACCCCAAGATAACAGCACAAATACTACACGCCCAGAATGATTCACAGAGAATGTCTTTACCCATGGAGGTGTTACTGTCAGCATGTTCTAGTCTGGAGACACACATGTCTGTTTACAACAACAAGCTATCTATGATGTCTATGAAGGCAGCAACAGGTCTCTGTGACCCTGGACACCACAGTGTGGAGATAGACTGGCACCTACTGTTCCCAACCAAAGACAAACAACTGATACTGCAGGCTGCCGTGTTCACTGGACACTGCTGGTTCGGAAGTTGGGGTCAGTTTTTATTGTATGAAGTTCCTGGATCACCTGAAGATGGTGAACTACTCGTGAATGCCAAACCTGAATCATCCACAGAATATGGAGAAGCCTGAAAACAGCCTCGACCTCAAGGCCACACGGGACCTCGTTAACCTCAGGAGAGGAAACTCCAGGACAGTTTGGACTCGAGGCTGAACGTACATTCGATAATTTCTCAACAGCAGCATCATCTTTAAATTAACAGCATGCGGTTTGCCCTGTCGAGTCTTAGTCGACTCTTCATTATGCGGATAGTCACAGAAAAAACCTTAAACTCTAAACAAAGTATTTTCAGTTAAAATGCTCAGAATGAACCCTCACATCTTATTCATCCACTGTGCCACATTACAGTGAAACTGATAACTGAGTAAAAACATCCTGATGACTCGAGAGCGAGACAGAAGAAAGGAAAAGTGCTGAGTTGGGATGAGACTGACAATCCCAGCGATCCCATAATCCCTCTTGATGCATTGATATAATTTGACACGTGACCTTGTGTGTGTGTGTTAATCCAGACACGCTGCAGGCCGAGAGCGACGGATTAAAGCTCAGAGACAAACACTCGATACTCGAGTCTGTTGGCTTCACACTGGACCAGGAACATCCCGACAGACTGTCTAAAACCTGGACGTAGTCTCTGTGACGTCCCCGCAGACTGTCTAAAACCTGGACGTAGTCTCTGTGACGTCCCCGCAGACTGTCTAAAACCTGGACTTAGTCTCTGTGACGTCACCGCAGACTGTCTAAAACCTGGACGTGGTCTCTGTGACGTCCCCGCAGACTGTCTAAAACCTGGACGTAGTCTCTGTGACGTCCCCGCAGACTGTCTAAAACCTGGACGTAGTCTCTGTGACGTCCCCGCAGACTGTCTAAAACCTGGACTTAGTCTCTGTGACGTCACCGCAGACTGTCTAAAACCTGGACGTGGTCTCTGTGACGTCCCCGCAGACTGTCTAAAACCTGGACGTGGTCTCTGTGACGTCCCCGCAGACTGTCTAAAACCTGGACGTGGTCTCTGTGACGTCCCCGCAGACTGTCTAAAACCTGGACGTAGTCTCTGTGACGTCCCCGCAGACTGTCTAAAACCTGGACGTAGTCTCTGTGACGTCCCCGCAGACTGTCTAAAACCTGGACGTAGTCTCTGTGACGTCCCCACAGACTGTCTAAAACCTGGACATAGTCTCTGTGACGTCCTACAGACTGTCTAAAACCTGGACATAGTCTCTGTGACGTCCTACAGACTGTCTAAAACCTGGACATAGTCTCTGTGACGTCCTACAGACTGTCTAAAACCTGGACATAGTCTCTGTGACGTCCTACAGACTGTCTAAAACCTGGACATAGTCTCTGTGACGTCCTACAGACTGTCTAAAACCTGGACATAGTCTCTGTGACGTCCCCACAGGTTTCTGAAGACCTGTTGTCAAGCTCAATGTGGTGGCTAACCTAAGTATCGGCAAAGACATGGACCTGAGACGGCTGAATGACGCCTGGTTACTCAAACAAGACACCTGTAAGCACGCCCACCTGTCAGTCAAGGGTCCACGCTCTTAACCCTGCATAACTTTAAGCCTTAATATAATGTGAACAGGTGAGTTGTATATAAATTTACCCTCAGTACAGTTGTCATGAACGGGGAAATTAGCTACAGAGACCAAAACTGTTTTTTGTACCAGGCTGTAAACATGTTTATTTCTGCTGTGAAACATGGGGACTTATGGAGACTGACTCACTGCTGGAGCCAGCCTCAGGTGGACGTTAGAGGAACTGCAGGTTTTAGCACTTCCACATTGGAGCCATGGAAGTGCTGAGCTTGGTTGGAAAAAGATGAGGTCGAGTTAGGGGACATGTCAGGTTGTTGGTAGTTTTCCTTGGAGCAGGTGTGAACGTACAGATGTTCTTCACACCTGACTGAAACATGAACAGGTATGTAAATACGAGACGACGAGATCAGCAAAATTTCCCTTTTTATCCGTGTCACACATTAAAAAAAAAAAAAATCTGCCTCCATCCCCCCCACACACACCACACACACGCCTCTGGCTGGTGAGCCCGACAGAGCAGCAGGCTTTATATAACCCAGTTGGCCCCCAGACCCTGCTGAGGTTAAGTAGGGACAGACTATTACAACACAGACAGTAACACACACACACACACACACACACACACACAGAAAAATACAGACATACACACAAACTGCGTGTATGAAGGCATACATGGTCACACACACACGCACACGCACACACACAAACTAGGCTGGGACGTCCTGTTCATTTCTGCCCTCTCAGCCAATCACAGCTCAGCTCTCCTGCACAACTCTCCAGGCTGTCGCCCCGAGTAACCTGCACCGACTGAGCAGTGTGTGTGTGTGTGTGTGTGTGTGTGTGTGTGTGTGTGTGTGTGTGTGTGTGTGTGGTGTGGGAATACACAGTGGGATGTAATATTCATCACAACAGTCGAGCATCAGTCTGCTCTAGAGTCAGTCTATGCATTGCTATGGCAACATAAAGGAGGTCAGTGAGGCGTGAGGAACTTTATTCTTTTTATTTATCAACGATTCGTTTATTAATAACGGACAATGTGCTCGAAGCAGAAGCTCGAGAGGACGGCGTGTGTTCTTCTTATTGTTCTCTGAGCTCTCAGACAGTCAGAGGACGAGCGTCCGAGAAAGACTGAATGTTGGTCTGAGGGTAGGATCACAGCGGGGTACGCAACCCTGGTAACAAGCCAGTGCAGAAACATTCAGGATAAATTAAGTGATCGGCGCGTTCGAAATGAAGCAGAAAAATCAACAATGTTGATCTTTTCTTTAAAATCCTGCCGAGTTCAATCAGGCCTGTACGTCTTCTGCTAGCCTCTAATGCCAAGATCATAACATTGGTATGTTACGTTAAACCACCAACTGAGGTCAGCTCGGTCAGACGTGTCGCTTAACTGACTCAGCCTGGGACACCAGGAGCCAAACCCGGCAAGAAAACCACCTGATAGGCTGCCGTGTTCACTGTTAGACTGGACACTGCCGGTTCAGAGGTTCTGTCGCCGTGTTCACTGTTAGACTGGACACTGCCGGTTCAGAGGTTCTGTCGCCGTGTTCACTGTTAGACTGGACACTGCCGGTTCAGAGGTTCTGTCGCCGTGTTCACTGTTAGACTGGACACTGCCGGTTCAGAGGTTCTGTCGCCGTGTTCACTGTTAGACTGGACACTGCCGGTTCAGAGGTTCTGTCGCCGTGTTCACTGTTAGACTGGACACTGCTGGTTCAGAGGTTCTGTCGCCGTGTTCACTGTTAGACTGGACACTGCCGGTTCAGAGGTTCTGTCGCCGTGTTCACTGTTAGACTGGACACTGCCGGTTCAGAGGTTCTGTCGCCGTGTTCACTGTTAGACTGGACACTGCCGGTTCAGAGGTTCTGTCGCCGTGTTCACTGTTAGACTGGACACTGCCGGTTCAGAGGTTCTGTCGCCGTGTTCACTGTTAGACTGGACACTGCCGGTTCAGAGGTTCTGTCGCCGTGTTCACTGTTAGACTGGACACTGCTGGTTCAGAGGTTCTGTCGCCGTGTTCACTGTTAGACTGGACACTGCTGGTTCAGAGGTTCTGTCGCCGTGTTCACTGTTAGACTGGACACTGCTGGTTCAGAGGTTCTGTCGCCGTGTTCACTGTTAGACTGGACACTGCCGGTTCAGAGGTTCTGTCGCCGTGTTCACTGTTAGACTGGACACTGCTGGTTCAGAGGTTCTGTCGCCGTGTTCACTGTTAGACTGGACACTGCTGGTTCAGAGGTTCTGTCGGCGTGTTCACTGTTAGACTGGACACTGCTGGTTCGGAAGTTGGGGTCAGTTTTTATTGTATGAAGTTTCTGGATCACCTGAAGATGGTGAACTACTCGTGAATGCCAAACCTGAATCATCCACAGAATATGGAGAAGCCTGAAAACAGCCTCGACCTCCAGACAAAACAAAAAAAATATTGTTTAATCGGAACGGGACAAAGTGCCCAAATGGAAAGACAAACATGTTGCTTACTTCGACAGCAATCCTGATCTGTGACCGAAAGCTACAATTGATCAGAGTATAAAGACCGAGGCGTGTTTCTGAATGACCTCTAGGTTTGGTAGCTTTGTTTTCTGCCTCCAGAGGGGTGGACTGAAGAGGTTAAAACCTAAAACCATCCACAGGCCTTTTCTCTGACTGGCATAAAAATCTGCAGGAACCAGAAAACGTTTGCGGTTCTTTGGGGAAACATTTAGCATCAACAGAATTTAAGAGATTTTCAAAGTGTCAGTTTCCAACACGAGTATCAGGTGACCAGAAACCATCAGTGGTCAGACGTTTAGCTCAGAAACAATCTAACCCTAACCCACCTGGAGGAAACGAGACTGAACAAACAAGGTCAGATGTCTGATTTCACGTTAAGATGAACCCTGAAGTGCTTTCTGTCTGCACGACTGGAACTCGCAGTGTGTATCGTACATCGTGTTTTCAGACAAATCTTAAAATCAAACACACGTTTATTTATTTATGTTTTTTGTGTCTGACTTTAAACACTTTCCACGATACGTCACCTGAACATAAGTTATCGTTC
>CM014100.1:918562-1051062 GCA_004119915.2 Collichthys lucidus | reverse complement strand
TAACCTCTGATCCTGTGTCACGTCAGGGTCTAACCTCTGATCCTGTGTCACGTCAGGGTCTAACCTCTGATCCTGCGTCACGTCGCGGTCTAACCTCTGATCCTGCGTCACGTCGCGGTCTAACCTCTGATCCTGCGTCACGTCGCGGTCTAACCTCTGATCCTGCGTCACATTGGGGTCTAACCTCTGATCCTGCGTCACGTCGCGGTCTAACCTCTGATCCTGCGTCACGTCGCGGTCTAACAGAGAGACGTTTCACCTGACTTTAATAATCCTGAAGAGCTCCCCAGTGTGATGGAGGATTATTCAAACTCAGCTGAACGTGGATAAATCCAGCCTGACTCAGTCATCGTGTGATGGTGCATGGTGGGATGAACTGGGTTAACTGGGAGGGTTACCTTCTGAGACGTAGGCGAATGGTTTGTTCCGGACGGAGAGAAGAGTCAACAGGTTGAAGAAAAGAGCGACGAACGTCCCGACCAACAGACGACCACTGCAGAGAGAGAGAGAGTCATCATCAGCTGATTTAATGAACAGTATGAACAGCAACACATCCCAGCTCCGCCTGGAGGATCCTGAGGTGTTCCATCTTCGAGGAGGACTGTATAGTCTATCTAGCCTGAGAACGTCTCAGGATCCTCCAGGAGGACCTGCAGCCCCCACAGCCTGACCCCGGATAAGAAGAAGTGAACGAATGGATGGATGATTTTACTGTTAGGGGCTTCAAATTAAAAGATTTAAGGTCAGTTTAGGAATAAGAATATTCAAATAAGACACTTTGTACTGCCTGGTTTTAGCAAAAAGATGGCATGTCTGTAAAATGAAAGCTTGTGGGCATCCAAAAAAATGTTTTTTAATCAGATATTTAGAGGTCGAAGAACGACTTTGAGGATGGGAATGCCAGTTTTACGTCGCTAAAGTTGAACCTGACTTTGAAGAGTAAGCAGGACACGACTGGGCCCAAAGGATGCCTCGTTGACCAGCCTCTGACAGGTCAGCTGAAGATGACGGAAAAAGATGTTTCCCCCCAATTCTTGTAAAATATTGTGACCGTTTGAGTATAAAATGAATCCTAACTCTGAAATAAACAGACACATACACACTGTACTCCTCATACACTAATCACACGGGACAATCCATTTAAAAGCCTAAAAACTGGTCCAAACAATCAGCGGGAGGCGACCCGACGGTGAGTCACAATAACGTGGTGATAAACACCGCCCCCCCGCTCCCACCTCCCTCTAAGAACAGATTAAAGAGAGAGAGAAGGAGAGGATGTGTGTTGGTCTCTCGACCCAGCAGACACCTGTCCCTCCGTCCAATCACATCCACTCAGGGGCACGAGGGGGGGTAATCTCGTCACAGGAGACAGGTTTAAGTCTCGCTGTGTTTTAGGCTAGAAAAGCCGATAATCTGTTTTATTATGGAGAGATGATGAAGAGGAAGAGAGAGGAAGACGGACGGACGTTAAAGCAACAAAATGACGTCTGTGACCTCCTGCTGACCCACACTGACCTGTGATCAGGTGACTGTCATTCGTACGTCTGTTCTCACACTATGTAACCTACGTACGCTGCCAACTGTAGCTGCTGTTAGATCATGCTAGTTCAGTCTGTTAGCTGGGCTGTGCGGACTGTGAGCGAGTCTCTTCCGTTTGTCTGACCCAAATGTTTGTGATGTTCTGTTCGACAACAGCTGGCACTGTGTGTGTGTGTGTGTGTGTGTGTGTGTATCATGTTGATGAGGGAGTTTGTGGTAAAACACTTACGTATGGACCTCAGGCTGCTCCATGAAGCGCTCCACACTGAAACAAAACACAAACAAACACAGTCAACAGCACCGACCAGGTGTGTGTGTGTGTGTGTGTGTGTGTGTGTGTGTGTGCGCGTGATGGAGACAAATGAAATGAATCCAAGGAGACAAGGAGTGAAGAAAGAGAGAAAACAGGAAATACATTAACACAGAGTCTTCAGGACGTGTTGTCACGTGCAGGCGTGTTCAGCTCTGATCAATGCTGTGCGTCCTCAGTAATAATGTATAATCTGTATTAATGCAATAAAAACCTCTTTGCATAACATAATATGACTTATAACTATGAGGTGTTGCTATGGTTACCCACAGGTTAATACACCTGGAAATTTAATTTAAAGAACAATAACACTGTCGATCTGAACCTTCCAATCAGAAACCAGCACGACACATGAGCGTCACCTGTGTGTGTGTGTGTGTGTGTGTGTGTGTGTGTGTTGTTATTCTGCATATCGACCCCTCCCAACCCTGAGATCTGACCCCAAGACAACCCCGCACAGGGGTGGCCTGGAGGTGTGTGTGTGTCAGAATGACGGACACAGCGAGACACTGACATTCCCACAGCCCTCGAAGATGGAGTAGTTCACACCTCTCATGACCGGACGGTTAAAGCATCACTGTGTTCCCAGAAGAGGAAGAGGAAGAAGAGGAAGAGGAAGAAGAGTTTGTTTCCTCAGATAGTCCGCTTCCTTTGGAGGTCAGGTGTGAACCTCGTCTGAACCCTGGTGCTGTTCGTTTACAGTGGGAAACCCACACAGACCATCCAGAAATCCTAAGAGAGGAAATGACCTTGCTTGGCGTCTGTGTAACCATAGCAACACGCCGTAGTTTCTTGCTCTCCGCCGTCTTTTTCGTACCACTTTGATATATCTCTTTTTTTCTTCTTGGTCAGTCAGTGCTCGTTTCAGCAATACTGCCCCCAAACGAGCAACTGTTGTCACGGAGACTACGTCCAGGTTTTAGACAGTCTGCGGGGACGTCACGGAGACTACGTCCAGGTTTTTGACAGTCTGCGGGGACGTCACGGAGACTACATCCAGGTTTTAGACAGTCTGCAGGGACGTCACAGAGACTACGTCCAGGTTTTAGACAGTCTGCGGGGACGTCACGGAGACTACGTCCAGGTTTTAGACAGTCTGCGGGGACGTCACGGAGACTACGTCCAGGTTTTAGACAGTCTGCGGGGACGTCACAGAGACTACGTCCAGGTTTTAGACAGTCTGTGGGGACGTCACAGAGACTACGTCCAGGTTTTAGACAGTCTGCGGGGACGTCACGGAGACTACGTCCAGGTTTTAGACAGTCTGCGGGGACGTCACGGAGACTACGTCCAGGTTTTAGACAGTCTGCGGGGACGTCACAGAGACTACGTCCAGGTTTTAGACAGTCTGCGGGGACGTCACGGAGACTACGTCCAGGTTTTAGACAGTCTGCGGGGACGTCACAGAGACTACGTCCAGGTTTTAGACAGTCTGCGGGGACGTCACAGAGACTACGTCCAGGTTTTAGACAGTCTGCGGGGACATCACAGAGACTACGTCCAGGTTTTAGACAGTCTGCCGGGACGTCACAGAGACTACGTCCAGGTTTTAGACAGTCTGCGGGGACGTCAGATTGTTCAATAATCCGTTTTCGATTAAATTAAAATCTTTGTGCAGAGAATATCCTCGGGTCCAATTACTGCATTTTTTTAAATAGTTTGAGACGGCAGTGAAATTAATAAAGAGGACAAAGGAGAGAAACGATTGGAAATATTATTTCTCTTGTTGAGTCACAGAAAGAGAATAATTGAAATTTTAATTGAGACAGACAGAGTGACAAAGGCAGAGACATGGAATCTTAATCTGACTGTAAACGCTGGTTTGAGGCACTGTCAATTCAACATTGCTGATTTGAGTGTGTTTGTGCAAGTGTGTGTGTGTGTGTGTGTGTGTGTGTGTGTTAGGGAGATATACACACCTCTCCTTCAGGATGAACAATGCTCCCAGCTGGACGAGTACCGTGGACGCAAAAACCGCCAAAACCTCCAGTCGTTCAAACCTGTAGAGAAAAGGAGAGAGTGAGCGAGCAAGAAGCCGCCGGACAAGAGTAAATGTGGGACTGACTTTTAGTGGTTGGTGAGAGCTTGGTGAAATAAAAGGCTGAAAGACAGACGCCGAGCTGGACTGACTGCTGCTGGACTAGTCTCTGATATCAGCCGCTGCTGGACTAGTCTCTGATATCAGCCGCTGCTGGACTAGTCTCTGATATCAGCCGCTGCTGGACTAGTCTCTGATATCAGCCGCTGCTGGACTAGTCTCTGATATCAGACGCTGCTGGACTAGTCGCTGATATCAGCTGCTGCTGGACTAGTCTCTGATATCAGCCGCTGCTGGACTAGTCTCTGATATCAGCCGCTGCTGGACTAGTCTCTGATATCAGACGCTGCTGGACTAGTCTCTGATATCAGACGCTGCTGGACTAGTCGCTGATATCAGCTGCTGCTGGGGACCTGGATGATGATTGATCATCAATAATCTAATCAAAACTTTATATGTTGCTTTAACTTTATTTCATGATTAGATGCGTCACTCTCAGTTTACTGGACGACATCAACAAAGCGTCACCATCGGGCCGACACACAGCTGTAACTGCTGCTGACCTTCTGAACTTGTGACCAGGTCATAGGGTCGATCCTGTCAAAGTCTGTCCAGGATCAGCAGCTTTGTCTCAGTGAGTGGTTCACTGGGCTTATGGGGGTTAAAACCTGACGCTCTGTCAGTGATCTGATGGTCCAGCGCTCTACATAAAACCACTAAACTGAGCTTCTGCCTGAGCGAAGGGAGCATGCATGGATTAAAGCCAAAGTGTGATTACATACATGCAGAGGGTGAAGAGGGTGACGTGAGGACATTGCACTAATGATTTCAAAACAAAACCATACAGGAGCTTTAACGGCTCCATGTTGAAGGGCTGTTTTCTGTCATTACGGTTTCATCATATCTGCTAATTATTCTCCTGTTTAATTGAGTCACTGTTGTGTTTAAGAAGGTCTGATAATTGTGAAGTCCCATCACTCTCCTGGACCAAAAGATGATTCATTCACAGAAACTACTCATATTAAATAAAGCAGGTCGAGCTAAGGTTGAAAACGGAGATTCAGCTCGGCTCCAGTCTCTTCGTTCACGTTATGTAGATTAACGACTGCAGTCTTCTTATGATACCAAATTATTCAATAATAAAGACAACAAACACTGTGGCAACCTCCGTGTCTGTGAAATGAAGCCCATGCAAACTGCCAAAACTGTAGGTTTTAGACAGTCTGCGGGGACGTCACAGAGACTACGTCCAGGTTTTAGACAGTCTGCGGGGACGTCACAGAGACTACGTCCAGGTTTTAGACAGTCTGCGGGGACGTCATAGAGACTACGTCCAGGTTTTAGACAGTCTGCGGGGACGTCACAGAGACTACGTCCAGGTTTTAGACAGTCTGCGGGGACGTCACAGAGACTACGTCCAGGTTTTAAACAGTCTGCGGGGTCGTCACAGAGACTACGTCCAGGTTTTAGACAGTCTGCAGGGACGTCACAGAGACTACGTCCAGGTTTTAAACAGTCTGCGGGGAAGTCTCAGAGACTACGTCCAGGTTTTAGACAGTCTGCGGGGACGTCACAGAGACTACGTCCAGGTTTTAGTCTGCGGGGACGTCCGGAGACTACGTTCAGGTTTTAGACAGTCTGCGGGGACGTCACAGAGACTACGTCCAGGTTTTAGACAGTCTGCGGGGACGTCGCAGAGACTACGTCCAGGTTTTAGACAGTCTGCGGGGACGTCACAGAGACTACGTCCAGGTTTTAGACAGTCTGCGGGGACGTCACAGAGACTACGTCCAGGTTTTAGACAGTCTGCGGGGACGTCACAGAGACTACGTCCAGGTTTTAGACAGTCTGCGGGGACAGTCACGGAGACTACGTCCAGGTTTTAGACAGTCACGGAGACTACGTCCAGGTTTTAGACAGTCACGGAGACTACGTCCAGGTTTTAGACAGTCAGGTTTTAGACAGTCACGGAGACTACGTCCAGGTTTTAGACAGTCTTTGTGCCAGCATCTCATGTCGCCCAAAGGTTAATAGGTCGTCTCTGCACGCACATCCGTACATACTTCGTGAACCTTCGAAGACTTGGCGCCCATGCTGCAGGGTCAAAGGTCACGCTCTGCACAGCCAACAGCCTGTAGTTAATCTATATGGGCGCCACTTAGAAAACCTGCTGTCTGCTTGATTATTAGTTAATTAACTGGTTAGTTAACAACAAAAGTAAATCTAATCTAGATTAGATTTACTTTATTCATCCCAGAAGTGTCAAACATCCAAATCTGATTTCAGCTGAATGTCTTTAGACAAAAGATGTTTTCATTTATTTTGGAGCACAACAACTAACTGATTGATCGATTCCACAGCAGCTGAGTGTGACAGTGGTTCATAAGTATTTCCTCCACTAACTGAAGGACGTCAGTAATTTCTCTCACTAAAGCTAACCTCATTTAATTCCAGCTTGTAGATGAGCTGAAGTGGATCCGTCTAATGCCTGGCTAGTGCTGGACAGAAGAGAAGCTTAAATGTCGATACAACATCTGTGTTTACAGTGTGTGTGTGTGTGTAAACACAGATGGCTCTAATGATGATCATCTCAGTGGATGATGAGACGAAGGGTCACCACAACAGAAGAGAAGTGCTATATAAATAAATAAAGTTTAATTTAAATCAGTTTCATGGCTTTTGAGACAAAATACAAAATACAAAAAAAGAATTTAAAAAAAAAGAAAACGACACATCAGGTGTTTAAATGTCTGATTAATGACGTTTCTGCATGGAGACAAACATCTTAATGTAAACTCACCCAAACGAGTAGACCTGGCTGGGTTTCTTCATGGTCACCCAGGAGCTGATGAGACACGTGATCAAACTGCAGACCAGAAAAACATTAAAAATAAGTTACAGACGGAGACACAGAAAGACAAGGAAAGGACAAATAAAGACACCAGGACACGAGAGAGGTCGGCTGAAGTTCACTTCTTGTTTAATCTATCTTTTATTCATCACGATCTCATGATTCATTTTTCATGAGTAGATTCTCCATGAAAACAGCAGCACAGACTTATTTCACATCAAATAAACTCTGTTATCTAAAATAATGAACAACATTATAATTAATGAATTATATTTCATTTTGCTTGAAAACAACTACTGAATTATCAAAACTGCTTGTATGCACTCACCTGAAGAGGTCGAAGATGGTGAGGTACGTGTACGCCGTTAAAGCTGAAAGGACAAAAAAAAGAAACAAATATCATCACAAGTCGACGATGCAGGTGACATATTAGATCAGCGAATCAGGTGGGACTTCAAAAGACGTCTTTGCCTTAAAATGTTTCGAATGATTCGATGATGGAAAAGTCAAAAGAACTGGCTCCAAAACTCAGTCAGAGGCTCTTAATTAAAGGACTTAACTGGACGTAGACTCCGTGAAGTCAGACTGTCTAAAACCTGGACGTAGTCTCCGTGACGTCCCCGCAGACTGTCTAAAACCTGGTCGTATTCTCTGTGACGTCCCCGCAGACTGTCTAAAATCTGGACGTAGTCTCTGTGACGTCCCCGCAGACCGTCTAAAACCTGGACGTAGTCTCTGTGACGTCCCCGCAGACTGTCTAAAATCTGGACGTAGACTCTGTGAAGTCAGACTGTCTAAAACCTGGACGTAGCCTCCGTGACGTCCCCGTAGACTGTCTAAAACATGTTTCTGCTGTGAAGTTGGACATTTGAACACGAGGACTTATGGAGACTGACTCACTTCTGGAGCCAACCTCTAGTGGACGTTTGAGGAACTGCAGTTTTTGGCTCTTCCTGTTCAGTTGCTGCTTGGTCTTTAGTCCTGGATCAGGATCCAGCAGCAGTTATTTCACTCGACAGTTGGTCGACATGCCGGCCTGCTCGCCTCCGACTCGGTAATGAAGTTAGGAAGTCATCGAATCAACACAGCCAGGCTTTCACTGAGTCAATTACCTGAACAACAACATGGCAGTCAGCCAATCAGCCAACAGGTAAGCTGAAGGGCCAATTATCCAGTCAGTGGGTTAATTAGCCAGTCAGCCAACAAGCCAATAAACTAATCAGTCGGCTAACCAGCCAGCTACAGAGAGAATCAGTGTTGTCCCACTGGCCTGGCTTAGATACTGTCTATCCTGTCTGCCTGTCTTTCTGAACGACTGTCTGTCTTAATGCCGACCGACCAGCTTTCTGTAATCAGGCTGTGCTGTGGGGGATGAGGAGAGCGGATTAGAGCGGCTTTGTGCTGAGAGGAACATTTTGTTTCCCCACCACCGGCGTCCATGTTGGCCAACCTGACGCCGTGTAATCCTGACAGAGAAGCCCGGATAGACAGACAGGCAGCAGGGCTGAGTGACAGACAGACAGGCAGGAGGAGAGAGTTTAGAAGACAGATAGACAGGCTGATGGATCTGAATACAGACGGACAAATAGAGGGAAAGTGATTCAGAGAGAGAGAGAGAGAGAGATCCTGAACAAGACAAAGTAAAAACTAAAGAATGAACCAAAAGCTAACAGCAACATTGTTCACACTGTCAGTCCTGATTACAGTCAGTGGACTGTCAGAATTCAGACCTGGACCGCTCAGAACAGTCCAAAAAGCTAAACGCCTTCAGTGGTTGCCATTGTGACTACATAGCTGAAGGGGAGGGACCAGTGGGATTGAGTAAATGGCGGCCTTAACGACTTTAACGACTTTCGTTCACATCGCACCTCATACAACTAACAACCTGAACGACTGTCGTTCACATCGCACCTCAGGCGACTAACAACCTAAACGACTTTCGTTCACATCGGACCTCAGGCGACTAACAACCTAAACGACTGTCATTCACATCGCACCTCAGGCGACTAACAACCTGAACGACTGTCGTTCACATCGCACCTCATGCAACTAACAACCTGAACGACTGTCATTCACATCGCACCTCAGGCAACTAACAACCTGAACGACTGTCATTCACATCGCACCTCAGGCGACTAACAACCTGAACGACTGTCATTCACATCGCACCTCAGGCAACTAACAACCTGAACGACTGTCATTCACATCGCACCTCAGGCGACTAACAACCTGAACGACTGTCATTCACATCGCACCTCAGGCAACTAACAACCTGAACGACTTTCGTTCACATCGGACCTCAGGCGACTAACAACCTGAACGACTTTCGTTCACATCGGACCTCAGGCGACTAACAACCTAAACGACTGTCATTCACATCGCACCTCAGGCGACTAACAACCTGAACGACTGTCATTCACATCGCACCTCAGGCGACTAACAACCTGAACGACTGTCATTCACATCGCACCTCAGGCAACTAACAACCTGAACGACTTTCGATCACATCGGACCTCAGGCGACTAACAACCTGAACGACTGTGGTTCACATCGCACCTCAGGCGACTAACAACCTGAACGACTGTCGTTCACATCGCACCTCAGGCGACTAACAACCTGAACGACTGTGGTTCACATCGCACCTCAGGCGACTAACAACCTGAACGACTTTCGTTCACATCGGACCTCAGGCGACTAACAACCTGAACGACTTTCGTTCACATCGGACCTCAGGCGACTAACAACCTGAACGACTTTCGTTCACATCGCACCTCATACAACTAACAACCTGAACGACTGTGGTTCACATCGGACCTCAGGCGACTAACAACCTAAACGACTGTCGTTCACATCGCACCTCAGGCGACTAACAACCTGAACGACTGTCGTTCACATCGCACCTCAGGCGACTAACAACCTGAACGACTGTCATTCACATCGCACCTCAGGCGACTAACAACCTGAACGACTTTCGATCACATCGGACCTCAGGCGACTAACAACCTGAACGACTTTCGTTCACATCGGACCTCAGGCGACTAACAACCTGAACGACTTTCGTTCACATCGCACCTCATACAACTAACAACCTGAACGACTGTGGTTCACATCGGACCTCAGGCGACTAACAACCTAAACGACTGTCGTTCACATCGCACCTCAGGCGACTAACAACCTGAACGACTTTCGTTCACATCGGACCTCAGGCGACTAACAACCTGAACGACTTTCGTTCACATCGGACCTCAGGCGACTAACAACCTGAACGACTTTCGTTCACATCGCACCTCATACAACTAACAACCTGAACGACTGTGGTTCACATCGGACCTCAGGCGACTAACAACCTGAACGACTGTCGTTCACATCGCACCTCAGGCGACTAACAACCTGAACGACTTTCGTTCACATCGGACCTCAGGCGACTAACAACCTGAACGACTTTCGTTCACATCGGACCTCAGGCGACTAACAACCTGAACGACTTTCGTTCACATCGGACCTCAGGCGACTAACAACCTGAACGACTTTCGTTCACATCGCACCTCATACAACTAACAACCTGAACGACTGTGGTTCACATCGGACCTCAGGCGACTAACAACCTGAACGACTTTCGTTCACATCGGACCTCAGGCGACTAACAACCTGAACGACTTTCGTTCACATCGGACCTCAGGCGACTAACAACCTGAACGACTTTCGTTCACATCGCACCTCATACAACTAACAACCTGAACGACTGTGGTTCACATCGGACCTCAGGCGACTAACAACCTAAACGACTGTCGTTCACATCGCACCTCATACAACTAACAACCTGAACGACTGTGGTTCACATCGGACCTCAGGCGACTAACAACCTAAACGACTGTCGTTCACATCACACCTCATGCAACTAACAACCTGAACGACTGTCATTCACATCGCACCTCAGGCGACTAACAACCTGAACGACTGTCATTCACATCGCACCTCAGGCAACTAACAACCTGAACGACTTTCGATCACATCGGACCTCAGGCGACTAACAACCTGAACGACTGTGGTTCACATCGCACCTCAGGCGACTAACAACCTGAACGACTGTCGTTCACATCGGACCTCAGGCGACTAACAACCTGAACGACTTTCGTTCACATCGGACCTCAGGCGACTAACAACCTGAACGACTTTCGTTCACATCGCACCTCATACAACTAACAACCTGAACGACTGTGGTTCACATCGGACCTCAGGCGACTAACAACCTAAACGACTGTCGTTCACATCGCACCTCAGGCGACTAACAACCTGAACGACTGTCGTTCACATCGCACCTCAGGCGACTAACAACCTGAACGACTGTCATTCACATCGCACCTCAGGCGACTAACAACCTGAACGACTGTCATTCACATCGCACCTCAGGCGACTAACAACCTGAACGACTGTGGTTCACATCGGACCTCAGGCGACTAACAACCTGAACGACTGTCGTTCACATCGGACCTCAGGCGACTAACAACCTGAACGACTGTGGTTCACATCGCACCTCAGGCGACTAACAACCTGAAAGACTGTCATTTACATTGGAAGTCGTCATAACAACAACAACAATCTCCGCGCTGGTCCGTCAGAACTGAGAATGACTCTTGGACGGGACGAGTCCAGATTTAACCCTTCTCAAAGAAAGACAACCTGGATGACTGACAGCCTTCATCCTGCTGATTCTGAAAGTGAAATAATGCACTAATAAAGTGTTTAATGCAGACAATTTAATCCTGTTTAAAGTCCATTATTCTTCTGCTGTCTCCTGTTATTTTGATATGTGGCGTCTCATCTGTCCACCGGGATCAATGAGGTTTGATGTCTTCTTGTTGTGTTGAATTAAAAGCAGCAGACAATAAAAGCAATAATAATACAAACGCTGACATCACAGTGACCCTGAAACAGGCCGGACCAGGTCGATACCCGGGCTGAAATTTCCCCTAGCTGTGCTCGGATAGGTTTACATATACACCGCAACACACACACACATATATATACATACACACACAAACCCGGTTCAATTCCTTTATAAATCTCCTGCTTACAAACACTGACACCCAGAGGACGTGTGGATGTGATACCAGAGCAACAAACAGACGGGACATTAGTTTGGTCGAACACACACCTTCAACACAAGTACACAAACACAGCAACACACACAAATGTACACACATCAACATATGTACAGACACACACACACACACACACACACACACACACACACACACACACACAGGCCCACAGGGCCTGAACTTAATACCCAGAACAGAATGAAGGATTAAAATCCCCTGTTTGTTTTCAGAGGTGATCAATAGAGGAGGAGAGGAAACAAGTAGACGAGGAGATGAGGACAGAGGAGGTGGTTTGACAAACTCTGTACGATCTCTGACCACCGTCCCTCCTTCATCCTTCCTAACTTTAATTTACTTTGACATTGAAAACAAAGATGGAGGGTGACAAGAAAGGAGGAAACAAGTGAGCATGAAGGAAAGAAGGAAGGAATACAGATTTAAAATAAAGGAAGGAAGGAAGCGAAGGGTGAACAGACAGATCAGGAGAAACACGAGCAGGAGGTTGAATATTTAATGATGTCTGCAGAGGAGCAGCCCAAACACACACACACACACACAAACAGTGTGTGAGCACGTTTATAATGTGGACGCCTCAACTCTCTGTGATTTACAGAGTTTATGATGGACTGAAGTAAACTGCTGACAGCTGTAGCTGCTGTTAGCTCATGTTAGCTCAGTCTGTTAGCTGCTGTTAGCTCAGTCTGTTAGCTGCTGTTAGCTCAGTCTGTTAGCTCAGTCTGTTAGCTCAGTCTGTTAGCTGCTGTTAGCTCAGTCTGTTAGCTGCTGTTAGCTCAGTCTGTTAGCTGCTGTTAGCTCAGTCTGTTAGCTGCTGTTAGCTCAGTCTGTTAGCCGCTGTCTGTTAGCAAAGAGATTTGAATGGTCACTTTGTGTAGGAAGCTGACGTGGAGGGACCACCGACATTGTGAAAAAATAAATAAATAAAAGCCAACCAAAGAAGCTGCTGGAGCCAAATCCACCACGGTAACACACAAGCCGTACGTATGTTTTGTTTTCATATGTTGGTAGTCAGACGTTTGAGCTAACCGGGAAGAGGAGGGAGCGGAGTTGGTGTCGTGCCAGAACTGGATCTGAAGCTAGAAATTTGCAAGCAAGCTAAAGTTAGACAGCTAAAACCAGGAGCGAAGAGGACGCTGACGGAGGAAGCTAAGAAGAGAAAAGGAGAGAGTGAGCGAGCAAGAAGCCGCCGGACAAGAGTAAATGTGGGATTGACTTTTAGTGGTTGGTGAGAGCTTGGTGAAATAAAAGGCTGAAAGACAGACGCCGAGCTGGGCTTCATGTAGACCGACCCGACATGTTGCTCTTTATTCAGATTTTGTTCAAATGCTTTCAACAAGCTCAGCAGGACACACACACAGAATGAGATGCTAAATGTGCTAACCACAGCAAATAGCAGCTTAGTGTCACTGGTTCCGGTAAACAGTAACATGAGACCCAGAAAACACACACACACACACACACACACACACACACACACACACACACACACACACACACACACACACGGTGTCGGTTCAGCTCTTGTGTGCTGCAGATGTAAACTAAAAGCTTCTATTGAACGCCTCAACTGCTGCGGTGAGGAGGCTCCCCGAGGAGGACGAGAACCAGAGAGGAGGATGAAGGATGGAATGATACAAGAGGAGGAGGAAGATAAAGAGGAGGAGGAGGCTGGGATCACTGCCCAACGCTGACACTGCTGACCACTGAGGGGAAAGATGAGACCTGAGAGCTACGCACACATATCGCACACCTGACACACACACACAGACACACACACACACACAGTTTATTAATATTAACACGCAAACAAACACACACAGACACGCTGTGATTGTAAACAGAGGTCATATGTATGAAGTCATTTCTGGGCACGAGTCATTAACATAACACAAACGTTGTCAGAACGTTCCAAAACAAACATATCGTCAGTTTGAAGTGAAATAAAGCTCCCTGCGCTGTCCCTTTAAGAAACATGACAACTGAACGATTCATTACGTGTCCGTGACAACACGCGATGAAGGACGTCACATGACCACAGACCGACCGGAACAGTCCACACGAAACATGAAGGTTTCTGTCTAAAATAATTCACCGTCTGTCTGTCATGTACGTGAGAGGAGCCGTTACCATAGTAACCCTCCTGTTTGGTTATGTTTGATTATACGGTCACCGGTCCTTTAAATCGTCACATGACGAGCATCTCTAACCTCGTCTGGGAGATCAGTAAACTTTTAAAAAGGTCCATAGAAATAACACAACACACACACACACACACACACACACACACACACACACACACACACACACACACACACACACACACACACACACACACACACACACACACACACACACACACACACACACTTGGCCGCGGCCCACACAGACGGCTCGTCATCCTCAGCTATGACAAGAAACTTCTGTCGATATGAAACCGGACCGAAGCTCCGCGGCATCCATTTATGAAGTCAAAGGGGTTCTCGTGTCTCCACGTGGGATTTGAGAGGCAGCTGGCAGTGATACGTTAAACCAAACACGCCCTGACCTGACCCGCCTTCATGCCCCCTGTGCCCTGACCCCATACCCCGCCGATGATAATCAATGTAACATCATCTGTTAAGACAAAACGGGCATTAGCAGAGCTGAGAGGTGCTGTGTTAACAACCAGAGAGAGCAGTGATGTCACAGTGTACCGTCAGTACACTGTGACATCACTAATAGGTGTGGTCACAAGTGCAGTGAACAAAGTCTCCGTGACGTCCCCGCAGACCGTCTAAAACTTGGACGTAGTCTCCGTGACGTCCCCGCAGACCGTCTAAAACTTGGACGTAGTCTCCGTGACGTCCCCGCAGACCGTCTAAAACTTGGACGTAGTCTCCGTGACGTCCCCGCAGACCGTCTAAAACCTGGACGTAGTCTCTGTGACGTCCCCGCAGACTGTCTAAAACCTAGACGTAGTCTCAGTAACATCCACGCAGACTGTCTAAAACCTGGACGTAGTCTCTGAGACACAGATTTTTACCGGCAGGAGGAGAGTTTAGAGTTTTTGAAACTTTTGGGATTTAAATGTGTGTTAATCTTCACTCCAATTCATCCACCTGTGACTTGACCTCCACCCAGAACTCCATGATAGACTTCATATTCATACAGAGAGCGGACAGGAAAGAGACTGATGGAGAGGCGGAGCAGCATCCTTCAGATCTGTTAACGGATATCAAAACACGACAGCTCATTTTGGGTTCATGACAGACTTTTCAAGGCGGATCCCATGAGAGCAGATTCACAGACATCATCTGTGTGTTTCAGTGGTCGTCCTGAGCACACACACATGTACAGGCTTACTGAGTGTGTGTCGGCTGTACAGAAGCCCCCGTGGGACAAACTGCTTCACCAGCTGTGTTCTGACACACAGGAACACCGAGAGCCCAGGGACAAGACACACACTCGGATCACATGTGCACACTCGACCGTCTGTGGACGACAAACAAACAAACAAACTAACGGATATGAACACAAACACAACGTAGAAATCACAGATCCGTCCAGGTTCACCGGGATGTAGACGCTGAACCTCAGGACGAGGAGGAGAAAGAAGAGGAGGAGTGTTTATTCGTCTGTTGACACTTGACCTGGTTTTTTATGCAACGCTTAAGGCCAGGAAACAGCTGTAGACACAAACACACACAAAATGCTAAGCAATGCTAACTGTGCAGGTTCAAACCGAAGCTGTAACGTGTGAGGAAGAGTGAAAACATTTGGTATCCGCCTCCCTGAACCGGATCCATGTTTCCCTTCACAGCGTAGGCTGCGTTTACACTAGGGACTATGGACTAAAAAATGTATCCCGATAAGTTCTGGTATTTATCACGGTAACGATAAATAAACACCAATTCAGCCTAATCTTTCTGACTATAAGTCTATGACCGAAATCATAATAAAGGCGAGGGGGAGCTGGTGGTGTGTTGCTGTGGGCTCTCTCTCTCTCATCATCGGACACAAATCTAATTAAACTTCTTCGTGTCATTATATTTTGGTGTAAATTCCGAGTCGGACTCAGATTTAGAAGCTGGTACATAAAAAAAAAAAAGTGAGAACACACAGGTAGATGATCAGAGTTTAGTCTGTGAATCCACCTGGACAGTCTCAGCTTCACGGACATTTCAGGCTGTCTGTGGAGGTTCGACCAAGTGTCTGATTGGTGGCCAGAGCGTGAGGAAAGAGCTCCTCGCTGCGAGAAAAGAGCTCCTCTTTGTAAGGAAAGAACTCCTCGGTGTAAAGAAAGAGCTCCTCGCTGCGAGGAAAGAGCTCCTCTTTGTAAGGAAAGAACTCCTCTGTGTAAAGAAAGAGCTCCTCGCTGCGAGGAAAGAGCTCCTCGCTGCGAGGAAAGAGCTCCTCTTTGTAAGGAAAGAACTCCTCTTTGTGAGGAAAGAACTCCTCTTTGTGAGGAAAGAACTCCTCTTTGTGAGGAAAGAGCTCCTCTTTGTGAGGAAAGAGCTCCTCTTTGTAAGGAAAGAACTCCTCTTTGTAAAGGAAAGAACTCCTCTTTGTTAGGAAAGAACTCCTCTTTGTGAGGAAAGAACTCCTCGGTGTAAAGAAAGAGCTCCTCGCTGCGAGGAAAGAGCTCCTCGCTGCCCGGCGTATCTGCTCCGCCTTCCGCCATGTTTGTCAATGTGCGTGTTAGGCTGCGAGTGTGTCGCACACATACATACATCAATGGGAATTTATCACTTTTATCGTGGGATGACAAGCTTTGTTGGAGACCACACTCAGACATGTCTTCTGTCTGTCCGCCTGTGTCTCCAAAGATGATCGACAACAACTGACGTCAGACTTAAAGAACCTTCTGAACAACACAACCCGTGTTTATCATCGATGTTCGCAACACTTCAAACCAGATTTGGAGACGGCTTAGGAAGACTTGAAGCACCTCCACACAGAGCAGAGGAACCTTGGGAGAAAGAGACAGGTGAAAGAGAGACAGGTAAAGAGTGTGTGAGTGACACAATGCTGTGTGTATGTGTTTGGTCCGTGAGACAAAGAGCTGATGTCTTTACTTTGTAAAAGCTGAAAGATGATCCAGTTGTCCACTGCACAATTTGATCCAACTATACACACACACACAGTTCTGTAGATTCATCATCAGCTTATGTTTCAGCAACAGTGCAACAACGACTATGCTTAAACAGCACAACACACACACACACACACACACACACACACACACACACACACACACACACACACACACTGCAGCAGAGCTTAATGTGAAAAGTCACAAGATTTACCAAGAAGCCACTGGACAAGAGTCAATGTGGGACTGACTTTTAGTGGTTGGTGAGAGCTTGGTGAAATAAAAGACTGAAAGACAGACGCCGAGCTGGACTAGTCTCTAGGGATGTAACGATACACTCAACTTACGACTCGATTCGAGTCACGATTTTTTGTTCACGATACGATTTTTTCACGATTTTTTAAAATCAAAATGAGCTACAGACAAATTCTGACAAAATAAAATTATCTTTTTATTTGTAGGAAAAAAATCTCTCTTTACAGAAACTCTGAAACTGTTTGTGTTCTTATTAGGGCTGCCAGCAAGCAGCTGATCTGACCATTACCTTTCAGCTTGAAGTATGAGCTAACTGAAAATAAAAACAATTAAGATGATAGCTCGTTAACCCTTTGATGAGAGTCCACGGCCCCGGGAAACGGCGAGGTCCGGGCGCTGTAAACGCAGAGCCGGTCGCGGCGCACCGCCTCAGAGGAAGTGCGCCCGGCGGGGGTCAGCCGGCGCCGGGGAGAGGTCCCACAAGGGGATCCTCCCGCACCGTGCGGCCGTCCCTGACCCGTGCTTAGTTCCCCCGTGCAGACTGCGCGGAAGTTGCGGAGAAGTTGCGGTGATTGGTTAAAATTGCAACACCGCCCTGAATTCACGGGGATTCACTGAAGTTGCGTTGAAGTTGCAAATCGCAACATCGTGAATTTTCTGGAGGGTCTGTGTTATGGTATCATTTACTGTACAGTCAGGCCTGACGCCGACTACCACTACTGCGCATGTGTGTAGGTGTGTGTGGGTGTGTGTGTGTGTGAGACACAGAAAGGCAGACGCGGCAGTGGAAGCTGCAGCCACAACGTGACCTATTTCTAATTAAAAAAAACTTACTCTCGCATTCGCCAAGAATCGCGATTCATTTTTTATGTGAACCAGTGCGAGTCGTCACGCATTTGTACCGATTTTAATCGTGTCACGATGTATCGTTACATCCCTACTAGTCTCTGATATCAGCCGCTGCTGGACTAGTCGCTGATATCAGCCGCTGCTGGACTAGTCGCTGATATCAGCCGCTGCTGGACTAGTCGCTGATATCAGCCGCTGCTGGACTAGTCTCTGATATCAGCCGCTGCTGGACTAGTCGCTGATATCAGCCGCTGCTGGACTAGTCGCTGATATCAGCCGCTGCTGGACTAGTCGCTGATATCAGCCGCTGCTGGACTAGTCGCTGATATCAGCTGCTGCTGGGGACCTGGCTGATCAGAAGTAATGTAATCAGAAGAAATACTCGAGTACAGCTGGACACAGTTACACAGATTGAGATTACAAACTGGAGCCAACAAATCACTACTTCCTGTTCATGAGGTTCGTCTTTACACACATTTATGAGTGTTTTTAAAAAAACACGTGTAAACACTGTCGACATCATGTTCTCTGCACAGTCAGTGAACTGGAAAAACAAAAACACACACACACACACACACACACACACACACACACACACACACACACACACACACACACACGATAAGCTGCAGTCTGATTATCTCTTCAGGCAGCTTCACAGGTCAACGAAGGGTTACCCGCCTCAGCGCACAAGGACGTCATGTATGGAGTCTATACAGCCGTGTGTGTGCGTGTGTGTGCGCACGTGTTTGCAAATACGCCGACAGTCATGACCAGAACACTGGGCCAGATTGCAGTGTGTGTGTGCGTGTGTGTACGTTTATGTGTATATGGTATAGTGTGTGTATTTACACGTCTGTTAAGCCGTTAGTCATGAGCTAATGGGGCCAAAGAAGAGTGTGTGTGTGTGTGTGTGTGTTTGTTTCTGCAGTACAGGCATGTACAGTATGTACATATGAGGCTTTGTGGTGTAGCAGTTGCTCTACAACATGGTATTAGACTTGCAAAGGGGGGTCAACAGGGACACGTGTGTGTGTGTGTGTGTGTGTGTGTGTGTGTGTGTTTCTTCATTTAAAAAGGAAATGCACTGCAGGCGTTGGATGTACACATTTGGTACAAACAGTTCAGGCTGGAAGAAGCGACAGAAGCTTTGAACAGCAATAAGGAACAAGCAGCAGACGGACATGATTTGGAGTTTGTTGCATTGAATTCTGGATTGTGGGTTAGGGTTAGCTAAAGTATTGGCACCCCTGGATTTTTTTCCAGAAATGCACCATTTCTCCCCGAAAAGTGTTGAAATTAAAATTGTTTTGAAAAAAGAAAAAAATTTGACGTCATTATACACAAAACTCCAAAAATGGACTGGACTAAATCATTGGCACCCTATTAAAATCATTTCATTTTAAGCATGTGATGTTCATTTAAACTTACCTGTTGCAATATATCAAACCTGAAGCCAGTTGGAGTGTATAAAAGACCGAACCTTTGTGTTGTGTGCCACACCAAGCATGGAGAAGAGAAGAATCGACAAAACAATGCAACACTGGAGAGTTTGAATGGTGGATAAACAACCTCAGTCAACTTCCACACAAATTCAGGCTGTCCTGCAGCTCCAACCATACGGCGTCATCTGAACGGGATGAGGCGCTATGGCAGGAGACCGAGGAGAACCCAACTTCTGACACAGACGAGAAAATAATGTACCCGAGTAAGCCTCGATCCTTCTGGGAGAAGGTTTTGTGGACAGATGAGACTAAGGTAGAGCTTTTTGGCAAAACACGTCATTCTCGTGTTCACAGAAAACCTGTAGAGGCCTGTAGAAGAAGTTGGTACCTACAGTCAAACATGGTGGAGGTTCAAAGCTGTTTTGGGGTTGTTTTGCTGCCTCTGGCACTGGGTGCATTGACTGTGTGCAAGGGATCATGAAATCTGGAAAGTGTCAAAAGATTTTGGCCTGTAATGTAGGGCCTAGTGTCAGAAAGCTGGGTCTGCGTCAGAGGTCATGGGTGTTCCAGCAGGACAGTGACCTGAAACACCTTGAAAAACTCCCAGAAATGACTGGAGACAAAGCAATAGAGAACTCTGAAGTGGCCAGCGATGAGTCCGGATCTAAATCCCATAGAACACCTATGGAGAGATCTCAAAATTGCTGTTGCGAGAAGGCAACCTTCAAACCTGAGAGACCTGGAGCAGTTTGCAAAAGAAGAGGGGTCCAAAATTCCAGTTGGGAGGTGTAGGACGCTCGTCGATGGTCGTAGGACGCTCGTCGATGGTCGTAGGACGCTCGTCGATGGGTGTAGGACGCTCGTTGATGGTCGTAGGACGCTCGTCGATGGTCGTAGGACGCTCGTCGATGGGTGTAGGACGCTCGTTGATGGTCGTAGGACGCTCGTCGATGGGTGTAGGACGCTCGTCGATGGGTGTAGGACGCTCGTCGATGGTCGTAGGACGCTCGTCGATGGGTCTAGGACGCTCGTCGATGGGTGTAGGACGCTCGTCGATGGTCGTAGGACGCTCGTCGATGGTCGTAGGACGCTCGTCGATGGGTGTAGGACGCTCGTCGATGGGTGTAGGACGCACAACCAAATATTAAGTTGAGGGTGCCAACAATTTTGTCAGGCCCAATTTTTTTCTCCTTCTTTGTGTTGTTCCAAAGCACTTTATGGACAAATAAACATATCTATACCAAAACATTTGTAATGGCAACACTTTTCTGGGAGAAATGGGGAAAAACTCCAGGGGTGCCAATAATTTCGTCGATAACTGTATATGATCGCGACGAAATGATGATGACAACGATGACGACTGCATTCACTTTGATTACAAATATTCATAACAGAAGTTATCCCATGACACTTTTCAGGCATCTTTCTCTTGAACGTGGCCGCCTCTAGTTTGAATTCAACCTCACGGGGTGTTCAGTGTATCCTGGCTCGGACGCCTTACCACAGGAGCGCCCCAGGGCTCGATGCTGGGGCCGCTTCCATTCCCAATCTACACCACCATGGCTTCTCCTAATACTGCTATGTAGATGACACTCAGCTCTATCCGTCTCTGAATGCCTCCCAGACATACCTACCTCTCTAAAACTGAACTGCTGCTCCATGACATCGACATCAGCATTGACTCATACAGACATATGTTACCTTCTCCAATGAGAGACGCCAGGCTCTCTACCTTCACAGACCTCCTGAAGACTTCCAGCTCTTCAGAGAGGACCTCCTCTACAACACTACCAACAGCTGGACATACATCTACCCACAGCACTTAGTGCTGCACTAACATGCGGTGAAAGGTTATTATGTGAAGCACATCTGTGTGTGTGTGTGTGTATGTATGTGTGTGTGTGTGTGTGTGCGCACTGTCAGTCTAATGAAGTGAAAGACAAACAGTGAACGCTCCACATCATCAGACATGAAGAGATCTCATTGGTCCTGACACACACACAGAGCGATGTTCAGCCTGTCAGTGTTTGGATTGTCGTAGAGTCTTGTCCTCCAGGCAATCATGTGACAAACATTTTACCAGTATGGACGTCACGGAGACTACGTCCAGGTTTTAGACAGTCTGCGGGGACGTCACAGAGACTACTTCCAGGTTTTAGTGAAGCCAACAAACAAGGGGTTTATCGATCGGACTATAGTGCATCAGAACATCTCAGGTATGAAATTAATCTGCACATGATCCAGTTCAAGACCAAACAATTCTCTGGATGTTGACAAAGACCAGAACAACAGACTGGGTAAGACTTTTCAGCAAAGCGGTTGTTGAACACTTGCAGTTCCTTTCGGCCGGTGAGGAGAAATGAGGACTCATCAGTTGGTATAAAACAGCAGTCAAAAGATCAATCGATCGATCCAAAGATCTATTAGCAGCCGCGCTGCATTTAACTTTTCTGAATATTTAGATTTTAGTAACGAGCTCATCAAGGTGAGGAAGGCCGGTTTCACAGCTGGTGAGGAGTCGAGGCGATCAGATGGATAAAGCTTGTGAGTTTACAATCTGAAGTAGCCGCTGACTGTAGGAAAAGACATGAAGGAAAAGATGTGCGAGCGCTGCGTTCGCTGCCCCTCTGAGCGTAGGAGACTTTATACATGACGAGAAGTCTGACTGACAGTATTGAGATGGGGCCGCTGTCTGCTCCTGTTGTTCTCATCAGGGACCGAGTATCGACGGCGGTGTCGCCTTCCCCTCCGTTTGTTCGATACCTGTCCTCCGCTTCCTGTCTGTGCGACACCCGACGCCGCTGTACGTGTGTGTGTGTGTGTGTGTGTGGCTTGTGCTGCAGTATTTGCAGGCCGGGCGGCTCAGCAGGGATAAGGTTGCATGTTGTTCTTTTCATGGCAGCGTTTTCCTGAGTGATGGAATCCCTGAGAGGATTTAATGTTGGTGGCAGTCACGAGCCTCGCTGACCATAAACACTGCGTCTCACCGCACAGCTGTCTCACCGCACAGCTGTCTCACCGCACAGCTGTGGTATCTGGTTTTGAGAAGCCGGCAGCAGATCCTTCAAGTCCTGGAAGTTTGGACGTGTGGCTTCCATGGATCATCAACTTGTTGTTGATTGGACTGAGGAACACCTTGAACACCTTGAACTGGCCGTTGTTATCCTCAAACCATTCCTGAACTTGAAGAGGCCGATGCCAGAGAATAATGTTTCCATCAAAGTGTGGACAACAATGCTTAATCAGGGGGTACGTGTCAAGACAAGAGGACCAGAGGACCCAAAGACCTAAAGACCCGAGGACCTAAAGTCCTGAGGAACTAAAGACCTAAAGACCTGGGGAACTAAAGACCTGAGGACCTAAAGTCCTGAGGAACTAAAGACCCGAGGACCTAAAGTCCTGAGGAACTAAAGACCCGAGGACCTAAAGTCCTGAGGAACTAAAGACCCGAGGACCTAAAGTCCTGAGGAACTAAAGACCTGAGGAACTAAAGACCCGAGGACCTAAAGTCCTGAGGAACTAAAGACCTGAGGACCTAAAGTCCTGAGGAACTAAAGACCTGAGGAACTAAATACCTCATCATTTTGACATTTCTGACTCCAAAAAATCCTGGAACATCGTCATCACATCGTGAGTTTTCGAGCGCGTTGAATAAACTTAAGCTTTGACCTCAACTCAACCACAGCGACTCGAGTTTACCTCCACACGACATGCATCTGATGAGACCTCCTGAAACATTCATTGATATTTGATTAATTCAAATTCCCCCGCAGACACTCTCTGCACACCTGCGAGCTCTGCTGCGTGTACGGAGGTTTGTCCTTGCGTGTCTCTTAGCGTCCTAAATATAAGCCCGTCACATCGTCCACGGCGAAGCCGGCAGACAGCTCAGCTGAGGCAGAGAAATGGGTCTAAGTGCTGCTGCTCTGCTCACGCAGCAGAACACAAACACACTCAGAGCACGCTTCAGACCAACACTGATATTTATGGAAGCTACCGACGGCCGAAATTTCATGCACACACTCAGATCTTTATTGTTTCCAGCAGACTTTCAGAGCCTAATCTGACCACAAATCTGCCAAAATACTCGAAAAGCGCGTCAACGCCACGAGCAAACAAAGCACTCAGGGGAACTCATGGGAAATCTGTTCCACCTTATTTATTCAGTGACGTTTCATCACTTTCACAAGCGTGTTGCACGTCTGCGGCGTGAGACACGAGGTGGACAGCACCACCATGTCCAGAACTCACTACGTTTGGTATGTTGACCCGTCAGACTTCGTCTGTAGTCGAATCAACAATGAACACGGTGAGTACAGGTTAAAGTTACTGAGAGAAAAACTACTAGATACACCTTTAATGACCGTCTTTGGAGTGTTGTTGTCCTGACTGCTGGATCAGGATCCTCCAGAGAGACAGACCTGCGAACACACTTCCTAAAGACGTCGTCAGTGTGTGTGTTCAGCTGTCAATCTGTGTTTACTGTGTGTGGACAGGTATCTCCACCTGTTAACGTCTGTGTCACTGTGTGTGTGTGTGTGTGTGTACTCACCCATGCTGTTGGTGGAGCTACACCACATCAGCAGACAGCCGGTGCACAGCAGGTTGAGAGCGCCGAACAGCAGGATCCTCCACGACTGGAAACGACAAACAAACAAAACAAGTGAACAAAGAGCAGCAGAGAGGCTCAAAGGTCGGGCAGTCTACGATCTCCAGCAATCGCGGCGGACTCTTTAAAACATGTTCGTCTTTCTCGGATATTGTTTAAAGATTTAATCAGAAACTCGCACAATAAAACAAAAATGATACAACGCTGCAGTGCAACATGCATAAGAACATAAATCAAATGAAAAATACATCTTATACAGCAAAATGAAGCACAGCAGCTGCAGCCAACAGTCACATCTTTAACACATTATGAGCATTCATAAAGTCCTGACGAGCAAAGCGGCTCGTTCCGTTTTCCCCTCTCGCGTCCTCGGACGCCGACCTTCCTCTGAGCTGGTTTTTCTGTGACAAACTGAATCAGACCTGTGAACACGCTAGTCCGGTCCTTGTTCAGTTCAGAGCAGGTCGACCGCGGGGCAGGGAGCTCACTCTGCATCCAGCAGGCAAAAACCCAGCAGCTCCCAAACGGTTTGTAGGTTTGGATTTAGATTAGACGCCGGCTGGTCGCCCGCCAGACAGTCAGGGAACCCCTGATCAGGAGTCCAGCTCTCAAGGAGCTTTGCATTCTCCACGTTTGTTGTCTCTAGTGTCAAAGTCAGACCCCAGCTCTCCAGCAGCAGCTGATATCAGAGACTAGTCCAGCAGCGGCTGATATCAGAGACTAGTCCAGCAGCGGCTGATATCAGAGACTAGTCCAGCAGCGGCTGATATCAGAGACTAGTCCAGCAGCAGCTGATATCAGAGACTAGTCCAGCAGCAGCTGATATCAGAGACTAGTCCAGCAGCAGCTGATATCAGAGACTAGTCCAGCAGCAGCTGATATCAGAGACTAGTCCAGCAGCAGCTGATATCAGAGACTAGTCCAGCAGCGGCTGATATCAGAGACTAGTCCAGCAGCGGCTGATATCAGAGACTAGTCCAGCAGCTGCTGATATCAGAGACTAGTCCAGCAGCGGCTGACATCAGCGACTAGTCCAGCAGCGCCTGACATCAGTGACTAGTCCAGCAGCGCCTGACATCAGCGACTAGTCCAGCAGCGGCTGACATCAGCGACTAGTCCAGCAGCGCCTGACATCAGTGACTAGTCCAGCAGCGCCTGACATCAGCGACTAGTCCAGCAGCGGCTGACATCAGCGACTAGTCCAGCAGCGGCTGATATCAGCGACTAGTCCACTTCGTCCTCTTCACTCTCTGCTCCTCTGCCATCATGTCCATAAAAGCTGCTGGGCCTGGAAACCTCTTCTTCTTCTTTTTTCCCAGTGGTACAAACAGTAACAAACAGACCTTAAATCCGGACAAACTGAGCTAACATGAGCTAACAGCAGCTAACAAACTGAGCTAACAGTAGCTAACAGCAGCTAACAAACTGAGCTAACAGCAGCTAACAGACTGAGCTAACATACTGAGCTAACATCAGCTAACAGCAGCTAACAGACTGAGCTAACATGAGCTAACAGACTGAGCTAACATGAGCTAACAGACTGAGCTAACATGAGCTAACAGACTGAGCTAACATGAGCTAACAGCAGCTAGCAGACTGAGCTAACATGAGCTAACAGCAGCTAACAGACTGAGCTAACAGCAGCTAACAGACAGAGCTAACATGAGCTAACAGCAGCTACAGCTGTCAGCAGTTTACTTCACTGTCCATCATAAACTCTGTAAATCACAGAGAGTTGAGGCGGAGCAGCCGGAGGACATCAGAGGGAAAACCAGAAAACATTTCCTCCATAAAATATGATCCAGTTTCACCAGAATCAGTGAAATAGTTGCTGCTGTGTGACTTAGTGCCGTAAAGCGTTACGTACTTCTCCCGACCCGGAGCCCAAAGTTACATAGTGTGAGAACAGACGTACGAATGACAGAGACACCGTTCACCTGATCACAGGTCAGAGTGGGTCACCTGATCACAGGTCAGAGCGGATCACCTGATCACAGGTCAGTGGGTCACCTGATCACAGGTCAGAGTGGGTCACCTGATCACAGGTCAGAGTGGGTCACCTGATCACAGGTCAGAGTGGGTCACCTGATCACAGGTCAGAGTGGGTCACCTGATCACAGGTCAGAGTGGGTCAACACATTCTATACCAAGGTTCATGGTGGACTTGAACCAGCTACCATCTGGTTCCTGAGCCATGTCCCTTACTCAGCCTAAAACCTGATTTGATCACATGTGTTAATGCGATCAGCCTTAATGTAACAAAACTCTGTTGTTACTCTTCGTCTGCCTCCGTGTGGAATCAGCAGAATTCCCAATGATGAACAAAAATGAAAAAATAAAAACCACGAGTCTGAAGTCGCCTTCAGAAAGTGTGTGTGTGTGTGTGTGTGTGTGTGTGTGCTGGCCTGTCACTTCGTGTTGGACTCATACGCCGTGGTGGGGAGCGCCGAGTGCTGTGAAATCTACAATTACTGTGGTGTGCTGTGTTATGACAGCACTGGGGCATCTGGTGACAGCACTAGCCAGCGACAGGCATGGGAGACTGGGAGAGTGTGTGTGTGTGTGTGTGTGTGTGTGTGTGTCCACGGTTGTTTAATCCTGGCGCTCTGCTGCCCCCGTCTGTTTGTCAGCTGTGTGGTTACACGTGACATTGGAGTGACCAGGTACTACTACCAGGAGCCAGGCCTGATGACATCATTGCGTGCTGCCGCGTCCTGTCACCGCATCCAGGGTGACGCTCAGAGCCTAAACATGTTTTATGTGACAAACATGAAGGTCTTCACAGGACATTAAAGGGAGATGAAACTCTGAGGAGACGCATCAGGAGAAACTTCATGGAGGAACTTTATATTTTTTTTTCTTTCATCAGTGTTTAATGACCTGAAGATGAGATTAATTAGTAATTATTAGATCTACAGACGCTGCAGGTCCTCTTCCTCTGAGTCCACCATAGTTTGTCTCTCCTCTGCTGATTAGGACAAGGTGTCACCTCAGACCTTCATGTGATAATCATCAGTTATCTGAGGGTTCAGTCTGCTGGGAATGAACCATGCGATGTGTGTGAATTCAAGCACTTTCAAGGCGCCTAAACCAAAACTTTCCAGGCAGAAAACTGCCGCACGCGTTATTCTACCAGCTGTTCTTTTTGACAGTTTAATGTGACGAGCGAACACAAACAAACGTGACGAAGGTTTCAGGTCAAATATTTTGAAGAGTTTTGGTTAAATGATTGGCTTCGGTTTAAACGAGGCAGCTCATGTCTTCACTCATTGAAATCAGTGAGGAAGAAGAGCGTGAGCGCTCTGCTGGAGCCTCGAGGCATCACCAGCAGATCGGCCAACAGGTAACCCTCATCACCTGCCGGTGTTCCTCCTAATGTCAACACTGACCAGCACCAACACGAGCTACAGTCACAGACTAAACTGCAGGACATGTTTCAGAGGAAACACTGACTGCACCTACAGACATCCAGACCAAGAAGACGAGGAGGAGGAGGACGAGGAAGAAGACAAGGAGGACGAGGAAGAAGATAAGGAGGAGGACGAGGAAGAGGACGAGGAGTCGTCGATGTCTGAGGTCCTCTCGTGTAAACATGTTTAGAACCAGCAGAGTTTAGAGTCGTCACATTTAAATCAGCGTTAAATAAACGCTGTTCACGAACATCCACCAAATTCAGCACGGCGAGCTCAAGAAGGGAAGATATTTTTAGAAACCTTTCTGCTTTATTGGGTTGAGATAGCTGCGACATGAGCCACCAGGTGAGCCACCAGGTGAGCCACCAGGTGAGCCACCAGGTGAGCCACCAGGTGAGACCTGATCTTGTCCTTAAAGTTTAATCTAACTGTTAAAAGTCTGGACAGAAGAGTCACATCAGACATATTCTCATCAGCGATGGTGACAGTGGAGACAACAACTCCCATGATCCCTCACTACTAACTCGTTACAGTATCACCCTGACATTCAGACGGAGCTTCATTTTCTATTTAATGTTTGGTTTGATCAGAAATAATAATAAAAATATTTAAATAAACAAAAACGCTGAGCACAACTGGAGAAACCTGTCAGCTGACTCACCGTCGTACTTGAGTCCACGTCGAGTCAACCGGAACGAACAAACCATAAATAAACTCTCTGATTTCAAAATAAAACCTCAATTCAACAGCACTCTAAATAATAAACGACCAAGAAAGACGACAAAGAATCAGCCGGACGCACATAAAGAGCTTCTCACCACAGCCTGAACATCATTATTATTACTACACACACTTATCACACACACAGGTCACACACACTCACCCGTCTGTCCGAGGAGACCAGTCTGAACTCCTGAACCAGTTTTCCAAACACGGATCTGTGCGTCTTCCTGAACGGGTGGATGGTGCCCTGTGAGTGAAAACACGTGATAATAATTAATAACACAAATTTGAGAACGGTGAAACGACTCTGTGCAGTTCGTTAGAGCTCAGCCGCTTCAGCAAGTCTCTGACAGGAAAGCTTAGACCGCCACCAAGTGGTGAGACAGCGTATGACACTGAGACAGTCAGAGCAGCAGGAAGTATTACTCCTCACAGAACCAAGGTCCAGCTGTGGAGAGGACAGATGTGTCCTGTCTAGCTGTAGAGGGACAGATGTATCCTGTCCAGCTGTAGAGGACAGATGTATCCTGTCCAGCTGTAGAGGACAGATGTATCCTGTCCAGCTGTAGAGGACAGATGTATCCTGTCCAGCTGTAGAGGACAGATGTGTCATGTCCAGCTGTAGAGGGACAGATGTATCCTGTCCAGCTGTAGAGGACAGATGTGTCATGTCCAGCTGTAGAGGACAGATGTATCCTGTCCAGCTGTAGAGGACAGATGTATCCTGTCCAGCTGTAGAGGACAGATGTGTCATGTCCAGCTGTAGAGGACAGATGTATCCTGTCCAGCTGTAGAGGACAGATGTGTCCTGTTCAGCTGTAGAGGACAGATGTGTCCTGTCCAGCTGTAGAGGACAGATGTGTCCTGTTCAGCTGTAGAGGACAGATGTGTCCTGTCCAGCTGTAGAGGACAGATGCGTCCTGTCCAGCTGTGAGCTGTGTGATCTCTGGGTCAGTGTGTGTGTTCTCTTGTAGACTCATCAAGGCTTCAGCCTTGTAATGAACCAGAGACACTCACCAAGACGTACGTGTCGTGCTCGTGCTTCTTCCTGTGCAGGTGGACGTCTGTGGACGGATGAGAGGACACAAGTCAAAACAGGAAACTCGCAGACTCCACTCTCTGCTCTCGAACTTCAGCTGATCTCATGACATCATGCACTTGTTACAGCGGCTCATAATCAGGGTGCAACTAATTATTTCTACAAAAATAGAACAAAACAGGAAGATGTTTGATCACCAGTTATTACTGATCCTTTAACTGATTAAACATCCTGGATTAAATATCTACCTGTCACCTTTTACACTCTCACATACGTCATGTGACACATAATAATATAAACAGTGTTGATATTATAGCTCATATTTATACAACATTATCTTTTTACACACTCTGTTTACATATTCATATTATATTATGCACACTGTTTTCATGTTCATGTTTACAGTCTCTGTGTCAGACGGAGGCGAACGAACAGATGTGATGGAAACTGTGATAACTGAAATTTACATTGAACTGTTTTAATACTAACTCATGAAGTTTAGCTGAGTTAACTGAAAGTTCCTGTGACTGACTGATCAGATGCTTTTTTACAGTGTACCGTACACTCAATAAGTTTGTGAGTTAAACCGACCTGACAGTTTTTACAGTGTACTGTACACTGACTTTAAGTTTGTGAGTTAAACTGACCTGACAGTTTTTACAGTGTACTGTACACTCAATAAGTTTGTGAGTTAAACTGACCGGACAGTTTTTACAGTGTACTGTACACTTAATAAGTTTGAGAGTTAAACTGACCGGACAGTTTTTACAGTGTACTGTACACTCAATAAGTTTGAGAGTTAAACCGACCTGACAGTTTTTACAGTGTACTGTACACTCAATAAGTTTGTGAGTTAAACTGACCGGATAGTTTTTACAGTGTACTGTACACTCAATAAGTTTGTGAGTTAAACTGACCGGACAGTTTTTACAGTGTACTGTACACTCAATAAGTTTGTGAGTTAAACGGACCTGACAGTTTTTACAGTGCGGGCCGTACTTTGGACATCACAGCTGGCTGGATTAGCGACACACACACACACACACACACACACACACACACACACACACACACACACACACACACACACACACACAGAGCTCGGGCCCGGTTCAGACCCGTTAACACCGGAACCGACCCGTTCGCCGGTTTGACGACGTGTTGTTAGCAGTTAGCCTGTTAGCATAACAAACCTGAGTCGTTGACGTTGATGACGTCCACCGACACCATGTCCGGCTTGTCCAGCGGCACCACCTTCCTCTCCGTCATCCCGGACGGCACCACGTCCGGCTTCGGGCCGAGCTTTCTGGGGTAGAAGTCCCCGGCGGTGTACGACAGAACCGAGGACGTGGACATCGCTCCGTTCAGCGCCATTTTGGACCTCCCGTTCCCACGGGCCTCTTCCGTTATCTGGCGGCGCCGCGCATGCGTCGCAGAGCACGCAGTGGGAAGTTCGGTTCTTTTTAGGGAGTCGGATCATTTGACTCAAATCAAATCAAATAGATTAGATTAGACTTTTATCCCAAATTCACTTGTTCCAGCAGCAGAAAGTGTAATTGTACTACAGAAGTAGAATCAAATAAAAGGGTAAAAACCCATAGAAATGAAACAGACAGAAATATCTATAACCTACACAATAAACACAAGAACAACCAACCGTCAAAACAGACAAGTACTGAGGATGGAACCAAATCAAATCAGATTTTATTTGTACAGCCCAAAGTCACAAAGTCCATTTTACAATCTGTACAGGGAGTGACTCCCTCTGTGCTTAGACCCTCGGAGAGAGTGAGGAAAAACTTTAACAGGGAAAAAATGTGGAAGAAACCTCAGGAAGAGCCACAGAGGAGGGATCCCTCTGCCAGGACGGACAGACGTGCAATGGATGTCAGTGTACAGAACAAATCAACACAGACAGATTGTACAATTACAATGACTGACAAAATGACAATGAATCACAATGACTGATAAAATGACAATGAATGATAAAATAATTACAGTAGCAGTGGAACCTGTGATAGAGACACAGAGACACAGATGCTCAGCAGCAGCAAACTTCCTACTACTTTCTTTTTTTTCTTTTTTTAAATTTAAATTTTTAAATTAATTAATCCAGATCTCTCATTATGATTTTCCTCCCTTCTCTACATTTCCCACATTCTATTATACTTTTGACACTGTTCTCCACTGCTCCTGTCCTCTGCACCCTGCCATCATCTCTTCCTCCCTTTCATATCCATGACATTCAGCCATCACATGCTCCACTGTCTCTCTCTCCACAGCTACACAGACCAGTTGGATGTTTCCCTAACATACTGAGTGTGTTATTCAGTTTACTGTGCCCTGTTCTTAGTCTGCTCATGGTCATCTGCTCTGCTCTGCTACCTCCACAACACCCCACCTGTCCAACTTCACCTTGTAGTTTATAGAAATGTCTCCTCTTTTCCTGGTTCTTCCAGTTTTGTTTCCACTGATTGATTATTTCAGTTAATGTTACTTTCATTTCCACCTCCTCCTCCCGAGGTGAGCTGGTACCCACATGAAGGCTATTTCCAGCACGTAGTGATGGGAAGTTCCTTTTCAGGGAGTCGGATCATTTGACTCAGCTCACCAAGAAGAGCCGGCTCTTCATCTGACCACTTATACCAGGGGTCAGGGCCGTTTCTTGCTATATGCAGACTATGCGGATGGCTGCGGGGCCCCCAAAATGCAAGTTCAGCCTCAATAAACTTTGGCAAAGTATTCTCCCAAACTTTTGTTGGCACTTTTTCCAGGAACATGCTGCATTTGTTACATTTATTTATGTGTTCTAGCCTGTTTTCCTCTTAAAATGTAACAGACTGTTGCATCGCCTCAGATCATCAGTTTGACAAAATAGGGGACGCCAAATACCATCTTGCATAGGGCCCCCAAACAGCTAGAAACAGCCCTGCCAGGGGTGTGCAAACTTCTTTTAAAGAGGGACAGATGTCAGAGTCTGCAAATCTGTGAACACAATGTTTCACTCTTGCTCTTGTCTTTAACAAAATCATTGAGAAAGTAACATTTAGTGTGACATCTACAGATAAATAACAGCAGCAGTTATGTCCTTAAAGGTTCAAATGCTTCATTATGTCAACCAGATCAATCAGCTTTTACACTGACTGTTCCATTGTTTGGTTTGACTGGTTGGAAAGCATGGAGCCAAACATTATCACCCAATTCTGGGTTTCACACTCCCTCCACCTCCTCACCTCTCCTCCTCCAGCCTCTCCTCCTCCAGCACATCCTCCTCCACCTCCTCCAGCCTCTCCTCCTCCAGCCTCTCCTCCTCCAGCACATCCTCCTCCACCTCCTCCAGCTCACATCCTCCATCCTCTCCTCCTCCACCTCCTCCAGCCTCTCCCTCCTCATCCTCTCCTCCTCCTCCAGCACCTCCTCCCTCCCCTCCACCTCCTCCTCTCCTCTCCTCTCGCCTCTCTCCTCCAGCCTCTCCTCACCTCCTCCCTCCTCTCCTCCTAAACCTCCTCCAGCTCTCTCCTCCTCCACCTCCTCCAGCCTCTCCACCTCCAGCCTCTCCTCCTCCCCTCCTCCCCTCTCCACCTCCCTCTCTCCTCCTCCCCTCCTCCAGCCTCTCCTCCTCCAGCACATCCTCCAGCCTCTCCTCCTCCACCTCCTCCAGCCTCTCCTGCTGCATCTCTACTATCCGTCACCTGACAGAAATATATAGATGAGACATGAGCAGTGGGACAATCATCAGTTTTTGATGACACGGTCACAGAGGACAAACCTGAGTTTCACAGTTATCATGAGTCTGGATGTATAACATCACATTTGTAATCTGAGGTTTTATTGTATTTTTCTCTAATCTTTCATTGTTGCTGTTTTTTTAAACAGCTGCTGCCTTCAACATAAAATAATACATGAAAAATATGTGTATCTGTTGGGCATTAAATATAAGCTTTTTAAAATCTTTGCCCTGTTGAGGCTCCACATTTCTAATAACAATAATGATGATAATTATAAAATTAATAATAATATTAATAATAATAATAATAATAATAATAATAATAATAATGATGATGATAATAATAAAATAAATAATAACAATAACAATAATAATAATAATAATAATAATAATAATAAAATTAATAATAATAATAATAATAATAATAATAATAATAATGATACATTTTATTTATCAGCACTTTCAGTAAAACTCAAAGACACTTTCCAAGATGACTGAGAGCTTTGTAGTTGATGGAGGATCTTTAGGTGGATCTGCTGCTTTATTGGGAGCCAGTGAAGGTGTTGCAGGATGGTGTGACGCATTTCTTTGACTAACTTACACTCTGACTTCTAAAGAAGTCTCTTATGTCCACTTTTCTTTCTTTACACATCCAGGCTGCACGGGTCTCTGTTTACTAAAGTGTAACTTTAGTTTTTGGACAAACTGCAGGAGACTAAAAACCTTTGAGCAAGTGCAGGGGACATGTCCTCTGTGTGTCCACCTCCCCTTCCTGACTGACTTCCTGTCAACAGGACAGGGAGGGACCCTGAAAGTGAAAGTGTTTGTTCAGACTCCATGTTGAGGTCGCAGAGCAGAAGGAGGAGAAGTGAAGGCTGAGGCAGGGTGAGTGTTAATCCAACATTTGATTTATTACATTATTTTATTATTGGCTCAACACAAACTACTTCATTTCTCCGACTCGCCGGTGTTTCGGTTCAACGAGTGACCGTGTTAACTGGTGGCCGTCAGTGTGACGCAGTTTCAAACAGCGAGAGAACACGTAGCTGTCGTCGTGAATGCCTCTAGTTTGTCCTCGTCTACGTACTCAGTCGTGTTTTCAGAGACGGTGAAGAAACTTGTGAACATTGTGACACTAAAAAGATTTTTCACAGCGACCAATCAGAGAAATTCAACTTTGATCGACACCGTCTGTCTCAGCAGCAGCAGCAGCAACTCTCGCGAGATCTGGCAACGCAGTTATAAATTCAGTTCAGTCGAGTTTTGTTGGAAAATAATTAATATTACCAAAGAGTCACAAATAATACAACTCATTAACGAGACGAGGAAATAAAACCCAATTCATTAAGTTCAATAAAATAGATATTATCCTGTGTGTGTGTGTGTGTGTGTGTGTGTGTGAGCGTGTGTGTGGTGGGTGTGTGTGGGTGTGTGGTGTGTGTGTGTGTGTGTGTGTGAGAGTGTGTGTGTGTGAGTGTGTGTGAGTGTGTGTGAGTGAGTGTGAGTGTGTGTGGTGGTGTGTGTGAGAGTGTGAGTGTGTGTGTGTGTGTGTGTGTGTGTGTGTGAGTGAGTGGTGTGTGTGTGTGTGGTGTGTGTGAGTGAGTGTGAGTGGTTGTGGTGTGTGTGTGTGTGTGTGTGTGTGAGTGAGTGTGAGTGTGTGTGTGTGTGTGTGAGTGAGTGTGAGTGTGAGTGTGAGTGTGAGTGTGTGTGTGTGTGTGTGTGTGTGTGAGCTGTAATGGAGGAGTTGGGCTCACTTCCTTTGATCAGTGGTTGTAGAATTTGATTGGCTCTTTTTTGGATCCTCATTAAAAGTTGAACTTGGCGAGTTCAGCTCTGCATTCATTGTTGGGGGTGTTCCTGTGCACTGAGAATGCTCTTACAGGCTTTCTATTGGCTGTTTGTCACATGTTTCTCTGGACTCTTGATTCATGAGAGGACCCTACACTTCACTACCCTACAGTATGATTGGTTCAACTATAGATGTGAATATGTGGAGCCAGATTCTAACAGGTGTATCTATATTTAAAGAATGTTTCAGAGCATAGAAAGCCCTTCTTCACTTGTCTCTGAGATTATTGACGGCCACATTGAAATGTCCTGAACATCATTTGAAGGGAATGGTGATTTTAAGTGAAACTTGTTTCACCTCTCAGACTGACTGAAGTCCAGAAGATGGAGGAAGAGGAGGACAGAGCAGAGTCTCCAGGATCCAGCTGTCTGTCTATGAAGAGTGACCGGTCCATAGGTGGTATGCCAAACTTCAGTAATGAACCTGGACGCTCAGACACAAAGTAAGAGAACTGATACTAACTCATGGATTTGACTCATTTTCAGTTCCCTCTGTTGATTTTGTTCATATTTTCAAATCTCCACTAAAATGTGATTGCAAACATAAATTTGTGGCATCTTCCTCTTAGTGTCTGTGACAGCTGTCAGTCACATAGAATAAAATATGAATAAAAACATGTTGGTGTTTGCAGAGTTCAGTCCAACAGACGGAGAGCAGAGTCTCCAGGATCCATCTGTCTGTCTATGAAGAGTGACTGGTCCAAAGATATTCCTCTGAACTTCAGTGATGGACCTGGACCCTCAGACACAAAGTAAGAGACTGTTTTTACTGTAAACTGACCTGATGAAGATGATGCATTGATGATGAAGACAAACTGACAAGAAAAAACTGAATTAGGATTGCAAAATTCTGGGAACATTCAAGGTTGGAAACTTTCAATGGGAATAAAAACATGTTGGTGTTTGCAGAGTTCAGTCCAACAGACGGAGAGCAGAGTCTCCAGGATCCATCTGTCTGTCTGTGAAGAGTGACCGGTCCAAAGAAGAACCTCTGAACTTCAGTGATGGACCTGGACCCTCAGACACAAAGTAAGAGACTGTTTTTACTGTAAACTGACCTGATGAAGATGATGCATTGATGATGAAGACAAACTGCTCAAAGACTTGTCTTCATGATGCAGAACTATGAGTGCAGATACTGTTTCAAACTCAGATGGATCTTATTTTATTCCTGCAGTAAAACACCTGAGAACCTCCATTTCAGAATTTAACCTGGAAGAAAGTCTTCAGATGTTTTTGCTCTCATGTTGAAGTCGCTGTAAAGATTTGTAACTCTTCCAAATGTGAAAGAATCTGCTTCAAACGTGTCGTTCATTTTCAGAGTCTTCCTCAGATCAGCTGCTCTGATCCACCAGATGCATCTTAAATCACTTCATCATCATGATTGTGCAGCATGTGGTGAAGAAGTCACTTTGTAGAAAAGCTTTGCTCACCTTGATGAACACTTTGCTTTCAGTCATTAGTCAGTGGACTGTCAGTTGCCTGAGCGGTCAGGAGGCAAACTGACAAGAAAACACTCTTCAGGTGGCGACGAACATTGTGTTTATTAAAACTCATCCAAAAATCTAAAGACTTTACCGACAATAAAAGCCATCCAATTCAACATCCAACAATCCAATGCTCTCCAACTCAACTCCAATTCTCCACAACTCTCAGCCACCCAACAAACACTCTGAATTCCTTTAAGACAAATGTTATTGGTCACATGACTAATTAGTTCAGACCATTAACAGGTGTTTTTGCATATTTACATAAATCAACAAATACAATATAAACAGTATAAACACCTATTTACAAACCCATATCCCATTATCAAAACACCTGAAAATAAATATACATAAATCAGGGTTGCAAAATTCTGGGAACATTCAAGGTTGGAAACTTTCAAACTGGAATTTATGGGAATCATCAGGAATTTACAAAACTGTAGAACGGTGAACTTAAATATAGTTGGAAAATATATTTTATCATCATCTTGACTAAAACAACCAGATTTCCTGCAGGTCCACTTGAATATCTGCTCTTCCTCAGTCACATGCACACAGCACACTGCTTACTGCAGGGCTGCTGAGGCCACGCCCCCTACCTGCACAGGTGATCTCTGTACCTGGACCACACTTTAGAGCCCAGAGCACACAGAGACTGTTGAAGACACACATTTGAGTCTGTGGACTACATAAAATAATTCAAACTTAATAAAGTTCTACTTACAAATAAATCTGTTGGGATGTTTTTATCATCTATGATACAGTCTTTTTCAATTACCCACAATTCACAGTTAATTCACAGACATTTCCACAACTGAATAAAAACATGTTGGTGTTTGCAGAGTTCAGTCCAACAGACGGAGAGCAGAGTCTCCAGGATCCATCTGTCTGTCTATGAAGAGTGACTGGTCCAAAGATATTCCTCTACAGTTCAGTGATGGACCTGGACCCTCAGACACAAAGTAAGAGACTGTTTTTACTGTAAACTGACCTGATGAAGATGATGCATTGATGATGAAGACTGAAAGATTTGTCTTCATGATGCAGACATGCTGTGTGTCTTACAGTACACTGCTGGTCTACCACAGTTATTTAGAGACTTCTAACCTCAGGTTAAACCTAAATGACTCAAGCTGAGCTGCTCAAAGTGAAACAGTGAAGGATCATCAGCTCTCTTTAATGGAGGACTTTTATTGTGAAAGAGCTACAGGAAGTGCTGAGTTTGTATGAATAACAAACGACAGGCAGATGACTGAAAGTTAACCCTCTGGTTACCCATCAAAATAATTACGTTAAATACCCTTCAACACATAAATGTGTGCATGAACATATCAAGTTATAAAAATCTTATAAATTAATTTTTTTTTCTTTTTTTTTTTATATTTGTTCAGACCAGCATCAGTCCTAATCATACATATCAAATATTCATGACTTTCTTTCATTTTTAACCATTAAATGGCCAAGTGTTTGTCATGATGCACCTTCATTTTTTTGTCTAAAAAACACAAAAAATTACTTATTTTCAGTATACTTTGTGCAAGCTGGATTATTAATGTTTTGATTATTGCATCTTAGTGTTTGTCAAAGATTAGCAGCAATATTTATTTATATGCATCATTTATTTTTTTGTAGTGTCATTTTTCATAAAATACCCATCGACAAATAAAAGTGTGCATGAACATATCAAGCTATAAAAATCTTATAAGTGAATATTTCTTTAAAATTAAAAAAAAAAAAGTTTAAACCAGCATCAGTTCTAATCATATATCATTAAACACATATTTACAAACCCATATCCCATTCTCAAAACACCCCAAAATAAATATGCATGAATCAGGGTTGCAAAATTCTGGGAACATTCAAGGTTGGAAACTTTCAATGGGAATTAACTGGAATTTATGGGAATCATCAGGAATTTACAAAACTGTAGAACAGTGAACTTAAATATAGTTGGAAAATATATTTTATCATCATCTTGACTGAAACAACCAGATTTCCTGCAGGTCCACTTGAATATCTGCTCTTCCTCAGTCACATGCACACAGCACACTGCTTACTGCAGGGCTGCTGAGGCCACGCCCCCTACCTGCACAGGTGATCTCTGTACCTGGACCACACTTTAGAGCCCAGAGCACACAGAGACTGTTGAAGACACACATTTGAGTCTGTGGACTACATAAAATAATTCAAACTTAATAAAGTTCTACTTACAAATAAATCTGTTGGGATGTTTTTATCCTCTATGATACAGTCTGTTTCAATTACCCACAATTCACAGTTAATTCACAGACATTTCCACAACTGAATAAAAACATGTTGGTGTTTGCAGAGTTCAGTCCAACAGACGAAGAGCAGAGTCTCCAGGATCCATCTGTCTGTCTATGAAGAGTGACTGGTCCAAAGATATTCCTCCAGACTTCAGTGATGGACCTGGACCCTCAGACACAAAGTAAGAGACTGTTTTTACTGTAAACTGACCTGATGAAGATGATGCATTGATGATGAAGACTGAAAGATTTGTCTTCATGATGCAGACATGCTGTGTGTCTTACAGTACACTGCTGGTCTACCACAGTTATTTAGAGACTTCTAACCTCAGGTTAAACCTAAATGACTCAAGCTGAGCTGCTCAAAGTGAAACAGTGAAGGATCATCAGCTCTCTTTAATGGAGGACTTTTATTGTGAAAGAGCTGCAGGAAGTGCTGAGTTTGTATGAATCACAAACGACAGGCAGATGACTGAATGTTTTATGAGACAGACAGACAGGAAAAGCTGTTAATGAATGTTCATGACATCAAATCATCTTCATCACAGACTGAAGCTGAATTCAAACAGAAAAGTAACGACACTTTTACTGTGTGAACATCTGAGCTTCCAGACAGCGTCGTCCAAATCTGGATCTTTGTCACCAACAGTCAACAAATCATTGAGTGATGAAGAAATGTCTTCACAGAGAGAGGAAGAGGAGTCATGTTCCTGTGGAGGAGCAGCCGTCCTGCCGTGTTTGGTGTCAGGACGTCCTGAAGGATCCGGTCTCTACCAGCTGTGGACACTGGTTCTGCAGACACTGCATCACCTCATACTGGGACCAGTCTGCTTCATCAGGAGACTCCTCCTGTCCCCAGTGTGGAGACAGATCCAGAACAAGACGTGGACTGCAGACAGCCAGTCAGACCAGCACTGTCCAAAGTAAGACTGTCCATTTCCTTCTCTAGATATTCTTCTATCTTCACTTTTTATTGCTGATGAAATAATCAGCAGATTGTCACATTTTCTTTGTTTGGTCTCAAACTTGTTTCTCTGTTTCAGTGAGTGGTGGTCTGCAGGAGGTTTTAGATGAACATAAGATCAGTCTGAAGACCAGATGTGAACGTGTGACTGAAGGAAGTGATGAAACAGGAAGTGGAACCCTCCTCAACAGGATCTACACTGAGCTCTACATCACAGAGGGACAGAGTGAAGAGGTTCATACCCAACATGAGGTGAGGCAGCTTGAGACAGCTTCCAAGAAGAAGGAGACCCTCCATGACACTCCCATCAAATGCCACGACATCTTTAAAGCCTTACCTGACCAACAGAGACACATCAGAGTCGCTCTGACCAACGGCGTCGCTGGCGTTGGAAAAACCTTCTCAGTGCTGAAGTTCACTCTGGACTGGGCAGAGGGCTCGGAGAACCAAGATGTCAGTCTGGTGGTTCTGCTCTCGTTCAGGGAGCTGAACCTGATCAAAGATGAGCGGTTCAGTCTTCTCACGCTGCTCCATGTTTTCCATCCAACATTACAGAAGGTCACAGCAGAGAAGCTCGCTGTCTGTAAACGTCTGTTCATCTTTGACGGCCTGGATGAAAGCAGACTTTCACTGGATTTCAACAACAAAGAGCTCGTGTCTGATGTCACACAGGAGTCATCAGTCAGCGTGCTGTTGACAAGCCTCATCAAGGGGAACCTGCTTCCCTCGGCTCTCATCTGGATAACTTCCAGACCTGCAGCAGCCAATCAGATCCCTCCTTCATGTGTTGACAGGGTAACAGAAGTACGAGGCTTCACTGACGCTCAGAAGGAGGAGTACTTCAGGAGGAGAGTCAGTGATGAAGATCTGTCCAGCAGAATCATCTCACACATCAAGACCTCCAGGAGCCTCCACATCATGTGTCTGATCCCAGTCTTCTGCTGGATCACTGCTACAGTTCTGGACCACATGTTGACCACAGACCAGAGAGGAGAGCTGCCCAAGACCCTGACTGACCTGTACTCACACTTCCTGCTGGTTCAGACAAAGAGGAAGAAGAAGAAGTACGATGAAGGACATGAGACGAGTCCACAGGAGCTGACGGAGGCTGACAGGGAAGTTCTTCTGAAGCTGGGGAGGCTGGCGTTTGAACAGCTGGAGAAAGGAAACATCATGTTCTACCAAGAAGACCTGGAGCAGTGTGGTCTGGATGTCACAGAGGCCTCGGTGTACTCAGGAGTTTGTACACAGATCTTCAAAAGAGAGAGTGTGATCTTCCAGAAAACAGTCTACTGCTTTGTTCATCTGAGCGTTCAGGAGTTTCTGGCTGCAGTCTACCTGTTCCACTGTTACACCAACAACAAGACAGAGGTGCTGAAGGACTTCCTGAAAGACGAGGAGGACGAGGAGGAGGAAGAGGAGAGTGGTGATTACTCCACCCCGGATGTCTTCCTGAAGAAGGTCATGCAGAAATCCCTTCAAAGTAAAACTGGTCACCTGGACCTGTTTGTTCGCTTCCTTCATGGCCTCTCTCTGGAGTCCAACCAGAGACTCTTAGGAGGCCTGCTGGGTCAGACAGACAACAGTCCAGAAATCATCCAGAGAGCCATCAACAACCTGAAGCAGATGAACAGTGATCGTGTCTCTCCTGACAGAAGCATCAACATCTTCCACTGTCTGATGGAGATGAACGATGACTCAGTCCATCAGGAGATCCAAGAGTTCCTGAAGTCAGAGAACAGATCAGAGAAGGAACTCTCTGAGATCCACTGCTCAGCTCTGGCCTACATGCTGCAGATGTCAGAGGAGGTTCTGGATGAGTTGGACCTGAAGAAGTACAAAACATCATATGAGGGACGATGGAGACTGATTCCAGCTGTGAGGAACTGCAGAAAGGCTGAGTAAGTCCAGATGTGATGATCAACATTATAAAGCAACGTAAAGCTGAAGCCATCAGTATTAGAGTAAAGACACACACTTTACACACATGCACAACATCATCTCCCAGGATGCCCCAACAAACGGCCCTTTGACCTCTTGACCTGATCTCTACCTCAACCTCGTAAAAGGAGATAAAAACAGGAAAAAACACAATTTGGGACCTGAAGCAGCTTTCTCTCTAAATGACCTCAAAGTCCAGATGGCCTTAAGATAACAGCTAGTGACAAAACAAGTACCTTGATGTAAACCATATGTATATAATAGTATCATTATAGTATGTGGCTATGCATCTCTGTGCAGACGCCTCTCTCTCTCTGTCCCTCTTGTCTCTGCTAGTATTTGGTGTTTCAGGGGTTAAAGACAGGTGAAGTAAAGATGTGAGTCGAGTTGACAGCAGCTCCTTACGTTACTGTCAGTGTAATCATCTGTAATGTAGTGAGTATCTGGATGATGAAGATGAAGAGCACTGGCTGCTGTAGTTTGATCACAAAGGTTAGCTTCAGTGAGGTAGCTGCTGAAGTGGCTGCTGCTCAAAGTGTTTAACTCTCAGTGTTTTCAGTTCAGCGTCACACAGTCTGATGAAATGTGAAGAGGAACATGAGAAATGATGTGCGGGGGAAATAGATCATTGATTAAATCTGTGCCAGGACCAAATAAACAGAAGTGAAGGAGTTAAAAATAAGACTTAGAGTTCAACAAATGTAGCTTTCATTTCTTTGATCAACTGGTTGGTGTTGTGGAGAAATTCCTGAAATCAATGGCACCAGGTCAGGAGGGAAGAAAGTGTTCAGGAGCCTCTGATGTCTTCTGCTGTGATATTTATTGAAGCTTGATCCAGGAGAATCAGAGACATCCTCACATCCAATCAGGTTTGCATATGAGTCGCTCTCTGTTCTGCCCAACTCATGCTGGTGGTCAGACTTTAAACCCTGCAGATAACAGCACACATACTATACGCCCAGAACTAGTCACAGAGAATGTGTTTCCCCATGTTAGTGTTACTGTCAGCACGTTCTAGTCTGGAGACACTGTTGTCTGTTTATGTTCATGGAGCGTCGACGGTTAGCGATCTGTTCTGTGTTGGAGGCTTCTTTTCTCCGAGCAACAGTCTGAAACCCTGAAAACATTGAATTTAAGATGATATGAAACAGATAAAAGCAGCAGATTCTGACATTTGTCAAACAGGAAATGATGTGGGACTGTTTGTCTACAAACCTTGTGATCAATGGCTGAGCAGCTCAGACTGAACAACTGACCAGCTGAGCTACAGACGCTCATGTTGATGTGCTTTGTGATGCAAAATGCACAGAGTCCATTTTTAGAATAAAGTGTCAGATTTTATTTGACTTTAACTTTTATATTCTCTGTCATCACAGACTTACTTACTGTGGACTCTCAGAGAGTCACTGTGAAGTCGTGGCCTCAGCTCTGAAGTCCAACCCCCATCTGACACACCTGGACCTGAGTCACAACTTCCTGTATGATTCAGGAGTGAAGCGTCTGTGTGCTGGACTGCAGAGTCCAAACTGTAGACTGCAGACTCTGAGGTCAGTTCATGTGTTCTGCTCTTGTACAGTGTATATCTACCAAATTTAAATCCAGAACAGAAGTTTGACATTTCTTTCAGTCTTCTTGTTTTCTGTGTTTGTCTGAGCACAAATCACAGCAGCTCTTTTTAAAGTTTGTCAGTGTGAACAGTTTGAATTGAGTCTGAACTCAAACTGGATTCATGTTATTAAGAAAACTGAAGGATTGATCCTTTAATGTGCTGCCATGAAACCAAGATTTATTTTAGTTTATGTGAGACATCTCTACATGAAACATGAAAAGAACAACACGTTTTCAGGAAAAATGTAACACACACACACACACACACACACACACACACACACACACACACACGCACACGCACACACACACACACACACGCACACGCACACGCACACACACACACACACAGTGTTTGAAGTATCGTGTCTGGTCACTTCAACATGTAATGATGCTTCCATTCAGGAATCGATGTCCCTTTGTGACTCAGCCAGTAAACAGCAGCTTAAATAATCCACCATATTTCTACAGAGAGGTCCAAGGTTACATTTCAGAGGAAGACAACATTCATGTCACTTTGCACATTTGATCCAGTTGTAAAGATGATTGAGGATGAAGCTCACAGTCAGTCAGCTGTGTGCTGATGGAGATGACAGTGGTGATGAGGATAGTCTAAATCTGTGCTGTGAAATGAGAGCGTCACAAGTGCAGGGACACGTGTTAACCAGGTTTGTTTGGACTTCACTTATTATTTATTTCATCAAGTCTGATTTATTTATTTCATGTCGGACATTTTGGACTTCTGTAGAAACATCTGTCTCAGTATTTTTCATCAAATTGTTCTAAATGAGAAGAAACAGAAGAAATGTCTGATTGATGATTATTCCAGACTGACTGAGATCAGCAGCATGTTATTAATGTGTGCTGACGTGAATGGTTGTCTGAATGTTGTGCTGACGTTTGGATGATGTCTGTAGCAGGCTGACATTATGATGATCCACAATAACACAATGACAAAGTCACTCTACTCATTTTAGAGGAAAGCTCATTGATTAGGACATAGTAATGTTGAGCTGCACATTTCAAACCTGAACACATCTGATTGGATTATAAATGGATTTTTATCAACATCATTTATTCTTTATTCAGATTGAGGGGCTGCTGGTTGTTAGAGATCAGCTGTGCTTCTCTGGCCTCAGCTCTGAAGTCCAACCCCTCCCATCTGACAGAGCTGGACCTGAGTGGAAACAACCTGCAGGATTCAGACGTGAAGCCTCTGTGTGATCTTGTGGAGAGTCCACACTGCAGTCTGCAGACTCTGAGGTGAGTAGAGGGTTGCAGTCAGTCCATGTTGGTCTCAGCAGTATTGTACTAAACACAGTTAGTATCAAAGCACAGATCCAGTATTTCCTGTAAACCTCCGACCTTCTCAGCGGCTGCTTTCCTCAGTGAAGCTGTGAGAGGAGAACGGTGACAGGCTTCAGGATTGGACAGAAAGACAGAGAGAGAGAGAACAGTCAGCCAATCAGATGAGCCAGAAGCTCGTTGTGATCACGTGTCTTTGGTTGATGTGAAGACGACTGTTGTTGTTGTGTTCATGTCTACAGGAAATAAAGCTGATTCCAGCTGACAGCGTTCCAAGATGTACAGAGACAGTGGTCCTCATTCATCAGATCTGATCTCAAAGTGTTTGTTCTCTCAGTCCAACACTAAAGAACTGATCAGTTCATCTTTGTCACAGCTCTCAGATCAGTCTGACTGAAGCCTGCAGAGAAGCATCATTACATTTAGTGAGCATGTGGTCTTTGTACAGAGCAGAACCTCTGCTGAAGTCCAGGACCCACAGCTGGAAATGAAAGTGAGCAGTGAACGTCTCTCTGTTTCTGCACTGATGATGCGTTCAGGGACTGTCAGCACTTTATTTCCACTGTGTCCTTGAGTGAAATGTGCAGAGTCAGCAGACTTGATGCAGGTCTGTGAGCTTCAGTCCAACACGTTAACATGAGAGCTGACAGGAAGCTGGCTACGCTACACAGCCGCTCCACTTGTGTCTGAACAGGACTGAAGTCCTGCTGGTCTTTATACTGGATGTGCTGCATCACTGACTGACAGCTGATGAAGGGAGTCTCTGCAAACACTGATTCATGACTTCTGTTGTCTGTCTGCTTCTCTCACCAGCTGGGAGTCATACTGAGAGAGGATCAGCTGAGTCCTGATGATCCAGAGAGGTTGAAGCAGCAGCATCAGCTCTGACTGGGCCATGTTACTGGGAGGTGGAGTGGAGAGGAGAGCTTCATCCAGCAGAGACTGACGGAGGAATCCCAACAGGTGGAGATGACTGTCAGCGCTGCAGTCTGAACTGCTCTGAGATCAGCTCCACTGTCAGACACAAAGTCAAGTCCACCATCATCATGTGTGTTCCTCTGGATCATGTGACAGAGGATCATCAGTGGATCTGGACTGCTCTGCTGCTGCTGACACACTGAGACTCCTCCACTCCCTCTGCTCCACACTCAGCCACCTGGACCTGGACCTGGACCTGGACCTGGACCTGGACCATATCCTCACCACTACCAGACGTTTGTCCCAGTTTAACAGATGATTGTTTGTGACAGAAACAAGAAGATCAAACCTGTAGAAAGTTTGGATTGAATGGAAGCTTCACTGACGTCTACAAACTGAACTGTGACTCCAAACTTAAGTATCATTGTTATTAATGTCAGATTATAAATCTCTGAGCTTTGTCAAATCCTCAGTGTTTCTAGTTTCACAGATTGTTGAAGCATGTGATGTCCACACAACCATAAATGTCGGTAACCTTCTGCACTCACACATTTGTTTCTATAGTTGAGTTTTGTTGTATTTTGTTCACACACATTATACATTTAAGGTATTAGTCTACACTGGCTAACATTTAGTATTGAAATAAATCACACAAGGATTTTCTCTTCCATAGAACACACTCTATTGTTTGAGTACATTGGTTTTCTATTTGAAGCGTGCACATTTAGTCAGCTTTAGTACAGTCTTTGTTTCATATACTTTTCTAATCTCAGTTCTTTTTGAGCTCCCGGTGCTGCTGCTGGGAGCTGGTGTTCAGTCAACAGCTCTGTTTGTTTTGTCTCCTGTTAGTTTGTTCAGTTTCGTTAATTTGACCTCTTTTATGGGCCCAGTTCTTCATGACTTTTGTTTTGGAAATGTTGTTGTTTCATACTTTGGATAAATAAAGACCCCTTATTGGAAAATACTTCCTGTTGTCCTCATTGCCGACTGACTCGGTCCCTCACAAAGCAGAAAACTGAAGTGAAGAAGTGCAAAGTCTGCTGATCACTTCCTGTGAGTTTGTCAGCGACCGCTTTCACTTGGACGTTTCATTTGATCCGTTGTTGATCTAAAAATGTTGATCAGAGTTTCTTTGACTTTCTGAAATATCTCTGGATGTTGGTGAAAAGTCAGCGCTGTGTTAAACCTCCATCACACACTGAACACCACAACATTTCAGTCACTTGTTCTGCGTCTGATTTCTCTGGACGTCGTAGTATAAACTCTTATATTTAGTCAGAGGTTTGTGTTGGAGCATGCGAGTATGGAGATGAAATCCTTGCATGGGCTTTTGTAGCATTTTAAGTGGGATTCTCCTTTTTGTAGCAGATCAATGATTTGTAATGGAAATATAAGTAAAACCATCACAGCCATAAGCCTTAACCAGTGTGAACGAACAAGAGTGGAAATATGTAATCATGGAAATCCTTCTAGTTTTTGTGACCTTTAAAAAAGTGTATTTTCATTCTGAACGTGTGTTTGTTCTGTTTGTTTTATTCTGAAGAGCTCCATGTGTCGTTTCATTCATGATGAGCCTGTGAGCTGCATCTGCTCCTGCATGTGTCTTTGATTAGTGTCTCGCTAAGCTGTCTTAATAAATCCTAATTTGTCTTTTGTTTTGTGCTTTGTTTCAGTTTCACTAAATGAATCGGTGCTCCCTGTCACACCGCGATGAGGTCAAGCTGGGTTTTTGTCCTGTCTTGTCATTTCCTGTTTTATTTTGAAAGATAACTCTCCTCTCGTTTCAGGTCACTTGCCCTTCCTCATGTGTCACCGGTCTGATTGTCTTCCCCGCCCTGATTGTCTCCCCCTGTTCCCCATCACCTTGTGTATATATTGTCTGCGTCTCCCTTTGTCCCGCGGCAAAGTGTTTCGTCCTGTTCGTTTGCTGAAGCCCTCGTTGTCACAGTCCGTTTGCCAATAGAAAGAATTTGTTCTGTCACGTAAGTTGTTGTCATCTTCCTCTGTGAGAGTGATTTTTTGTTGATTAATCTTTTCTTAGTTTAGTGTTCTCTTTTGTTTTCGGTTGTTTCAGTTTTTGTCCTCCCGCTTGTGGAGTGATTATTAGTTAGATCTGTAGATATCAGTAGAGCCGCTGTTTAGCTGAGCCTTGTTCTTTGAACCCATTTTTGTTTAGATTTGGTTTTCCTCCTTCGGGAGCATTTTGTGTTTATTATCTAGTGTTTTATTTTCCTCCTTGTGAGAGTTTCATTTCTAGAATTTGTATATAATCTTGTTCCCTCTCCTTTATGTGTTTTCCCTCTTTTGAGAGGTGTTTTTGCCAAGTCACATTAGCCAGGCCTCTTAAGTTTAGACAGAGTTATATAGCCTTTTCTTTTCATCACTCTTCTAAGAAGACACTGACTACAATAAAGTGTGCTTAATCATTATATCCTCTGCGTCTGAGTCCTCATTCCCGTCCTGGTCTGACACTCCCTTAATTTCACCAAGAAAAGTCCGGCCTTGTAGATTTTGAAGGACATCCAGTGTCAGCTGACTGTCCAGCTTTGAAAGTGTTTTCATTATGAGGACAGTATACAGGACTTAGTCTCTAACGAAGATCCAGACTTCTGACACACAACGTGAGATGAATGAGAAACATGTCAGAGACAGAAACTCTGAACTTGAGTGTCATTATTAGTGATTCAGACGATGTTCATGGAGATGTTTTCTTCTGTTTTCTCACATGGTGACTGTTTGTGTTGTTGCAGAAGTAAACTCTGATGAAAATAAGGTCTCAGTTCACGTCCTCTCAGACCTAAGCGCAGCGTTTGATACCATCCACCATGACATCTTCATCATCGTCTTTCTGACTGTTCCACTGGTTCAGCGTCAAAGAGACAAAGTTTGACGTCAGTCTTGGAGATCGTGTGTCTGAGAAACATGACGTGTGTTTTGGGGGTTACACAGTGGAGATGCCTTAGGTCTAAATCTAGAGCCAATGTAGGAAGTAGTCTCTGTGACGTCCCCACAGACTGTCTAAAACCTGGACGTAGTCTCCGTGACGTCTTGCAGACTGTCTAAAACCTGGACGTAGTCTCCGTGACGTCTTGCAGACTGTCTAAAACCTGGACGTAGTCTCTGTGACGTCCCCGCAGACTGTCTAAAACCTGGACGTAGTCTCCGTGACGTCTTGCAGACTGTCTAAAACCTGGACGTAGTCTCTGTGACGTCCCCGCAGACTGTCTAAAACCTGGACGTAGTCTCCGTGACGTCTTGCAGACTGTCTAAAACCTGGACGTAGTCTCCGTGACGTCTTGCAGACTGTCTAAAACCTGGACGTAGTCTCTGTGACGTCCCCGCAGACTGTCTAAAACCTGGACGTAGTCTCCGTGACGTCCCCGCAGACTGTCTAAAACCTGGACGTAGTCTCTGTGACGTCCCCGCAGACTGTCTAAAACCTGGACGTAGTCTCAGTGACGTCCCCCGCAGACTGTCTAAAACCTGGACGTAGTCTCCGTGACGTCCCCCGCAGACTGTCTAAAACCTGGACGTAGTCTCCGTGACGTCCCCCGCAGACTGTCTAAAACCTGGACGTAGTCTCTGTGACGTCCCCGCAGACTGTCTAAAACCTGGACGTAGTCTCCGTGACGTCCCCGCAGACTGTCTAAAACCTGGACGTAGTCTCTGTGACGTCCCCGCAGACTGTCTAAAACCTGGACGTAGTCTCTGTGACGTCCCCGCAGACTGTCTAAAACCTGGACGTAGTCTCAGTGACGTCCCCCGCAGACTGTCTAAAACCTGGACGTAGTCTCAGTGACGTCCCCCGCAGACTGTCTAAAACCTGGACGTAGTCTCCGTGACGTCCCCCGCAGACTGTCTAAAACCTGGACGTAGTCTCCGTGACGTCCCCGCAGACTGTCTAAAACCTGGACGTAGTCTCCGTGACGTCCCCGCAGACTGTCTAAAACCTGGACGTAGTCTCCGTGACGTCCCCGCAGACTGTCTAAAACCTGGACGTAGTCTCTGTGACGTCCCCGCAGACTGTCTAAAACCTGGACGTAGTCTCAGTGACGTCCCCCGCAGACTGTCTAAAACCTGGACGTAGTCTCAGTGACGTCCCCCGCAGACTGTCTAAAACCTGGACGTAGTCTCCGTGACGTCTTGCAGACTGTCTAAAACCTGGACGTAGTCTCAGTGACGTCCCCCGCAGACTGTCTAAAACCTGGACGTAGTCTCCGTGACGTCCAAACACTTGTGCGTGACAGATTGCAGCGTGGAAATGTATTGTGTCTGAGGCCCCATTCAGCTGTTTGATGTCGTTTTGTGTGTGTGCTCATGCACATTTCGGTCAAAGTTGAGCGTGTTTGTGTGTGTGTGTCTCATTTGTGTGGCAGTGAATGGAGATTTTTGTTTGTCGAGTGACACCATGAGGCCCCCAGAGCTGTGGGGGTCCCGGACAACCGACACTTAAATGTACAGAGAGAGAGAGAGAGGGTGAAGGCAGGGAGGGAGAGTAATAAAGGTCATGAAATTAGAAGCTCAGGTTTAAAAAACAGTGAGAGAGTGGGACAGGTTTTTGTTGTGTGGTGCAGGAAGCGGTGCAGACTCCATCTGGTCTGCAGCCCCCGACCGGCCTCTGGGTCTGTTTCCTGCCACATTTGTCAAACATCGGATAAACGTTCCTGCAACGCGAGCATTCACAATTATCCTGCAGAGGGTTACTGAGCAGCACGAGTGTTTGGACGTCACAGAGACTACGTCCAGGTTTTAGTCAGTCTGCGGGGACGTCACGGAGACTACGTCCAGGTTTTAGACAGTCTGTGGGGACGTCACGGAGACTACGTCCAGGTTTTAGACAGTCTGCGGGGACGTCACAGAGACTACGTCCAGGTTTTAGTCAGTCTGCGGGGACGTCACGGAGACTACGTCCAGGTTTTAGACAGTCTGTGGGGACGTCACGGAGACTACGTCCAGGTTTTAGACAGTCTGCGGGGACGTCACAGAGACTACGTCCAGGTTTTAGTCAGTCTGCGGGGACGTCACGGAGACTACGTCCAGGTTTTAGACAGTCTGTGGGGACGTCACGGAGACTACGTCCAGGTTTTAGACAGTCTGTGGGGACGTCACGGAGACTACGTCCAGGTTTTAGACAGTCTGCGGGGACGTCACGGAGACTAGGCTGTGTCGGGTAGAAGTCTGTCCTGACCTCGTCCCTGCTTTGTCGCTCTTCATTGCAGACCTTCTCCTCCCATGTCTGCGTTCAGATGTGTTGATTTCTGTTCAAACAAGCAAAATGAAAGTCAGCGTTTGTTTTCTTCTTCATCTTGTGTCAGTATCAGACTGCACACTTACACACAGCAGCACAGTGAGGACAGACTGGACAGCTGTCTGAGGATGTGATCAGCATTCAGAGCTTCCTCTCTCGAGGTTTCTCCCCTCTTCTTTCCATCCATGTGAAGTTTCTGTGGCGGGGGAAGTTTTTCCTCGAGAGACCTCGGCTGCTCTGAAGCCAAATGCTGACTGACACAAAGAAACTGGAGAAGAAGAACGTGACGATTATACAGGAGTGAATGGAGGTCTGCAGTCCGCCCAGTCTTTTCTAGACTACATTCAGGTCTTTGTCCAAAACTGAGCACACAATGTTTGGTCTCAACTTAAACCTGAAAATCTGAAGATTAAATCCACGCCTAATATGTTAAACTCGACTAAAGTTAGACACGACACAAGATCATTAATTAATCCTGGACATAGTCTCTGTGACGTCCCTGCAGACTGTCTAAAACCTGGACGTAGTCTCTGTGACGTCCCCGCAGACTGTCTAAAACCTAGACGTAGTCTCTGTGACGTCCCCGCAGACTGTCTTAAACCTGGACGTAGTCTCTGTGACGTCCCCGCAGACTGTCTAAAACCTGGACGTAGTCTCTGTGACGTCCCCGCAGACTGTCTAAAACCTGGACGTAGTCTCTGTGACGTCCCCGCAGACTGTCTAAAACCTGGACGTAGTCTCTGTGACGTCCCCGCAGACTGTCTTAAACCTGGACGTAGTCTCTGTGACGTCCCCGCAGACTGTCTTAAACCTGGACGTAGTCTCTGTGACGTCCCCGCAGACTGTCTTAAACCTGGACGTAGTCTCTGTGACGTCCCCGCAGACTGTCTAAAACCTGGACGTAGTCTCTGTGACGTCCCCGCAGACTGTCTAAAAACCTGGACGTAGTCTCTGTGACGTCCCCGCAGACTGTCTAAAACCTGGACGTAGTCTCTGTGACGTCCCCGCAGACTGTCTAAAACCTGGACGTAGTCTCTGTGACGTCCCCGCAGACTGTCTAAAACCTGGACGTAGTCTCTGTGACGTCCCCGCAGACTGTCTAAAACCTGGACGTAGTCTCTGTGACGTCCCCGCAGACTGTCTAAAACCTAGACGTAGTCTCTGTGACGTCCCCGCAGACTGTCTAAAACCTGGACGTAGTCTCTGTGACGTCCCCGCAGACCGTCTAAAACCTGGACGTAGTCTCTGTGACGTCCCCGCAGACCGTCTAAAACCTGGACGTAGTCTCTGAGACGTCCCCGCAGACCGTCTAAAACCTGGACGTAGTCTCCGTGACGTCCCCGCAGACTGTCTAAAAACCTGGACGTAGTCTCTGTGACGTCCCCGCAGACTGTCTAAAACCTGGACGTAGTCTCTGTGACGTCCCCGCAGACTGTCTAAAACCTGGACGTAGTCTCTGTGACGTCCCCGCAGACTGTCTAAAACCTGGACGTAGTCTCTGTGACGTCCCCGCTGACTTGAAGTTGGACATTTGAACAGAGACTGACTCCGTTCTGGAGCCAGCCTCTAGTGGACGTTTGATGAACTGTAGTTTCTGACACTTCCTGTCTCGGCTTCACTTCACAGTCACGGAGGCCGCACAGAGAAACTACAGAAGAAGAAGAACGTGACCATTACACAAGAGTTGTGCAGTCGGTGTGTTCCTCCCATCTGGTGAACATTGAACAGGCATCTCCCATCAGTCACACCTCCACACACACACACACACACACACACACACACACACACACACACACACACACACACACACACACACACACACACACACATTTCCCTGCATGTGTGTGTGTGTGTGTGTGTGTAGTAAAAGGAGGAGGAGGCTCAAGGCACCTCCTCCTCCTCCTCCTCCTCCTCCTCCTCCTCCCTGACTACACTCCACACAGTCGGTCTCTCTCGCAGTGAATGGACGTTCAGCTGCACAGAAAGCAGTTTGTTTTTTGCGACTACACCCCGCTCACTCCGTCTGCCCTGTCGCAGTTCGTTGGTTTGAGGTCTCTGGTCTGTGCAGACTCACATAGTCAGGATGAGCTCGAGTGACTCCAGCGCTAACCTCCAGTCCAGGCTGCAGATGGCGAAGGAGATGAGCGACGAGGAGAAGCTGTACAGATACAACGGGGTGCTGTACCCTCGCATCATGTGCCCCGAGGAGCATTTGAAGGGTCTAGAGAACATCAAGGCCAGAGACGGCGACATCATGCTGGTGGCTTATCCCAAATGTGGTGAGTGAATGGTTTGAAGTCTGCTGTGACCTCTGACCTCTGACCTCAGCTCCACTGTAACGCTGAAGGTGAAGTCCCGACAGATCAGCTCCGACTCTGCAGATAAACCTGAACGGAGCCATCAGATGTTTAAGTGAACTTTACGACAGGTCTGTTAGTGTTGGAAATATTTAACCCGAGGTCAACGTTTAAAGTCAACATACTGTACATACAACACGTCGCCACGGTGACAGACTGCTGATGGAAAGAGCTGAACCAAAGACTGTCGTCGTCTTGGTTAATAGATCATCACCCAGACCCGACAGAATCGCAGCGTGAACATCTAAAAATGTTTATATAATTCATATATTTCTTCTACCGCGAATAAACTGATCTAAAACCTGGACGTAGTCTCTGTGACGTCCTGAAGACTGTCTAAAACCTGGACGTAGTCTCTGTGACGTCCTGAAGACTGTCTAAAACCTGGACGTAGTCTCTGTGACGTCCCCGCAGACTGTCTAAAACCTGGACGTAGTCTCCGTGACGTCCCCGCAAACTGTCTAAGACCTGGACGTAGTCTCTGTGACGTCCCCGCAGACTGTCTAAAACCTGGACGTAGTCTCTGTGACGTCCCCGCAGACTGTCTAAAACCTGGACGTAGTCTCTGTGACGTCCCCGCAGACTGTCTAAAACCTGGACGTAGTCTTTGTGACGTCCCCGCAGACTGTCTAAAACCTGGACGTAGTCTCTGTGACGTCCCTGCAGACTGTCTAAAACCTGGACGTAGTCTCCGTGACGTCCCCGCAGACTGTCTAAAACCTGGACGTAGTCTCTGTGACGTCCCCGCAGACTGTCTAAAACCTGGACGTAGTCTCTGTGACGTCCCCACAGACTGTCTAAAACCTGGACGTAGTCTCCGTGACGTCCCCGCAGACTGTCTAAAACCTGGACGTAGTCTCTGTGACGTCCCCGCAGACTGTCTAAAACCTGGACGTAGTCTCCGTGACGTCCCCACAGACTGTCTAAAACCTGGACGTAGTCTCCGTGACGTCCCCGCAGACTGTCTAAAACCTGGACGTAGTCTCTGTGACGTCCCCGCAGACTGTCTAAAACCTGGACGTAGTCTCTGTGACGTCCCCACAGACTGTCTAAAACCTGGACGTAGTCTCCGTGACGTCCCCGCAGACTGTCTAAAACCTGGACGTAGTCTCTGTGACGTCCCCGCAGACTGTCTAAAACCTGGACGTAGTCTCTGTGACGTCCCCGCAGACTGTCTAAAACCTGGACGTAGTCTCCGTGACGTCCCCGCAGACTGTCTAAAACCTGGACGTAGTCTCCGTGACGTCCCCGCAGACTGTCTAAAACCTGGACGTAGTCTCCGTGACGTCCCCGCAGACTGTCTAAAACCTGGACGTAGTCTCCGTGACGTCCCCGCAGACTGTCTAAAACCTGGACGTAGTCTTTGTGACGTCCCTGCAGACTGTCTAAAACCTGACGTAGTCTCTGTGACGTCCCCGCAGACTGTCTAAAACCTGGACGTAGTCTCCGTGACGTCCCCGCAGACTGTCTAAAACCTGGACGTAGTCTCTGTGACGTCCCCGCAGACTGTCTAAAACCTGGACGCAGTCTTTGTGACGTCCCCGCAGACTGTCTAAAACCTGGACGTAGTCTCTGTGACGTCCCCGCAGACTGTCTGAAACCTGGACGTAGTCTCTGTGACGTCCCCGCAGACTGTCTGAAACCTGGACGTAGTCTCTGTGACGTCCCCACAGACTGTCTAAAACCTGGACGTAGTCTCTGTGACGTCCCTGCAGACTGTCTAAAACCTGGACATAGTCTTTGTGACGTCCCCGCAGACTGTCTAAAACCTGGACGTAGTCTCCGTGACGTCTCGGCTGCGTTCATACAAAGGAGTTTTAGAAAAGCTCGCTGTGATGTTTTGCAGAGTAATCCGTCAGCTTGGTTTGTTTTGTGGAGATAAACTCACACCTGAACACTCAGAACTCATTGTTGGGGTAATAAACTATTATTAGCTGACTAGTTACACCAGAAAGCTTATCTGAGTTTCTAAGTTTCAGCTTTTCAGAATGAAGCGTACGGACGTTCAGTGTTTTAGCATCACGTGAGCCCTCTAACTTTTCAACAAGCACTTCACTGCGGTGCCCGACCCTGAATCAGTCTCTGACTTGATGATCCAATATTGAATAAAGCTCCATGTCACACTGCCTTCGAAACACAAAGCGCTCACAGTGAAGTCTGTACAGGATGAACAGTGCGACATTCTTGGCGTTGCTGCGGTGCGTTCGAGGAATGTGACATGTTTTCTTTGTGGACACGCTGCTGGAGAAACGACATGAAGACGGACGAGTTAATCGCCTTTTGGAGAAATGTTAGATAACACAGCACATCCATCCCGAATCTTCATGCGTGGGGGCCCGGCCTGGACCGGAGCCCGCATGGGGCTACCAGAACCATTTATCCACGGAGGCGTGGTCAGTTTGAGGCTGTTTGTCAGAGGCCCTTTAGTTATCACAGGCAGATAAATGTTAATGTTAGACTGTGTGAGGAGGAAGACCTTCACCTCAACACCCAGCTCACAGTTACCACCTGCTGCTGTTTATTGGCCTCACTCTTAAAACTGGTTACGGTTTGTTACGGTAAAAAAGTGGCAGCTGTGATTGCCAGAAGTTTACCCTCATAAATACAGTACAGCTTTTTCTAAGATGGTTCGGACATGTCCAGAGGAGAGAGAGTGAATATATTGGTAGAAGGATGCTGAGTTTTGAACTGCCAGACAGGAGGAGGCCTAGAGGAGCAGAGAGGAGGTTTATGGATGCAGTGAGAGGACATGAAGGAGGCTGGTGTGAGAGAAGAGGATGCAGAAGACAGGGTTAGATGGAGGCAGCTGATTCGCTGTGGTGACCCCTGCAGGGAAAAGCAGAAAGAAGAAGAAGAAGAAGAAGATTCATTTAGCTTATTATGAATATTTTTGAACACTGCAAATCTCAGAGTGGATTCAGATTTATATGGACACGTGGAGACACGTAAGCCGAGTCACCTTTATATCACCCAGACTGATGTCTGTGATCCAGAGTCATTACGTAACAGTGCGGATCTGTCGGGAAGCTGCAGAGCAACACGCCGGCAGCCTGATACCGTAAAGACGGACAGACAGACGGGCAGACGTGAAACACGTGAAAGAGGAATGTATAAATATTGTATGAAGTTGGTTTGAGGATGCACATGCTGAAGTGACTCCTCTGTGTGCAGGTTTCAACTGGATGGTCGGCGTGTTGAGGAAGATCATCACAGAGGCCACAGGGATGAAAACGGAGACCATGATGCCACCGCTGATCGAGTTCTTTGCACCGGAAGCCTTGAAGGTACTTTAACGTGTTTATTGTTATCAACCCACAGAAATCACTGTTGCCTCCAGTGTAATCTCTCTGTGGTAACTGTGTCCAGCTGTACTCGAGTATTTGTTCTGATTACATTACTTCTGATCAAAAACTAGCAAGTCCACAACTTTGTAAACCAGCCAATCATCGACCAGGTCCCCGACAGCAGCCAGCTGAGTTACATACAGGCGTAACAATGACAGACACCATCCACCTGAGGACAGGTCAGTGTCGCATCAACGCGCTTTAACACGTACGTTTGGCCGACATGAGCTGCTTTGACTCAGTGTCCATAGACGAGTCGTGTTGAATCGCATCTGAAGAACTGAAGAAGCTTTGAGGACCTCGAGTATCAGAAGAGGCAGAAATGCAGGCAGGCGTGATGGAGGGATGTTGTGTTTTGATGGTGATGGATGAAGTGTTGGAGGTGGACTGGTCGAGCCTGTTCCCTGCACTCTTTCAGCTCCCTGTGGTCGTTCCTGTTTGTACTAATACACTGAGATAGCAGGTCAGGCAGTAACCTGCTTACTGTGTGGTTGTCTTAAAGTCCCAATAACTCAAGAACTCTCTACCAGCATTATTTTGCACATACAACGTATCCCAGCCTGATCACAGAGTGAAGTCATCGATTGAGGAGCTCTGCAGATATTTCATTACAGCGACTAATCACGTCCCAGGAGGAGGAAGGTCGATTCTGACATGTTGCCTCCTCAGTGACACACTAGAAGCAGATCACAGGCTGCAGATTCAATGAAATAAAAAGCTCGTTGTGTCCAGAAAAGATATCTCACATATTGTTTCCTCTGAGAAAACATCTGTGATTGGTTAATCTGCTACCGAGTGAACCTTATTTTGAAAGATTTATTCCTGAAAATGTACATCCAGGTTACACTCAACTCAGAGTTTTACTCTGCCTCTGTTGTTGTTGTGAGTTTGTATGTTTTGTAAAGATAAACTTTTATATATATACAGATAATTCAATTCAGTTGTTCAGTTTAAAACTAATTTATATCTGGTTTGGTTTGAATCAGTTTAAGTTTAACTTCATTTGGCAGTTTGCAACTTCCAATCCGCCTGTGAGTGGGTTGCATGTTGTAATGTTTTGTTACACACTCCTCCTCCCCCCTGTAAAGAGACCAAACCTCATTAGTAAACTGAAGTTTTGAATGTAGATCTGTCGACGCTCAGAAGTCAAACACAGTTCATTGTCACTGTGGTCTGTCGCTGCTGTTTGAGCCTGGCCTGGCGTTCCTCCTTCGAATGAGAGCACTGATAAGAGGCAGATGTTTGATCGCAGACGCGCCCGGCTCATAAGAACATGTACATAGAATAATTAGATTGAAATGTTCTGGAAGTCCCGGGCCTGTTTTCACATCTTCAATCAGGAACTCGTGTGTAAACGTGTGTGCTGTGGTTTAATTAACTCACTGAAGTTACTTCAGAGGGCAAAGATTTGAAAGGGAGAGCGACTAGCCAATGCCAAGTGCATGTTACACCCCCCACTGTGGTCAACCTTCTCTAATTATGTTTGTATAGCACTGATCAGTCCTGATTGTGTTCTGAACTTTGACACCGGAGCCTGCAGTCATTTCGTTTCTAGGCCACGAAAACGTTTCCTCGTTTTACTGACAGAGAGAAACAGCAGAATGTATCAGCTGTTACAAATTACGAGGCCGGATTGTTAAAGTAGATCCGGTCTTCATCGTTTCTTTGCTTCGTGCGTCGCTCTGTGTAGCTTCGAGTTATTTCCTGTTTATAACAAAAAAATAATCTAAGATCAAAAATCCACTCATCAGCTTCTCTGAGCTTTGACTGCATCTGGCTTCTTGGAAAGACACTAAATGGGGCTCACATATTTGGATAACATAATGTAAAATATAAATATATATAAGATACATAAACTGTTCCTAAAGCAAGGAGAAGGCTGGTTGGTGTAGTTGGCAAACTGTTGCATTTCTCACATCATCATGATACTGGCTCATGACGGTGTTTCCACACATCGTTCGAGGAACTCATTAAAGTTTTATTGTGGAGAATTGGGAAGTTCTGTTACAAACAGCTATGATGAACCCAAACCAGTTTATTTTAAAAGAGGTGGGATGGCAGGATGTTTGAGGACACGGTGGTTGGGGGGTCTGTGGTGAGGTTGTTGTAGTAGCAGGTCCTCTCTGAAGAGCTGAAGGTCTTCAGGAGGGTCTTGAAGTATCTGTATTGTACTGTATCAGGAGCTGGGTAGCACGTTGAGCCAGGTAAGGCCTGATTTTTCTCATGTTGTGAAGTGGCACGACCGGCATCCTAGGTAATGTGTTTAGAGAAGGTTAGTTCAAGATAAGTGTCCTGCTACCCTGGTGGGCAGCAAGAAGTCAGATTTGACGTTGGCTGGGAGGACCAGCAGTTTGGTTTCAGTCAGAGGAAGTTTACATGTACTTGAACGTCCACTAGTACCACTGGCTGACTTTTGGATTCAGTTCACAATGACAAATGACATGACAGTGACAGTAGAGACCAGTGTCTGCATCCTGTTTCCTACCAACAGTCAGTGCTTGCAAACAGCCGTGAGTCATTGTTGGGTTGTTTGATAGAACCCGACATATTACCTACGTTGTTGTTCAGGCACTGCAGTGAACTTTTTGAAAATGTTTTGTTTGTAAAAGATAAGGCTGACTCGTCCAATCTTCCTCCGTCCTCAGGTCGTGGATGAGACTCCCTCTCCGAGGTTTCTGGGGACTCACATGCACCCCGACAACATCCCAACCTCTTTCTATGAAAAGAAGACTAAAGTAAGTTTCAAAAACTTGTAGAGAACAAACTGATTCTCCTCATATCACAATCCTTCATTATTTTTACTGATTGTGTTATGTGTCGTACAGATGTTGGTGGTCTTCAGGAACCCTAAAGACACTCTGGTCTCCTTCTATCATTTCTCCAACAACAATCCGGTCCTTCCCTCCGGACAGTCCTGGGAATCCTTCTACTCAAACTTCATGAGTGGAGACGGTGAGCGAAACAAAATATATATAGAGACTGGAGCACAAAATAAACTGTCTTCATTGTGATTATTATATGATCATTTTGGCCGCTTGTATCCACGATCTAATTCTTTGGGTCAGTACCCAGAGTTCATGACCATAGGTGAGAGTTGGATGGACTGTAAGATACTTGCAGTCCTTCACCTGGGGCAGCATCTTGCTCCCAACCCGGAGGGACTATTCCACCATTTTTTTTAGATATAGTGGATGTGTTGTGGGAAACTGAATCACATGTTCGTATATATAAATATTTTCCACCTGAGAGCTTCTAGACTCTATAGTTATATGATCTGTGACACTGACAGTTTGACTTCATGATCCTGAGCTCTGCCATGTTTATGGGCTAATAAACAGCGTGTAAAGCCGACTCAGCAGGGACACTGTGGAAATGCTTCGTGTGTTTGAATCCAGGTGGGATTAAAGAACCACCGCTGTTTTAATCGATGAGTGCACTACGTCAAGACGCTCATAAAATGTGAGTTAAGATGCTACTTGTGCCTCCGCTTAACGATTCGATTCTTTATCGATTCTGCTTAACGATTCGATTCTTTATCGATTCTGCTTAACGATTCGATTCTTTATCGATTCTGCTTAACGATTCGATTCTTTATCGATTAGCTTAACGATTCGATTCTTTATCGATTAGCTTAACGATTTGATTCTTTATCGATTCTGCTTAACGATTCGATTCTTTATCGATTCTGCTTAACGATTCGATTCTTTATCGATTCTGCTTAACGATTCGATTCTTTATCGATTCTGCTTAACGATTTGATTCTTTATCGATTCTGCTTAACGATTTGATTCTTTATCGATTAGCTTAACGATTCGATTCTTTATCGATTCTGCTTAACGATTCGATTCTTTATCGATTCTGCTTAACGATTCGATTCTTTATCGATTAGCTTAACGATTCGATTCTTTATCGATTCTGCTTAACGATTCGATTCTTTATCGATTCTGCTTAACGATTTGATTCTTTATCGATTAGCTTAACGATTCGATTCTTTATCGATTCTGCTTAACGATTCGATTCTTTATCGATTCTGCTTAACGATTCGATTCTTTATCGATTCTGCTTAACGATTCGATTCTTTATCGATTAGCTTAACGATTTGATTCTTTATCGATTCTGCTTAACGATTTGATTCTTTATCGATTCTGCTTAACGATTTGATTCTTTATCGATTCTGCTTAACGATTCGATTCTTTATCGATTCTGCTTTACGATTCGATTCTTTATCGATTAGCTTAACGATTCGATTCTTTATCGATTCTGCTTAACGATTCGATTCTTTATCGATTCTGCTTAACGATTCGATTCTCTATCGATTCTGCTTAACGATTCGATTCTTTATCGATTCTGCTTAACGATTCGATTCTTTATCGATTAGCTTAACGATTCGATTCTTTATCGATTAGCTTAACGATTCGATTCTTTATCGATTCTGCTTAACGATTCGATTCTTTATCGATTCTGCTTTACGATTCGATTCTTTATCGATTAGCTTAACGATTCGATTCTTTATCGATTCTGCTTAAGGATCTGATTCTTTATCGATTAGCTTAACGATTTGATTCTTTATCGATTCTGCTTAACGATTCGATTCTTTATCGATTCTTCTTAACGATTCGATTGTTTATCGATTAGCTTAACGTTTTGATTCTTTATCGATTCTGCTTAACGATTCGATTCTTTATCGATTCTGCTTAACGATCTGATTCTTTATCGATTAGCTTAACGATTTGATTCTTTATCGATTCTGCTTAACGATTCGATTCTTTATCGATTCTGCTTAACGATTCGATTCTTTATCGATTAGCTTAACGATTCGATTCTTTATCGATTAGCTTAACGATTCGATTCTTTATCGATTCTGCTTAACGATTCGATTCTTTATCGATTCTGCTTTACGATTCGATTCTTTATCGATTAGCTTAACGATTCGATTCTTTATCGATTCTGCTTAACGATTCGATTCTTTATCGATTCTGCTTAACGATTCGATTCTTTATCGATTCTGCTTAACGATTCGATTCTTTATCGATTCTGCTTAACGATTCGATTCTTTATCGATTAGCTTAACGATTCGATTCTTTATCGATTAGCTTAACGATTCGATTCTTTATCGATTCTGCTTAACGATTCGATTCTTTATCGATTCTGCTTTACGATTCGATTCTTTATCGATTCTGCTTAACGATTCGATTCTTTATCGATTCTGCTTAACGATCTGATTCTTTATCGATTCTGCTTTACGATTCGATTCTTTATCGATTAGCTTAACGATTCCATTCTTTATCGATTCTGCTTAACGATCTGATTCTTTATCGATTAGCTTAACGATTTGATTCTTTATCGATTCTGCTTAACGATTCGATTCTTTATCGATTCTTCTTAACGATTCGATTGTTTATCGATTAGCTTAACGATTTGATTCTTTATCGATTCTGCTTAACGATTCGATTCTTTATCGGTTCTGCTTAACGATTCGATTCTTTATCGATTCTGCTTAACGATTCGATTCTTTATCGATTCTGCTTAACGATTCGATTCTTTATCGATTCTGCTTAACGATTCGATTCTTTATCGATTCTGCTTAACGATTCGATTCTTTATCGATTCTGCTTAACGATTCCATTCTTTATCGATTAGCTTAACGATTCGATTCTTTATCGATTCTCATTTGGGAAAAAATTAGAACAAACAGTTTGATCAGCATCATCCAGAGGAGGCAGTGAACTGGAGCGAGTACTAGTGCAGCTGCAGACTCTCTCTCTCGTCATGGTCATCTTCTAAATGTAATGCAGAAGGCATTTGTTTAATGCGAACTGTTGTAGCATGTTGGTGTATGTACCAGAGTTACCTTCAGTAGTAACTACAGAGGTCAGAGGTCACAGCCTGGCTGCTGCTGAATAGAATAGAATAGAATAGAATAGAATAGAATAGAATAGAATAGAATATCTTTATTTGTCATTGTCACTTGTACAATGAAATTAAATGATGTTCAGCTCCTCTGCCAGTGCAGGGTCACCTTCGGTGGCTCCGGGGTTGGTTTTATAGTTTGTCAGATGCTGGATGCCCTGCCACACCTGCCTGCTGTTGTTACTTTCCAGGTGGACCTCGATTCTGCTGCTGCTCGGCTGAGATTCATCTCCAGTCTGAAGCGTCAGAAACTCGACATTCATTTAAAAATATCACATGTTGTGTGCACAAATGTTTCTGCGTGTTGGTCGTGTTCCCTCCCGACGTTGTTATCTCCACTTTGCAATGATTGTGATTTGTGCTTTTTGGAATCGATAAGAGAAAAGTTAGGTAAACTGCCAAACGAGTCCATGGAATTGAAATTAAACAAGAACCGGTTCTTGTTGAGAACGTTCTCAATTCCCATCCCTAGTATTCACGGATTTATTTATACTTCATTCAGTCACTTTTTGTCTGTCATACTCTTGATGCCATGTCGGCACATTATATAAAGAACATTAGGACACACAAATATGAGGCTTTTTTATGTCAGTTTCACGCGTGGTTGTATTTAAGACCAACAGATCGTCACTTACATGAATACACGTCTAGCTGCTGGTGGTGTGGTGATTGTACATGGAAGATAGAAGGAGTGTCTGTTCTGACATTTATTGTTTTATTGTTTTGAATGTAAACTCTTAATCTACACAGCAGCCAGCTGTCACACACATGTGGAGCGGAGGAGAAAGTTCAGCATGATATATGAGATTACAGAGCTGTACAGAGGTTAACTTCACAGCTTCTCACGCACAGTCATGTGTTTGTAAGGCTGGAAACCCGATCAGCCCGACAACTCCCTGCACTCACACACTCATGGCACCAACCTCTCTCCTGATCACCTGACTTTCCCCGCCTACCTCAACACCTGCCCTCGCCCTTTGCTCCATTAGTGTATATACCACCCAGAGATCAGCTTCACTGCTACTTTCCCTGTTTAACCCTTTGGACAAGTTTGTTTCTACTGAGTAAACGTGAACTTTCATCCTGTCGAGTCGAGCTTCAGACCACAAAGGTCCGGTCTGTCAGATTCTATAATTCCTGAAGTGACCAACACCACAGCGACAGATTGTCATTTAAATACAGTTGAAACAAACTAATCAGTGCTTACTGGCTGATCTGTTTATTGCTGTTTGTGTTGTGTATTTCTGTGTGTGCAGTTCCCTGGGGGTCATACTTTGACCACGCTTTGGCCTGGGAGAAGAGGATGGACGACCCCAACGTGATGGTGGTCACCTATGAAGAGCTCAAACAGGTAGATCAGTTCCGCTGACAGAGAACTGTGGCTTCATTAAACATGTATAATATTATTATTTTGTTTGTTTTGTTTCCTTGCAGGACCTGAGCGAGGGCATCCGTCAGATCACCAGGTTCCTCGGCTTCACCCTGACGGAGGATCAAGTCCAGCAGATTGCAGAGGGGAGCACCTTCAACGCCATGAAGAAGAACTCCGCCAACTCCCACAACTCGGGAATAGGAAACATCATCTTCAGAAAAGGTGCCGCAGAGGCTTTAAACATCAAGTAGCCAGCTCGGCGTCTGTCTTTCAGCCTTTTATTTCACCAAGCTCTCACCAACCACTAAAAGTCAGTCCCACATTTACTCTTGTAAAGTTGGTTATGTTAGTTGCTGCTGTGTGACTTAGTGCCGTAAAGCGTTACGTACTTCTCCCGACCCGGAGCCCAAAGTTACATAGTGTGAGAACAGACGTACGAATGACAGAGACACCGTTCACCTGATCACAGGTCAGAGTGGGTCACCTGATCACAGGTCAGAGTGGGTCACCTGATCACAGGTCAGTGTGGGTCACCTGATCACAGGTCAGCTTAGGTCACCTGATCACAGGTCAGAGTGGGTCACCTGATCACAGGTCAGAGTGGGTCACCTGATCACAGGTCAGTGTGGGTCACCTGGTCACAGGTCAGAGTGGGTCACCTGATCACAGGTCAGAGTGGGTCACCTGATCACAGGTCAGTGTGGGTCACCTGATCACAGGTCAGCTTAGGTCACCTGATCACAGGTCAGAGTGGGTCACCTGATCACAGGTCAGTGTGGGTCAGCTGATCACAGGTCAGTGTGGGTCAGCTGATCACAGGTCAGCTTAGGTCACCTGATCACAGGTCAGTGTGGGTCACCTGATCACAGGTCAGAGTGGGTCACCTGATCACAGGTCAGTGTGGGTCACCTGATCACACGTCAGAGTGGGTCACCTGATCACAGGTCAGTGTGGGTCACCTGATCACACGTCAGAGTGGGTCACCTGATCACAGGTCAGTGTGGGTCACCTGATCACAGGTCAGTGTGGGTCACCTGATCACAGGTCAGAGTGGGTCAGCAGGAGGTAAAGTTACATATTTGGCATCTTGTGAAACTCTAGCTTTGCAACATGCTTGTCAAGCAAATTACAGTAAAACAGCAGAGTTTGTTCAGGCAAACAATTACCTCCTCTGCAAGTTCAAATAACTCTAACTTTACACAGTATGGATAACAAAAAATTACACAACGTATCGACCTGATATCGCCTTTGAGTGCAGGTCGGACAAATAAACCACTTAGAGGGACTTTTTTTGTAAATAGAGCCCCTTGGACCTTAGTCAGGACCTGCTTAGTCTTAGCATGAGGATTGTATCTCAAAATCAGCGCATGAGTTTGACAGTGTCATATTTTTGTCTGAGCAGGTGAGGTTGGAGACTGGAGGAACCACTTCACCCCAGAACAAAGCCAGGAGATGGACGACGCCTTCAAGGAACACCTGGCAGGAACCAGACTGGGAGCCAAGCTCAACTACCAAAAGCACTGTCAGTAGGAGGCGAGGAGACAAGAGAGGAGGCGAAGGGGAGGAAAGGAGGAGGGAGAGTATGTAGAAGAAGAGTTTGGAGGACTTTCCCCACCACTGAGCTGACCTCCCGACCTCCCCCAGCATTGCACAGATCGTCTCTTAACTACCTTCGACCATAAAACATTTCATCCGGTGGAGGAAACACAGGGCTGAAAGTTCAAGCGAAAATATAGAAAGGGAGGGGGCAAGAAGGGAACGTGAACTTTTGTTACTGTACAAGTTCGACAACATTAAAGGAATAATTCAACGTTTTGGGAGGTCAATGCTTTTACAGCACACCATAAAACAGCAAAACACAGGTCCATTCTTTAGGCTAAGCTAAGGTAATTAGGTGGAGAGTGCAACCAATCTTCTGACCTAACATACACAAGTATATTTCCCAAAATGTCAAACTATTCCTTTGTGAGCTCACCTGAGCTCACCTGGTTGTGTGCCAATATCCGTGAATGAATCAGGGTTACAAACGTGACTCACACAAACTCAGTTTTAAGATAATAAACAGACGCCGTCAGTTCTTCATGCCGACAGACGCTCTGGAGTCAGAGACAACCATCACAGTGAAGTGTTCCACGTTGCTTAGCGTGTTCTCAGGTACACGTCAACAGACATACCTCAGCAAAACTGTGTGTACACTATGGGAACGCCAGCTCAATACTCAGAGTCTTTACTCCCCAAACTCGTTAAAATTGTTGTTTTTCTTCATACGTACACACAATTAATCAAACCAATCAGACATCTGTTTTTTTGTTTGTTTGTTTTTTGGCAAAAAAAGGTAATCTGATTACTTGTGTTAGCAACGAGCAACCAGCAGCCGACTCGACTGAATGTTGAAACAAACACAAGGTGCCTGAAGTTAAAGTCCTTCAGCGGTCTTTAAACTGGCAGCTACTCAGACTTCATCAACAATACTGTGATGAGATTTAAAAAATGCACAGTCACTGTTTGTGTGTGTTTCCTGTGTATTTCATGCAGTACGTCACTGTACACGATCATGATGAGAAATAAAACTGTTTTCCAGATTTGATCTCAGGTTGTGTGAGTCCGTCTTTGTGCATGGAAACGGACCATAAACATCGACAGGGTCACTACGTCCAGGTTTTAGACAGCCTGCGGGGACGTCACAGAGACTACGTCCAGGTTTTAGACAGTCTGCGGGGACGTCACGGAGACTACGTTCAGGTTTTAGCCAGTCTGCGGGGACGTCACAGAGACTACGTCCAGGTTTTAGACAGTCTGCGGGGACGTCACAGAGACTACGTCCAGGTTTTAGACAGTCTGCGGGGACGTCACGGAGACTACGTCCAGGTTTTAGACAGCCTGCGGGGACGTCACGGAGACTACGTCCAGGTTTTAGACAGTCTGCAGGGACGTCACAGACTACGTCCAGGTTTTAGACAGTCTGCAGGGACGTCACGGAGACTACGTCCAGGTTTTAGACAGCCTGCGGGGACGTCACAGAGACTACGTCCAGGTTTTAGACAGTCTGCGGGGACGTCACAGAGACTACGTCCAGGTTTTAGACAGCCTGCGGGGACGTCACAGAGACTACGTCCAGGTTTTAGACAGCCTGCGGGGACGTCACGGAGACTACGTTCAGGTTTTAGCCAGTCTGCGGGGACGTCACAGAGACTACGTCCAGGTTTTAGACAGTCTGCGGGGACGTCACAGAGACTACGTCCAGGTTTTAGACAGTCTGCGGGGACGTCACGGAGACTACGTCCAGGTTTTAGACAGCCTGCGGGGACGTCACAGAGACTACGTCCAGGTTTTAGACAGTCTGCGGGGACGTCACAGAGACTACGTCCAGGTTTTAGACAGTCTGCGGGGACGTCACGGAGACTACGTCCAGGTTTTAGACAGTCTGCAGGGACGTCACAGACTACGTCCAGGTTTTAGACAGTCTGCAGGGACGTCACGGAGACTACGTCCAGGTTTTAGACAGCCTGCGGGGACGTCACAGAGACTACGTCCAGGTTTTAGACAGTCTGCGGGGACGTCACAGAGACTACGTCCAGGTTTTAGACAGTCTGCGGGGACGTCACGGGGACTACGTCCAGGTTTTAGACAGTCTGCGGGGACGTCACAGAGACTACGTCCAGGTTTTAGACAGTCTGCTCTGATCTCTTCTCTTTATTCATTTTATTGTAGTTTTCATAACATACATTTTAACGTTCAGAACATTAAAAGTCAAAGATAAAAGTAAATAAATATTTAAAAGTAAGAACCGGAGGTAACCTTCACACGTAATACATCGCTTTTATTTTGAAAGGGCTAACCGGATGTCGTGTTGTTGTTTTCGCGGGTTAACTTGACTGTGGTCCACAGTGTGTGTGTGTGTGTGTGTGTGTGTCTCGTGAATGGATGACGTCATGCGGGCTGCCGTCTGTCTCCAACATGACACCGTCAGACTTTAACGGTTTAACGGTTTAACGGTCAGAGGTTCGTTATGTTTCAAATCAGACCGTTAGTGTGCGCGCGCACACAGCCGCTCGTATAACGGTCTTTTCTTTTTTTTTTTTTTTTCCCGCCGCTCGGTCATGATTCAGCGTTAGCTGCGTGCTAACGTTAGCCTGTGTGTGTGTGTGTGTGCAGGTAGAGCTAACGGTACAGCTGCAATGCTAATACGATTGCGTGGGGAAGTTGCGGTGTTCACGCGGTTATTTTAACGCAGACTGTTGTATTAAATGGACACTGAAGAGACGCTGTAACGGTGTAACGTCCCGCGGATTGCTCAGGTCACCTGGCTTCAGTCATGTTAGGGACAGGTTACACAGTGCTACATTATGTGTTGATAGTGTGGATGCTCACAGGGCGTCCACACTATTGTAATTATTAATTATAATAGTGTGGATGCTCACAGGGCGTCCACACTATTATTTTAATCTATTTTTAATATATACCAGCGTTAAATGTCACATCTGAATAGCGAGCTGCGTTTAATCGTGTTGCTTCACCACAGAAAACACTTTTCAGCTGGATTTATAGACATTTAAACTGAATTAAACTTTTAAAAATCTTAAAATTTTTGGTGTATTTTAACATTCACTCATGTACTGAACTTGAGTACAATGTACTCACACAACTTAACTCAATATTAAACAAAATTATGAGTTGCAGAATATTTAAATAACAGTGAAAAAAACAGAAAAGGTCAATAAATTTGAATTAAACTGTAATAATAAAAAAAAACTGTACAATTCTGAGGTACTTGTACTTGAGTATTTCCATTTTATGTTCTAGACCGGTCTGTACTTTTTAGGCTCAGGCCAGTTCGATTAAAAAAAAAAAAAAAAAAAAAATTTAAATTGAATCTGAATCTTTGTAGAGTCGCGATCTATTTAATCAGAATCACGGTTCACATTCTTTTCTCAGGTTTGAGAAACAGAAAATTTTAATTTGAAGAAACAAATCACATAATCATAAAATAACTTGATCCGCGTAAAGCACTTCAGCGCAAGTCCGCTGGTTCTCCAACTGTGGTACGTGACCTCCCGGTAGTGGTGCATTTAAAAACAAACACATGAATTAATTTAACATCTAATATCATCAAAATACGACAATATTTTGAGTCAGAGTGAACTATGAGATCGGTGGAATATGATTTAAAATAAGTTTTAATGCCTTGAATGGGTTCTGTTCACGCTTCAACAACAGTCAGTTGTTGGTACGTGGTGGGAAAGGTTTGAGAGACACCGACCTCTTCGGCTCTATAGGTCCGTTAACATGGCACAGATTGTCTAAATGAAGTGAAGTTTGGAGACAGACGACTATAACAACAACAACAATTTAAAAACAATGAATCGATGTGAGGATCTCACGGTGCGAGAGCGCCCTCTCAGGGCTTTAATCAGTAGCCGGTGTAAGGACGCCAGAATCATCGTGATGTTATCGTGTTTCTTTGGCAGCAGAGTTTTGGATGAGTTAGAGATGAGAGACTGAAAATAGTGGTATCATCGACGTAAAAACTGAGCTTTATGTTTGCGTATAAGAGGGAGCATGTAAAGGGAGAACAGAACTGGACCTAGCACCGAGCCCTGAGGTACCCCGCAGTGACAGAAACACCTCATGTCTTTTAGATAAAGCAATGTAGAGCTGTGTCAGCAATACTCAATCGAAGTTTGACGGTATTACATAGAACAATCTCTACGATTCACCTGAAACAGACTGTGGACGTCTTGGATCGTGGTCTCGATACTCTGCCTGACCGCGTACTGGAAATATAGCAATCATACTACTAGTACTATTACTACTTTTACTTTTGCTACGTATATTTTAGTGCTGATACTTTTGTATTAAGGATCTAGTAAGTTTCTGTCCGTCCAAACCTGCGTCGTCTTACCTCTCTAACTATGCTGTTAACTCTTAAATGAATAAAAACAAAGGTGCTTTGGTTCCTGTACAGAATAGATAATTTCAATTATCCATCAATGTTCCTCATACTTGGGGCGGTCCTCAAATGTCGTCTGCTTTCTTTCACGTTTAATCAAATAATTGTTTGTTCGGTCACGTTTCGAGTCTTTAAATTGCAAACTGTCCAGAACTCAAAGGTTTTCAGTTTCACCTCCGTATTTGGACTTATGGATGAATTGTCCTTCTCGTTCTGCTCCAGGTGTGGCGTGATGCAGCAGAAGTTGTGTTCCAGAGGTTCGGGTTCTTTCCTCTTGGAGAGGAACGGCCAGGCCTGCGGCGCCGCCGCGGTCACCTCCTGTGACCTCCCCTTCCGCTGCCCCCGCTGCGGCGAGCAGGAGCGCTTCCGCAGCCTGGCCTCGCTCCGTGCCCACCTGGAGCACCGGCACTCGTACCGCTCGCCGGACGTCATCACGGGTGGCTTCAGCATCACCGGCAAACTCCCTGACCCGTTGACGGCAGCGATCCCCTGGCACGACACGAGCCTGCCGACCCGCAGGGGGCAGCAGGGAGCGGGGCGGCTGCCTCACGCTCGCTCCCTCAGCGACAGCAGAGACAGCGGTTACCTCCACTCCTACGGCTCCGTGAGGAGACGCACCCAGAGCGTCGGTGTGGGGACGCAGGCCGAGGAGGAGGAGGACGAAGAGGAGGAAGGTGGGATGGAAGATGAAGATGCGGGAGAAGAAGAAGAAGAGGAGAATGACGACGATGAAGAAGATGGAAGTAGAACTGAGAAGGATGTCAAGATGTCCGTCAGAAAGTCAGACACAGGACATCACCTCAACCAGCATCATCTCCCGTTCCCTCCTCCAGCTCCTCTTGGCCCCCCTTTGGATCCGGACCTGGACCTGGACCTGGACCTGGTCGGTGCGTTCATGTTCACTTTTACTCACCACCGGTTCAGATTAATGTAGTCTCCTTCATTCTTCATAAAGTACAGGACTAAACCCAAGTCTCTTCTCGTTTGCCCCCCAGAGCAGAAGTCGTACTCCGGTTTGGAGACGGCTGCGGCCTCTGCGGCGGTTCGGCGGCGGCTGGCGAGCATCCTGCGGGCGGCCGACAGCACCATGCAGCGGCGGCTGGCCAAGGTGAGCACGGAGCTCGCCCAGACGGACACGGAGCTCCTGTGTGAGCGCGCTCACTCGCAGCACCTGGCCCAGGAGAGGCAGGAAGTCGCAGAGCGGGAGAGGTCGCTGAGCCGACAGGTCGACGTGGCCGTCATGGTGATCGCTGCTTTGAGGGAGCAGCTCAACGCCTCGGAGAACGAGCTGGAGCGAAGAGAGAGGTAAACACCCTGCAGTTTGTAATGCGAACCCTGATCACACACAGGGATCCAGACTCTGTACTGCAGTATAACTTTTGATTTCCAGGGAGGTGATAACCATCCAGAAGTTTCTGGAAGCGGCGGCTCGACAGGAGACATGCGGTAAAGTTCGAATCCAGCGCTTCATCGAGAATCTGCTGAGACGCATTGCTCTGGCCGAGAGGCTGGTCGAGTATTACCAGGTCAACGGCAGCCCGCAACAGTGCAACCACTACAAGGTACAACGACACGGCTACAGAGCCCCAGTGGTGGGACTTGGCTGGTATATTTGTGGTATTAGTATTAATTAATGTAAGTAAATTACTTGACCTGACCTTTGACCTTTTCCGTGTCCTCACCAGCACCAGCAGCCAACTGATAGTGGACCTCACAGACTCACTAAAAGCAGGTGAGTAGCTCCTTGTCAGCTGTGCAGTTTTAAATGATTCATGTATAATCTGGTCATCCATGAGTGACACACTTCAGGTGAACTGAAGCCGAGAGACCCTTCACGAGGACCGCGGTGTCACCTGACAGATTTCTGTTTTAATTCATCGTCGAACATTCGACACTTTGTCCCTTCACTCAGTCACTGGGGTGACTTTTACCCAGGAGGCTGCTTGGACTCCTCTGTGAGACGATTTTTAGATTTAGTTGAAACCCAGGTATGAGAGGAGCTCAGAGAGTTTTGGTTGCCCTCAAGGAAGTTCTGGAAATTGGCCACAAGTTTTGGGAATTGCCTGAAAGATACAAACTGAGCCAAAATGAGCTTCCTCTGGGCTCAGACCTAAAGAGTGGAGCTGCTGCTCCTTCACATCGTAAGGAGCCAGCTGAGGAGGTTCAGGCCTCTTGGCCTCCTTCCTTTCCTTTGTGTTTGGGCACAACCAATTGGAAAGAGACCTTGGGATTCTCCAGGAGGAGTTCGAACTCTAAACCTGCTGCCACCACGACCCGACCCCGGATAAGAGGAAGGGTTTGGTTGGGTTAGGCAACAAAAATTCTGGAAAAGATTATGGTGTGAGGTGGCTGACCCCGCCTACTTTACTTTATTTGTTCATGTTCACGTGGCGTTTCCAGGTCGGCGGGAGGACAGCTCTCCTCGTCTGGTCTCCACGACAACAGAAGCCACGCCTCCTCCCAATTTGGCGGCCGCCCTCTGTTCTCCAAACCAGGCGGGGAACGAGACCGGGAGCGGGAGCACCGCGAGCGGCTGGCCCAGTCGTCCAGGCTGTTCTGCCGACCCGAGCACAGAGACGACATCTGGAACCACCAGCGCCGCCGGTCTGCCGGGTATGAGGCGTAGAACTGTATCAAGAAACGAGGAGAGGGGGTGTCAGCGGGTAACAACTCTATTTCACGGTGACTTTATTCCAGCGTGTTAACCTATGGAAAAGTACCGCGAGGTCACGTTAAAGTTTAAAAAGTCCAACACATTTTAAGTTAAACAAGGATTTTTGTTCAGTGTGATTGGATACGGTTGCTCCTCCTGAATGACGCTTGCTTGGCAGTTTTTATTCAATCATTTTTTTATAAATCAAAGTAGAGAAAAAGAGACAAACTTACATGAAACTACAAGTCAGAGAACTCTTTTATAAACATCAGCTGCTCCGACCCCGGACACAGAAAAATATCGAGCTAGAGTAACGTTTCCATTTTCTTCAAATTGAAGCAGACTCCATCTTTACTCGTGTTTACTGCGTAACAGGGTTTAAAAATGTAATGCAATAACAACTATTACTGCACGATCACGTCATATATACAAACACAGTTTAAGATTATGTTTTATTGCACATTTGGTACTTTTCCATAGCTTACTGTGCTGAAATGGACCGAGTGCTGACTGGGCAAACCTTCAGACATTTACACTGATAACAGCTTCGTCTCAGTCGTCAGCATAACTCATGATGTTTTGTACAGTCTCCTCTGTGTGTAGAGAAACTTCAGGTAAACGTGTGCTTTTGTACTCATCCACTGATTTCATTTGATCCTCGGACGGAAAGGTGACACGTCCTCTCCTCTGGGTGAACCTTTACGTCTCGGCCCTAAACACAACGTCCCCCGATCAGTCCAGTTATCTCGTCTCTGTCTGTGCTTCGAAGGCCGAGCGGCAGCGATCACTGCCCGAGATCATCGTCCGTTAAAAACGCAGCACTGAACGGTGATCGTCCAGTCGTGGTGACGCAGTGTCAGCAGCAGTTATACTTCGTATTATTCGTTTACGAGGCTCCGTCACCACCAGCTCGTCGTTATGGAAAAAACAAGAATCACGATTAATAAACACGATTATTCATTGATTTCAAAAAAAGTGTTTATTGTGCCACCAACTTTAAATATAACCTTTAGGAAAACAACCAGGAATAAATTAGTAATGAGTAAAAAAAGATACATATGAATAACAATAATAGCAATTATAAAAGAGACTCAGCACCTCCAAATCCGAGGCCATGGCCGGAAAAGGGTGGAGTGCAGCCTCCGGGTCGGGGATGAGATCCTGCCTCAAGTGGAGGAGTTCAAGTATCTCGGGGTCTTGTTCACGAGTGAGGGAAGGATGGAACGGGAGATCGACCGGCGGATCGGTGCGGCTTCTGCAGTGATGCGGACTCTGCAGGTCCGTCGTGGTGAAGAAGGAGCTGAGCCGAAAGGCGAAGCTCTCGATTTACCAGTCGATCTACGTTCCTACCCTCACCTACGGTCACGAGCTTTGGGTAGTGACCGAAAGAACGAGATCGCGAATACAAGCGGCTGAAATCAGCTTCCTTCCTTCGCAGGGTGGCTGGGCTCTCCCTTAGAGATAGGGGGAGAAGCTCGGCCATCCGCGAGGAGCTCAGAGTAGAGCCGCTGCTCCTCCGCATCGAGAGGAACCAGCTGAGGTGGCTCGGGCATCTCGTGAGGACGCCTCCTGGACGTCTCCCTGGGGAGATGTTCCGGGCACAGGGAAGACCCAGGACACGCTGGAGGGACTACGTCTCTCATCCGGCCTGGGAACGCCTTGGGGTCGCCCTGGAAAAGCTGGACGAAGTGGCCGGGGAGAGGGAAGTCTGGGCCTCCCTGCTGAAGCTGCTGCCCCTGCGACCCGACTCTGGATAAACGGGAGAAGACGAGCAACTATAAAAATAAATACCCAGTCTACATACACTCTGTCCCTGCGCCCGGCTTCAGTGATCGAATACAGTAAAGTCCTTGGCTGGCATGAATGTCTCCGTAATCTCTCGCTGTCGTCGGGAGCCGGTGAGATATGGAGCAGCGCTGTAAGGAGCGTCCTCAGTGGACGACTGTGTGGCTTTTTATTGGATTTAGGATTTACGGCCGAGCTCCAATCTAGACGTCCCCAAACAAACTGATCTGAACTCTAAACTTTCACGAGATACGAGACCCTGACGTTGTTACCTTTTAGCTTTGTGTTGACGTTATTATTATTTATTACATTTAAGACTTTTTTTCAGGGTTCTGTTATTGAAAATGTCACAATTTCAGATTCCCGTGGCAAAAACAAGTTTGTCACTTTTCGGACAAATGAATTAGACTCACGGAGTCTATGGAGACGGAGAGTCCAGCCGTTACACTGATGCAGAGTGGAGAGAAGTGACGCCGTGATGTTGTGACGCATTAGAAACTTTAAGAAGAATATTTCTAGCCTCCGAAATCCATTTTAGAAATGAGATCCTGCTTTGTGTGAAACCAGTGATTTAAAGAGAGAAAGAACAAAGTTAGTTTGTGAAAGAAATAATAATAATAATAATAATAATGCGACACCCCAAAACATTAAAAAACATAAATTTTGCCTCTGAAATCAAAGTTTAGAAATGAAGCCTTCTTCAGTCGAGCTCCGTCTGATAATGTTGAACATTAATAATAATAATAATCTTTGCCTCCTGGCCTGGAGGAGTCACCGTGTGTCATCGAAGCATCGTTTGTTCTCTGCGTGTTCGCTCTGTATGTAGCGGTGAGTAATAATCTAATTATAGAGAATCGCTTTCAGTCGTCGAGATGTTGTCACTGTCCTCACAGCTCTGCTTTGGTTTGTGAAGCACAGACAGGAGTTGGACGACACCAGACTCGAGTCAAACCGTCTCTGCATCTTCAGTTTGACGAGGTTTGCCGACTGTACATAGAGAAACATGTGGTGGAGGGTAACCAGTGCAGCAGTGTGTGTTGGCTTAGCACAAAGACCGGAGACTAAGTCTCTGTCCATCTTCAGTTGGAGCCAATGAGGTCGGAGCCGAGAGCCACAGCCGCAGTACTGCGTTTGAAAACACTGAAGTCACATGACTGCTCAGCTGCTTCCTGCGTCCTCTTCCACTCGACCTCGACGGAGAACGTCATGACGAAGCACTTAGGGAAGTTTGTGTTGTTCAGAGAGTCCGACTCTTTATATATATCACGCAGACGTCAGCATATTGACAAAAGATGGATTATTAATAATCCACAGTAACTTTGATGATTATCCGCAGGACGTTGAGGAACGGCATCACCTCGTCTCCTCTGATGAAGGCGGCACTGAAGCATGTAGAGAATTCAAACGGCTGCTTCGTCAATACTTCCCCGTCATTTCGTCAACAGGCGATTTGACTTGACCCCTTGAGCTTCTTTCAGTGACGCCGTCTGTGGCGGCTCTTCTTCTTGTTTTCTGACTGGAGAATTGGCGCCACCTCCTGCTGTCCCCGTGAATCACCGCCTAACATTCACATAGCGGTTAGTGGGTGGACCCATTTGACTTGTTTTTTATCCCTTCAGTCTTCGGTAAACCCTCCACTACACTGATAAAAAACAAGCCTGGTCCATGCAGCGGCGGTTCTGGCCCGGGTCTGGAGGACGCCACACACAAAACGAATGTACTCTCGCTGAAGAGACGCCGCGTTTGAACCGGCGCTCGTTCACACAGAAACGGGTGGAGACTCTCCGATCACAAACGAATGACGTGTCGACGCTTTCATCCAAAGTGACTTACAGTGCCGTGAATGCATACAGCACATTTGCAGTATACGTACTGAACGGCTCCCGGCGGCTCGTTTAATAGAATCATTCCTGTCTCTGCGTCATCCTGTACGATCCGTTCACAGGTTTGCACTCAGCAAACGATAAGAATGTAAATGTAAAAGACGGTATTTGGTGTCAAATGTGTCTTTGCTGTCGGTGGTTTCGGTTTCGTTGACAGTGTTGATAGATATTTTGTATACGAAGCTATTTATGTGTCGTCCAGTGGAAGTAGTCGTCCTACAGTACTTCAACTTTGCAGAACATTTATCTGTCGAGCGTTCAGACTGACCGCTACGATTCCAGATTCAGTGAAAGTTTTTTCATTTGTTCTTTGAACAAACCGAGTCAGACTGATTGATCACAGAAAAGCAGAATCCAGATTCATTTGGACGAGGTCAAGAAAAGTCTGCATGGAGGACAAGGACAAAAATAAATGGACGTGACTCAATAAGTTCGTTAATATGTTGTGAAACACACCAAAAGAAATGACTGTAGCTGTTATATATTTATAAAAAAATGTGACATTAACTAATATTTTATTTACTTCCCTTTGTATTAGTGCCTGACTTCAACGAGCTCCGGCTCTTGAGCTGCTTCAGGATTCAACAATAAATCATTTGAATAGATCTGAACGTTTCATCTTTTGTTTTACGGTCTGTTCATTGTCGTGTCACTGCACTCACAGTCTGAGACCACACGCAGCAGATCTTCATGTTTGCTGCACAAAATCTTCCCGCTCGTGTTTAGCGATGTGGGTTCATCTCAGTCTGACGTCCACGACACTGGACCGAGACTCTTCCAGGAGAATGCAGCAGGAGAAGCTCAGGCGTTCAGTCTGTTTGAATATAAAGACCTCAGACACGCAGAGTTCTGGATTTAAGGGACTCTGCTGTTGAACATGTCGCACAGACGTTTTCAGTTCGTCATGTTAATCGTTGTCGGTGCTTTTATTTGCCTGTTAACTGATTTATTGAGTCATACATTTATTTTTGGCGGTTGCGATCCTCCACACTGATGATTGAAGTGCTGCTCAGTCTGACTTCACGTTGTATGTCTTTAATATTTAAAGTGTTTTATTTGATGCAGACGGCAGCAGAGCTCCTTCCTCGTTGGAAGGTGGTGACGATGCATGAGGCAGCAAAACTACTACTACATATGTAGCTATTGTGTTACTGTGAAAGCATGCTTCATATGTAGCCAAACAAAACAAAATTAAAAAAAAGCAAAGTACTTATAAAATACTGTTATCTTGTACTACTATGTGTACTTTTGTAGCAGAGCGAGGTCTATTTTAACAGGACAGTATTTGAAGGAAAGTTGCACTACAGCGACCCGGCGGGACAATCACAGCGTTCATGCACAGGTTTGCAAACGCCTGGAGATTTTCTTAGTTCTGTGTTTTGAAATGTTTTTTGGGGGGGAAATGTGCAAGAAACGAAGTGAAGATGGTGAATAACGGAACAAGTATCCTAACTGATTACGACACCACTACCTTAGTTTGCCGTGAGTCGGTAGAGACTACGTTAGTTTTATGTTGTGTAAGTTCGATAATCATTCGGCTCATCGCGTTCGTCTGTAGGGATTTCGTTTCGCAGAAGTAATCTCTAGTTTTGTGCCTTCACTCGAAAACTCTGTAGTCTGTATAACACTGTGCAAAATGCAATACTGTGAAGAACTGGACAAGTTTTTATGTTGAAACATGTCGGTCTGTGTGAAAACCATCGAATTAAAGAGCAAACGTGACCGCGAGGATGATTCCATGTTTGTTTTTATTCAACGTGTCCAGCTGTACTCGAGTATTTTTTCTGATTACATTACTTATGATCACAAACTAGCAGGCTGCTGACTGCTGGGCCTGAAAACGTCCTCTTCTTCTTTTCCGGTGGGAAACCGGAAAGGTTTTGTTTAAGAACATTTACGGACTCACAGTTTGAATGAAATTCTGGATTCAGAATATTATTCAAAGATCAGATGCACGTAGACCTCCAGCCCAGCGGGCAGCAAAGGCTGCATTAAAACCCCACACGGCTGCATTAAGGATAATACTACATGGAGATGAAGTTCAGACTCTGCCCGTCTACTCTGTCACTGTGGTGCAGTAACCAAAGTGGCCACATGGTGTCACTGTTTCCTACTCAAAGATTCAGAAGCCTCCTGTGAATTGAATGTGTTCGTTTAGCATTCGTCAGTCAGTCGCAGTGTCAGTAACACAGTATTCTTCAGTAACATGATATGATCATATGATATTTCAAACATTGAATTCTATATTTTTATATTTAATTCAGCCCGGCGTCTGCAGAATGAAAAGAGACGCGTGGACAAAGACAGGTAGCACCCGGCGGACTGAACAGTCTGTTTGTTTCCCTGAGCCTGGATTCACCAATCATTCACCAAAGCCACCGAGATGACACAAAAGTTTCCAAATGTGAAATACTGTGTCTACACTCTGAGAAAAACTGGTTCTTGAAGTTCTCTGGAGAACCTTTTAGTGCTTAAGGAGTTCTTTAAATCACTTTTTGGTACTTTGAAAAACCTTTTGTTTCATCTTTTAAAGGTTCTTTAGAGAACTGATTACTGCTTCTTTGAGTCTTTGTAGCAATGTGACAAATGTTTTGGAGAACATGAAATACACATGGATGTAACTAATGGCTGCTCTATGGAGAACCAATGAAGAACCAATGAAGAACCAATGGATAAAAGGTTCCCCTGTGACATCACCACGAAGAAGATGGTTTTAGACAGTCTGCGGGGACGTCACAGAGACTACGTCCAGGTTTTAGACAGTCTGCGGGGACGTCACAGAGACTACGTCCAGGTTTTAGACAGTCTGCGGGGACGTCACAGAGACTACGTCCAGGTTTTAGACAGTCTGTGTGGACGTCACAGAGACTACATCCAGGTTTTAGACAGTCTGCGGGGACGTCACAGAGACTACGTCCAGGTTTTAGACAGTCTGCGGGGACGTCACGAAGACTACGTCCAGGTTTTAGACAGTCTGCGTGGATGTCGCGGAGACTAGATCCAGGTTTTAGACAGTCTGCGGGGACGTCACAGAGACTACGTCCAGGCTTTAGACAGTCTGCGGGGACGTCACAGAGACTACGTCCAGGTTTTAGACAGTCTGCTGGGACGTCACAGAGACTACGTCCAGGTTTTAGACAGTCTGCGGGGACGTCACAGAGACTACGTCCAGGTTTTAGACAGTCTGCTGGGACGTCACAGAGACTACGTCCAGGTTTTAGACAGTCTGCGGGGACGTCACGAAGACTACGTCCAGGTTTTAGACAGTCTGCGTGGATGTCGCGGAGACTAGATCCAGGTTTTAGACAGTCTGCGGGGACGTCACGGAGACTACGTCCAGGTTTTAGACAGTCTGCGGGGACATCACGGAGACTAGTCCAGGTTTTAGACAGTCTGCGGGGACGTCACGGAGACTACGTCCAGGTTTTAGACAGTGTGCAGGGATGTCACGGAGACTACGTCCAGGTTTTAGACAGTCTGCGGGGATGTCACGGAGACTACGTCCAGGTTTTACCGCGTTTCACGTAAAGAAACAAAAACGCATGTTCAAAGATTCATGTTTTTATTTCGTGAACATTTTTTTGTTCATTCATCACATCCTGAAACAAACAAACTTCATCACAGGCAGGACACATAGTAATCTGATTACAGCTGCATACAAACATTGAAGTCTCAGTCTTTAGCGCTGTGTCCGGTCAGTGAACGCCTCTCTGCTTTATGTGGTTTAAAGTTTAATTTAGTGCCGTCAGTCAGAGGCAGGAGTCACAAACAGCCCTGAGGATCAAACCTAAAGACAGACGCCGTCCTTCATCACACCTGACGCAGGAAGACGATTAAAAGCAACAGACCAGGACACAGACATGACTCAGCTCAGTCAGGCTCTAATGCTGCGTTCAGGGTGCAGATTTTTAAATAAATAACCAGCTTTTTGCTTTATTTTGAAAGTCAGTGTGTTTGAAAAGGGGGTGTGATACCAACCCTGACTGGCCTTGAACGCATCATTTGCACCCTGCACCTCACAGGTAGTCCAGGTCATCAGAAGCATCCGTGACGTCACCAGGTGTTCCCTGCAGGTGTCAGGTGATGGTCTGCTTTGTGCAGGTGAGTCGAGCCTGTGGTGCCTTCAGGTGCTTCGCTGAGTGCTTCAATTCAGCCCAGTCTGTCCGCTCAGGGTGCCCGGATCAGAGGCAGACCTCCGGGCCCGGGTACGGCTCCCCTCCGCACCAGAAGTCCGGCGGCTGTGAGACCTCCATGAGCCAGACCTCCTGCTCCTTCTGCTCCGTGTGCTTGACCTCCGCTTCTGTCAGCACCTTATAATAGTGACAGTCTCTGCCGTCGTCCGGGTCGTACGGCGGGGCCAGGATGTCCATGAACGCCGTCGGGCCGTCCACGGCGTCGATCTGGTGCAGGTTGTCCCGGTCAGGGGAGAGGACGCACGGGCCGCTCTCCTCCGTGAACTCCCCGGTGGAGCGCAGCACGGAGCGCCGCAGAGAGCCCATCTGTGCCGGGGGGAGCGGCGGCGCCACCTGCGGGCTGCCGGCCGGCCGCTCCAGCCGGTCGAAGCAGCGGATCCTGACCTTGCCGTACATGACTTTGAGCATGCCGTGCATCCCCGGGTGGTCGTGCAGCGGGATGGAGGCGCCGCTCTTCAGCAGGAACACCCCCATGCTGAAGTGGTCCGTCTCACAGATGTGCATGTATGTGACCGGCGGCGCGCCGTGGTGGAGCGGCGGCACGCCGGGCGGGCTGCCTGCGGCTCTGCGCGGGGCGAGCTTCAGGTCCGCCGCGCGCACTTCCGTCATGAGGCTCCGCAGCTTGGCGTGGTTCTCCAGGAAAGTCTTCCCGGCCTCTTCGCCGACCCGCGGCGGGCTCCTGTAGGTGACGAGGGCCTGCCGAGCTATCCGCTGAACGATGGAGGTCATGTCGCTGTCACCTGGCATCATACCGAAGCGAGGAACGGCGCTGTCCGGTGTCCGGTGTCCGGTGTCCGGGCTCCGCTCAACGCGCGTTAGCCCCTCAGCTAGCGCCAAAGATCGTCTGTTCTTAAGATGACTCACTCCGCACACAACTCATGGACGGACGTCTTCAGGCGCTTTGGATGGTTGTGGAAACTTCTAATGAGTGCGATTAAACGTTTGAAAAATATCAGATTAATTAAATTAACATGTCATGATTTGAAAAAATATATACAATATAAGAACAGAAATTAAAAAGTAAACAGAAAAGATCAAATAAACATTTAAAACATCACTCCAAGTAAAAGCTAAACGGTTAGCTGTAAAGTAAAAGCTAAACCGTTAGCTGTAAAGTAAAAGCTAAACGGTTAGCTGTAAAGTAAAAGCTAAACGGTTAGCTGTAAAGTAAAAGCTAAACGGTTAGCTGTAAAGTAAAAGCTAAACGGTTAGCTGTAAAGTAAAAGCTAAACGGTTAGCCGTAAAGTAAAAGCTAAACAGTTAGCTGTAAAGTAAAAGCTAAACGGTTAGCTGTAAAGTAAAAGCTAAACGGTTAGCTGTAAAGTAAAAGCTAAATGGTTAGCTGTAAAGTAAAAGCTAAACGTTAGCCGTAAAGTAAAAGCTAAAGTTTAGCCGTAAAGTAAAAGTTAAACGGTTAGCCGTAAAGTAAAAGCTAAACCGTTAGCTGTAAAGTAAAAGCTAAACGGTTAGCTGTAAAGTAAAAGCTAAACGGTTAGCTGTAAAGTAAAAGCTAAACGGTTAGCTGTAAAGTAAAAGCTAAATGGTTAGCTGTAAAGTAAAAGCTAAACGTTAGCCGTAAAGTAAAAGCTAAAGTTTAGCCGTAAAGTAAAAGCTAAACGGTTAGCCGTAAAGTAAAAGCTAAACGTTAGCCATAAAGTAAAAGCTAAAGTTTAGCCGTAAAGTAAAAGCTAAACGGTTAGCTGTAAAGTAAAAGCTAAAGTTTAGCCATAAAGTAAAAGCTAAACGGTTAGCTGTAAAGTAAAAGCTAAATGGTTAGCTGTAAAGTAAAAGCTAAACGTTAGCCGTAAAGTAAAAGCTAAAGTTTAGCCGTAAAGTAAAAGTTAAACGGTTAGCCGTAAAGTAAAAGCTAAACGGTTAGCCGTAAAGTAAAAGCTAAACGGTTAGCCGTAAAGTAAAAGCTAAACGGTTAGCCGTAAAGTAAAAGCTAAAGTTTAGCCGTAAAGTAAAAGCTAAACGGTTAGCTGTAAAGTAAAAGCTAAACGGTTAGCTGTAAAGTAAAAGCTAAACGGTTAGCTGTAAAGTAAAAGCTAAACAGTTAGCTGTAAAGTAAAAACATTTAAATTTCTTGTATTTTTTAAGAGGATTCGTCTTTCTTCTTTAAGGTAACGTGTCAAACTTGAACAACATCATTAATGTGCAAAACATTTTTTATTAAAACACTTTTTTAGTTGACGTTGTGGTAAAATAAAATGGCGGCGGAGTGAGACCTCTTGTGTTGTCGTGTCTTTGGTCGTGACACCACGTGACAGCACGTTCATCTGATGAACTTTTTGCTTTACGCGCTCAGATGTTTGTTTGTTTTTAAGTATTTGACCGTGAGCACGTGAGGATTTGCACGTAGGTCAGTAGCACGACGATCACGTGACCGTCCCAGTACTCGGGTTCTGTTCGGGTCACAGACTTCAGCGCCCCATTGCGGAGTAACTGTCAAACACGTCCGCACCGACACTGCGTGTCACAGTTTACACCTGGTGCATTGTGGGACGTGTAGTCCGACAGCCAGCAGCACTGCGCTCACTGACATACACAGACCTTTATTCAAACATGACCACACCTGAGTCAGTGTTACCGCCACACTCCTTTACCTGAACACAGGTGGCCTTCCTGTGAAGTAATAGATTACTTTAAAAACCAACTAACTGCCAGGACAGTGCACTACAATACCCAGCATGCCACAGACTATTTAACTTTTAATGATCTTTGCCCCTGGTCATTACTCAGATACAATCAACTGCAGTGACAGGAAGGGAAAGTCCAGCAGCAGCAGCAGCAGCTCACGTACGCTTCACGTTAATAATTAATAAAGTCTTTAAATCAGGACGACCAAAACAAACCTGCGTGAAAATAAAAAGGGGCTGCACCACAACCGCTGAAGAAGAAGAAGAGGCCTGCAATGTAAATTCAAGTCTTTTAAACACTTTATGTTGGACATTGACAACTACCACACTGAGCTAACAGCAGCTACCAAACCGAGCTAACGAGCTGACAGCAGCTACCAAACTGAGCTAACATGAGCTAACAGCAGCTACCAAACTGAGCTAACATGAGCTAACAAACTGAGCTAACAGCAGCTGACATCAGCTAACAGCAGCTGCCAAACTGAGATAACATGAGCTAACAGCTGCTACCAAACTGAGATAAAATGAACTAACAGCAGCTACCAAACTGAGCTAACATGAGCTAAGAGCAGCTACCAAACTGAGCTAACAGCAGCTACCAAACTGAGCTAACATGAGCTAACAGCAGCTAACAGACTGAGCTAACATGAGCTAACAGCAGCTACCAAACTGAGCTAACATGAGCTAACAGATCATCATCATCAGCTGCCAGACTGAGCTAACATGAGTTAACAGCAGCTACCAAACTTAGCTAACATCAGCTAACAGCAGCTGTCAGACTGAGCTAACAGCAGCTATCAAACTGAGCTGACATCAGCTAACAGCAGCCACCAAACTGAGCTAACAGCAGCTATCAAACTGAGCTGACATCAGCTAACATGAGCTACCAAACTGAGCTAACATGAGCTAACAGCAGCTAACAAACTGAGTTAACATCAGCTAACAGACTGAGCTAACATAAGCTAACAGAAGCTACCAACATGAGCTAACAGCAGCTAACAGACTGAGCTAACATGAGCTAACAGCAGCTAACAGACTGAGCTAACATGAGCTAACAGCAGCTAACAGACTGAGCTAACATGAGCTAACAGCAGCTACCAAACTGAGCTAACATGAGCTGACAACAGCTAACAGACTGAGCTAACATGAGCTAACAGCAGCTAACAGACTGAGCTAACATGAGCTAACAGCAGCTACCAAACTGAGCTAACATGAGCTAACAGCAGCTAACAGACTGAGCTAACATGAGCTAACAGCAGCTACCAAACTGAGCTAACATGAGCTAACAGCAGCTAACAGACTGAGCTAACATAAGCTAACAGCAGCTAACAGACTGAGCTAACATAAGCTAACAGCAGCTAACAAACTGAGCTAACATGAGCTAACAGCGGCGTGTTGTTGGTCCTTTAAGTGTCCTCAGAGTTAGTCATGCCTCTGAGGCTGACATGATGAGGACAGATGGACGTGCTGACTGTGTCCACTCTGTCAGTCTCATCTCAGGCCTGTTGTTGTGTGAACAAGCCGGATTTGAACCCAGAATGTGCCACGTCGTGCTCCGGCCCACTGAACCACCAGGACGGCCTCGTTCATACGGAGGCAGTAACCAGCTCCATCCACGGACACGTCACCACCTCCGTCTCCAGCCTGACACCCACCTACTCACAATGTGACACGAGGCCTCACCGAAAATACACCGTGTGTGTGTGTGTGTGTGTGTGTGTGTGTGTGTGTGTGTGTGTGTGTGTGTGTGTGGTCAGCACGTGACATGGCCGCCCTCCTGAAGCAGTGTTGTCGTGTTTGTGTGTTTTTATTAGCAGGAAGTGAGGCGGGCTGAAAATAGACGCCGTGATTCAGAGCTCAGACGCTTTTAGCTCGTGATGTCGGCCAAACTGTGGAAGCCCTGCGTAGGTCGTCCTCCAAAGCAAATAAACAGGATGAATTATGATGCTGACACACACACACACACACACACACACACACACACACACACACACACACACACACACACACAGCTTGTAAATTTACAACACAACTGTAAACAGCAGAAGGTCTGTGTGTTTGTAGACTGCAAACTCTTTTGAGGTTTGTCATGTCGAGTCTTACAGAGACACAGAGACAACGTCCAGGTTTTAGACAGTCTGTGGGGACGTCACGGAGACTACGTCCAGGTTTTAGACAGTCTGCGGTACGTCACGGAGACTACGTCCAGGTTTTAGACAGTCTGCGGGGACGTCACGGAGACTACGTCCAGGTTTTAGACAGTCTGCGGGGACGTCACAGAGACTACGTCCAGGTTTTAGACAGTCTGCGGGGACGTCACAGAGACTACGTCCAGGTTTTAGACAGTCTGCGGGGTGTCACAGAGACTACGTCCAGGTTCAGCGGGGACGTCACGGAGACTACGTCCAGGTTTTAGACAGTCTGCGGTACGTTACGGAGACTACGTCCAGGTTTTAGACAGTCTGTGGGGACGTCACGGAGACTACGTCCAGGTTTTAGACAGTCTGCGGGGACGTCACGGAGACTACGTCCAGGTTTTAGACAGTCTGCGGGGACGTCACGGAGACTACGTCCAGGTTTTAGACAGTCTGCGGGGACGTCACGGAGACTACGTCCAGGTTTTAGACAGTCTGCGGGGACGTCACGGAGACTACGTCCAGGTTTTAGACAGTCTGCGGGGATGTCACGGAGACTACGTCCAGGTTTTAGACAGTCTCTAAATCTTCTTGTGTTTCTTCGGGAGCTGATCTGAGGTTTGCGTGACTTCATTCCTCAGACTCTTCAGCCCGAGTGGATCTAAATGTGTTCCTTGACTGAGGCTTTGGTCCACAGGGTATAGACAGGAAGCTGGATGTGGAGGCCAACGATTCCCACAGGGAACCTTCACATGCAGCCGCATCACGCAGAGTTTTACTCTGGAAGTTCGTCCCAGAGAAGAATTCACAGCTCGTTGCTTCTGTACTACAGTCTGTTTCCTCCAGTGTTTTCCAGGGTTAGACGTCTGTGCTCAGCTCAGCTTTGTGTGGTTGTCATGTGGCCCTCATGGCCTCCCTCTGATCTCACGCTGATACGACTTCGTGACAGTTTCAGAAAACATCCTTTGCTCCACGGTGACCGTCCGACGTCAACGCGATGATTTCACAGCCGAGCGTGCAGACGGAGTGACGTCAAAGTGTCGTGTTATCGTGTTTACTCTCTCCATGGACGATCAGCAGCAGCCTGCGGTATTTACTGACACGCCGTGATGCAGTTAGCAACCATAACATAACACGCCATTTAACATTCTGCTGTGCCCTCGAGTTCATCTCCGCAACACGGACGGACCGACGGAAAGAAAAACACCAAGAGACACCTGCTGCTGAGAAACAGCCCGAAGCAAACACATGAAATACAAAGACTGTCTGGACGTAGTCTCCATGACTGTCACAGACTGTGTAAAACCTGGATGTAGTCTCCATGACTGTCACAGACTGTCTAAAACCTGGACGTAGTCTCCATGACTGTCACAGACTGTGTAAAACCTGGACGTAGTCTCTGTGACGTCCCCGCTGAACCTGGACGTAGTCTCTGTGACGTCCCTGCAGACTGTCTAAAACCTGGACGTAGTCTCTGTGACGTCCCTGCAGACTGTCTAAAACCTGGACGTAGTCTCTGTGACGTCCCCGCAGACTGTCTAAAACCTGGACGTAGTCTCTGTGACGTCCCTGCAGACTGTCTAAAACCTGGACGTAGTCTCTGTGACGTCCCCGCTGAACCTGGACGTAGTCTCTGTGACGTCCCTGCAGACTGTCTAAAACCTGGACGTAGTCTCTGTGACGTCCCCGCAGACTGTCTAAAACCTGGACGTAGTCTCTGTGACGTCCTCACAGACTGTCTAAAACCTGGATGTAGTCTCTGTGACGTCCCCGCAGACTGTCTAAAACCTGGACGTAGTCTCTGTGACGTCCTCACAGACTGTCTAAAACCTGGACGTAGTCTCTGTGACGTCCTCACAGACTGTCTAAAACCTGGATGTAGTCTCTGTGACGTCCTCACAGACTGTCTAAAACCTGGATGTAGTCTCTGTGACGTCCCCGCAGACTGTCTAAAACCTGGATGTAGTCTCCGTGACGTCCCCCTGACTGTCTAAAACCTGGACGTAGTCTCCGTGACGTCCTGCAGACTGTCTAAAACCTGGACGTAGTCTCCATGACTGTCACAGACTGTGTAAAACCTGGACGTAGTCTCTGTGACGTCCCCGCTGAACCTGGACGTAGTCTCTGTGACGTCCCTGCAGAGTAGATTGGGCCTGGAAAGTCCTTGAAATGTGATGTTTGTGTGTTAGATTCAAGGCTCCTCTTCCACAGAGTCTAACATGTTTCTACAGCAGCCCACAATGGACAAACTAAACGCTGTCTTTTCACGTTCAAGTTTCACTTTCACACTGAGGACGACTGGGTGAGGCGAGGGTGTTGCAATCAGCAACTAAATGCTACTACATCCTTCACACTGGTCGTTTAATGTTCTGCTTGTTCTCTTTATAAAAAATGTTTTTGAAACATTTATCTGTGCCTGAAATTCTGCTGTTTGGTCCTTGAATTTGAGCAAATTGGGCCTGGAAAGTCCTTGAAAAAGCCCTTGAATTTGGATTATATTGCTGCTGAACTGACAGTCGGTCTGTGATCATGTGTTTATCTCGAGTTGTTACGGACACGTAATGAATTGTGCACTTCAAGCTGATGATATGTTTGTTTTGGAACGTTCTGACAACGCTACAGAAACACTAGGTGATGGTGAAAGCATGATAAGGTTGTCTGAGTGTTGGTTATTGGTTCCTGACATGTTTTCACAGAGCTAAAAGCAGCGACAGCAGAGAGCCACATCAACTCGACAGGTCAACATTTATTTGCATTGACAAGAAGCATCGTCAGTCCAGCAGAATAAAAAGCTCTAGTGCTCAACTCGTTTGCATAAAAATGATCAAACACAAAAACAAAACTTTTATTTTTGTTCAGTGACTCGTTCGCTCACATTCATCAGGTAGAAATGATCAGGCTGTCAGATATCGAACATTAAAATCACCTCCACGTCTCCGAACATTAACAAAAAAAACAGGTTTTAAAAAAAGCTTCATTTTGCTGAGTGTCACACCTGTAGCCCCGCCCTGATTCGTGACCTCACAGCGCCTCTCAGGTGCACTGTGACATCACTCTGCTGTCGCTCCCTGTCTTCACCCAGACAAACATTTCCTGTGAACAGTGAACGCACCGCTTAAAACATCGTTAGTGAGATTTAGTTAAAGAATGTCTGCAGATATAAAAGACCGTGTTTTACCTTCAGTCATATTTAAACCTTTGTTCATTCAGTAAATCACTGTGATATTTAAAGGCATATTTTACGGACTGCCATATGTTGGTGGTTGTAACTGTAAAATCAACAGGGCTAACATCTTTTTACTGTAATATTAGAAAAAGTTTTTATTACGGTAAAAAACTGGCACAGCTGCCAGTTGTTGTTTTTTTTACCGTAAAAACAGTGTTAACACTTTTTACAGTGTGTCATATAAAAGACTGAGCCTGGCTTTAAATATCTGTTTGTGAAGGTGGAGCTGCTCCATCAGGAATCTTTTTTCTGTGACTTCGTGTTGTGGCTGAATTTTTTTGTGCATCAATGGAAACCGAACCACCGTCAGCAGCAGTAAAGCCTCCACCTTCAGGTGCGGCTCACCTGGATTGTTACTTTGAATCCCTGAGGAGATGGAGACATTTACATCTCATATAAGTTAAGCTTCAGGGTGGAGTCGCGGGCTGTTGGCTGCGTGATTCACAGAGTTTACATTCAGCAGCGTGGGTGGAGCTCCGTGCGCGGTGAGGATTAGGAGGACGCGGAGGACTTCTTCTCCTTCTGCCGGAGGTGGATCTTCATGTGCCGCCTCCTCTCGTCGCTCCGGGCGAACTTCCTCCCGCACTGGTCGCAGGAGAACGGCTTCTCCCCGGTGTGCGTGCGGATGTGGGTGGTGAGGTGGTCGCTGCGGCTGAAGTTCCGCATGCAGATGCGGCACTGGAAAGGTTTGTGGCCGGTGTGGATGCGCAGGTGTCTGCTCAGCTCGTCGGACCGGGAGAACCTGCGGTCACAGCTCTCCGCCGGGCACGGGTACGGCCTCTGGTGGACGGGCGTCTTGCTCGGTCGGTTCGGGTACTTCCTGGGTCTTAGGATGGGCCTGAGTGGGAGGTTCTGGTGGCCGGGGAAAGCGGCGGCCATCGGGCCGTCGGCAGCCGGTGATGGCGCGCCAAGCGTAAAGTTCCTGATGGTGTTGAGCGGCGTGAGAGGCGGAGGCACCCGGAGGGGGTCCAGCTGGTACGGGAGGGACTTCCGCTCCGGGAAGCCGCTCTGGAGGTCCCTCTGGCAGCTCTGCTGGTAGAAGCCTCCGTACTCGGGCATGATGGACAGCAGCGCGGCGCCGTCCACGGTCGGTTTGGGCACCGAGCTGTAGGACGGGGGCGGGTGGTAGGACACGGCGCAGGTGGAGGTCGCCAGGTACCCCCCTGCTGACGGATCCTGGTACATATCCGCGCTGCAGGAGTAGGACGGGGCCGGGTGGGGGTGTGGGTGTGGATGAGGGGGCGCGTACATGTGGCTGATGTCCGGCTGGCCGTGCGCCATGGCACCGTCCCCTGCGTCCGCTCCTCCTCCTCCTCCACCTGTGTAGATCTCAGGTGATGCTGAAGGTGACTCCGGGACCGCGATGTCAGCGCTGACCACGTTGATGACGTCCCCAGGTGTCCACGGTGCTCCCGCGCCTCTGGAATCCACCGAGAACTTGCCGGTAAACGCCACCGGGTGCGCGCGTAAAGTTGCCAGGTAGTGCGCCAAGTCGCCGAGCTCAGGTGAGCCGTGATCACCTGCAGACAGGAAGACAGGAGGAGCAACCTGTTAGACTGACAACCACACATCCCGCTGTCACACCTGAAGCGGTCTGAACATCTTACCACCGCCATGCTCCTCTTCACCTACAGCCTCCTCCTTAAACACAACCGCACCTGCCTCCACCTGGCTGCGGAGAGACACCGACACTTCATCCACCAGCCTCGCGCTCATGCTGCCTGATGCCTCAGACTCTCTCAGACATGATGGAGGTTTCCCTCAGCCGTGAGTATCTGCTGGGTCGGTGCATTGTGGGTTATAAAGGACGTGATGGGGGGATCTCTGGGTGTCCCGTGACGTCATTACCCATATATGGACTTTAAAGAGCCAAACAACAACAACAACAACAACAACAACAACAGGGAGCTGGTGGAGGAGCCGTGACGACACGTGGAAACAAATCAACGCCAAACATCAGCACGTGCTTCCCGCCTCCTTCACGCTCACGGAGATTCAAACGTTAAAGTGATGGAGGAGCTCCATCAGGAGGAATTCCGGTCACGCTCTGCACCATAAATGGATCGTCCGGTGCGCGCGCAGAGGAGCTGCTGCGTCTTCTTATATGGTCGGTATCCGGATACATTAAGCACGCGCGCACGCACACACACGCGCACACACACACACACTGAGATGATTCATCTATGTCAGAGACACGTTTAACAACAATCACACACACACTCAACTCTGTGATTTACAGAGTTTATGATGGACAGTGAAGTAAACTGCTGACAGCTGTAGCTGCTGTTAGCTCATGTTAGCTCAGTCTGTTAGCTGATGTTAGCTCAGTCTGTGAGCTGATGTTAGCTCAGTCTGTTAGCTCAGTTTGTTAGCTGCTGTTAGCTCATGTTAGCTCAGTCTGTTAGCTGCTGTTAACCCATGTTAGCTCAGTCTGTTAGCTGCTGTTAGCTCATGTTAGCTCAGTCTGATAGCTACTGTTAGCTCAGTCTGTTAGCTCAGTCTGTTAGCTGCTGTTAACCCATGTTAGCTCACTTTGTTAGCTGCTGTTAGCTCATGTTAGCTCAGTCTGTTAGCTGCTGTTAGCTCATGTTGGCTCAGTTTGTTAGCTGCTGTTAGCTCAGTTTGTTAGCTCAAACTGCCTTATCAAAACCTGGGGCATACATTACCCACAGTGCAACTCGTTGTGCATGTTTGATTACTTCCTGTCAAGGTTGACTTCCCCTCTAACAATAACAATAAAATAGCTTTAGCCAAAACACTTGCTAAAGTAGCTAACAGTAGCTAACCCCGATGTTCACTGGACGGTAGACGCTGACGCTAGCTCATAGAGCTAGCTGCAACGCATAGTGATGGAGGTGTAACACACACTCACTGTGGGCTACTGTAAACTTCTATGAGAAGCCCATCCCTGTGCGACCCCAAATATAACAGTAAATAGATCTTAGGGGTTCTCATGGAGGTCTCAGAGGTTCTTTTAGAGGTTTTAGGGGTTCTTATGGAGGTCTCAGAGGTTCTTTTAGAGGTTTTAGGGGTTCTTATGGAGGTCTCAGAGGTTCTTTTAGAGGTTTTAGGGGTTCTTATGGAGGTCTCAGAGGTTCTTTTAGGGGTTTAAGGGGTTCTTATGGAGGTCTCAGAGGTTCTTTCAGGGGTTTTAGGGGTTCTTATGGAGGTCTCAGAGGTTCTTTTAGGGGTTTTAGGGGTTCTTATGGAGGTCTCAGAGGTTCTTTCAGGGGTTTTAGGGGTTCTTATGGAGGTCTCAGAGGTTCTTTTAGAGGTTTTAGGGGTTCTCATGGAGGTCTCAGAGGTTCTTTTAGGGGTTTTAGGGGTTCTTATGGAGGTCTCAGAGGTTCTTTTAGGGGTTTTAGGGGTTCTTATGGAGGTCTCAGGGGTTCTTTTAGAGGTTTTAGGGGTTCTTATGGAGGTCTCAGAGGTTCTTTTAGAGGTTTTAGGGGTTCTTATGGAGGTCTCAGAGGTTCTTTTAGGGGTTTTAGGGGTTCTTATGGAGGTCTCAGAGGTTCTTTCAGGGGTTTTAGGGGTTCTTATGGAGGTCTCAGAGGTTCTTTTAGGGGTTTAAGGGGTTCTTATGGAGGTCTCAGAGGTTCTTTCAGGGGTTTTAGGGGTTCTTATGGAGGTCTCAGAGGTTCTTTTAGGGGTTTTAGGGGTTCTTATGGAGGTCTCAGAGGTTCTTTCAGGGGTTTTAGGGGTTCTTATGGAGGTCTCAGAGGTTCTTTTAGAGGTTTTAGGGGTTCTCATGGAGGTCTCAGAGGTTCTTTTAGAGGTTTTAGGGGTTCTCATGGAGGTTTTAGGGGTTCTCATGGAGGTCTCAGAGGTTCTTTTAGAGGTTTTAGGGGTTCTTATGGAGGTCTCAGAGGTTCTTTTAGGGGTTTTAGGGGTTCTTATGGAGGTCTCAGAGGTTCTTTTAGAGGTTTTAGGGGTTCTCATGGAGGTCTCAGAGGTTCTTTTAGAGGTTTTAGGGGTTCTTATGGAGGTCTCAGAGGTTCTTTTAGAGGTTTTAGGGGTTCTTATGGAGGTCTCAGAGGTTCTTTTAGGGGTTTTAGGGGTTCTTATGGAGGTCTCAGAGGTTCTTTTAGAGGTTTTAGGGGTTCTTATGGAGGTCTCAGAGGTTCTTTTAGAGGTTTTAGGGGTTCTCATGGAGGTCTCAGAGGTTCTTTTAGAGGTTTTAGGGGTTCTCATGGAGGTTTTAGGGGTTCTCATGGAGGTCTCAGAGGTTCTTTTAGAGGTTTTAGGGGTTCTTATGGAGGTCTCAGAGGTTCTTTTAGGGGTTTTAGGGGTTCTTATGGAGGTCTCAGAGGTTCTTTTAGAGGTTTTAGGGGTTCTTATGGAGGTCTCAGAGGTTCTTTTAGGGGTTTTAGGGGTTCTTATGGAGGTCTCAGAGGTTCTTTTAGAGGTTTTAGGGGTTCTTATGGAGGTCTCAGAGGTTCTTTTAGGGGTTTTAGGGGTTCTTATGGAGGTCTCAGAGGTTCTTTCAGGGGTTTTAGGGGTTCTTATGGAGCTCTCAGAGGTTCTTTCAGGGGTTTTAGGGGTTCTTATGGAGGTCTCAGAGATTCTTTTGGATCTCTTTCTCTGGATCTGTGAGTTTGGTTGGTGTTCACTGGAAGGTTCACACTGATGCTAGCTCGTAGTGCTATCTGCAGTTCATAGAACTCAGCATTAGAAACAGAAGTTTGCTGCTTCTCGTCTGCGGTTCACATTAGAAGCTTTACCAGGAAAGCGTCTGGAGTGTAGACGAGTGAACACACTGAGGCTGTGGCGCTCTGATTTATTGATCTGCTGATTGGAGAGTTGATCAGGATGAAGCCGGATCGCTGAGCTGTGGAGACGCACAGAGCGAGCAGGAGGACTGCAGCTCTCCGAGCCTTTTGAACGCCCACAGTTACAAAAATGTTGGTGTGTATTGTCGTTGTGTGGCGAGCCGCCCACCCTGTGGCAGATGGGGGTTTGGTCGACGCACACACAAACACACACACACACACACACTGCAGTGAACACACTTAGAATGCACACATTTAGGAAACACTCCCACACACACACATGCATGCAAAAATACACACTTTACTTCTGCAACATACACACACTTTCTGTGTCAGGATCTGTCGAACAAACGCACACACATCCACCCACACACACACACACACACAATCTTTCTCTCTCTCCACACACACACACACACACACACACACACACACACACACACACACACACACACAGCTCCGTGGGGACGGTGCCCTGCTTCCACCCTTCGCCCACGCTCCTCCGGGCCGCCGAGGCTCTGGGGGGTTTTTGGTTTTGTGTTTGGTGGCTCGGGGTGTCAGCCGGGGGTCCGGCGGCTCGGCAGACCCCACCACGCCGATTAATCATCTGTCATCTGCGGGGCTTTTTTTGTTAATATGGATCTTTGTCTTCGTCTCTCTTGGAAAAAAAACGACGCTCAGGTCGGGCTTACCGCCTGCCGCCGACCCTCTTTACCATTTTTGCAACCGAACGTCACCGAAAAACCCAACAAAAAACAACCAAACTACCCCCGTTCTTTGAGGTTTTTAATGGAGTCATCTGCTGTTCGGGCAACATGCGTGACCTCCGAGGCGTCGTATTGACACCTACGGGAGCATGAACGAAACAAAAAAGGTCGCTTTGATGAAGAAATATCAAGATTTGGCCTCAGACTGGCTTTAACGCCAACAGTAATCCACTTTTAATCGAGTTCTTCACGTTCGTTTGACGTCTAGACGCCTCAAACCTGATTCTATCCACCACGTCTTGTTGAAGAGTTGATGATCTTTGTGAAGTTTGGACAGACTCCCTCGTTCTGTGAAAGATTTGATCCGTGCTGACATTAGGTTGAATCATTTTATCCCAACAAAAGACGCTCAGACTTTAAATAGACGCCATAAATCATCTGAATTTCCTGCTACCAGAAGCTGTAGGTGTTTCTTTTAAACGGTGGATGATTCATTTAGGAACAAAACATTTCTCCTGGTTTCACCCCGTGGCGCTGTTACATTACGAAACACTCCAAGTAAATGTTTGATAAATGATCTGCGAGGCCTTAAAGTACCTCACGAAGCACCGTAACACTTAATAAACACGTAGGCGTCGTGTCAGTAAAGTGCCATAAATCATCTCTTTCTCATTTTTTTAAAACTCTCCACCAGCCTGCAGATGATCGTCAGATGAGGAGTCACGGCTTCGTGGAAAAAGGTTCAGGCGATGAACCCTCCGACCGAGCCGTCAATGGCAGCAATTGCATATTCATGGGAAACGTATTGACTGCTGAGTGTCGGATAATAGACAGGCACGTCAATGACACGGAGCCGCTGTGAATGGCTTCAACAGTATCTACGCAAGCCAGAAAGTGTCGCCGCTCTCCTGTGATATCAGGTTTACCAATGAGTTTCATAAGGTGGTCCAGTCAGAGGAGCACACAGTGAGAGAATACTCGATAATCTGTGAAGAACGCATCGACACAAAGGAAAAGTTGCACATGCATGGACAACATGACGGCAGCCACAAAAATGTGGTTGTAAATATCATTCTTAAATCTGCTGCTCTCAGAACAGTCTTAAGAAATCAGCATTAAATTGTGACTATTTACACCAATTACAACAAACAATCTAATTAGCATCAACAGTTTTTCCACATATATAACTTTAAATAACTTCCCTGAGCTTGTTTCATCCTCAAAATATTTAGTTGAATACACTCTGAGAACCTGTTTTTGCTGTTAAGTGATGTAATAACTAATAATTAACATTTTTTTAACCTTAAAGTCACATTAAAGTTTACTTTTGATAAAAACCAACAGAGATGCAGTTTGAACAGACGCGTCTTTAACTAGCAGCTGCTTTAGAAATTATCTTTATCTTCAGGTTAAAAGTTAAATATCTCAAACAAACTGTGCTGCTCTTTTTGTTTTTACATACTGGACATAAATTTATATTGTTTATATCTTTCAATTTGTTTAGCACCAAAAAAAACTTCTTCTTTATATAAAGTCATAAAGAACTAATTAAAGAAGTAATTTACCCGATGGTGCATTAAAAATTTATGAAAACGATCTAACTTCTGGTTTAACTTCATAATAAATGTAATTATTTGATGTGCCCTGCAGGACTGATGAATGTTCTCCATAAAGAACCACCTTAGGGTCTAACTTCAGCTTTTATTTTGAAGGTTTGTACCTTTTAGAAGACAAAATAAAACAATTCTTCACATTTAAGAAGGCGGAACTTTCACTAGCCTTTTACTGGCATCTTTAAATTTCTGTCCTCACAGCAGAGAAATGTGCAAACAATATAAAATATTAGAGGATATTTTATCCTGATTTTACAAAGAGAACTACCGCAGAAGAAGAAAAGCTTTACAAGAATCATATTTTCACATTATTTCCCTTCTTCAAAACATCTTCTCATCTCATCTGAACGTGTTTCACAGATCATTTCAGACGTTTTTAAAGCATCTTCTAATCTCCTAAAACACATGAACCCTCTCATGTTTATTGATGTAACCACATCTTAAAGTTGAGCTTCAGGAGACACAGAACAACCAGAAATCAACCCTCTAAAAAGCCTCAAAGACTTTAGTTTCCAGATCTGCAAAGATCTCCCTCCACCAGCTTCCTCATGTGACAAAAGAACGAGCCTCAAACTCACTTTAAACCTGCCGTGAAGAGAAATCCTCCTTGTTCTCCGTCAGGGTCCGACCGAGACGACGTCCAGCCGGCCTCCTCTTCCTCTTCCTTCCTCCTCGCTCTCCACAGAGGCAGATGACGAACAGATGAACAGATGAAGAGATGGGTACGATGGAGATGGATCGGAGATGCTTCTCGAGGTGAATGAAGCCAAACGTTTGACCACAAAGTTACCCGCTCTGGATTTCTGCCTCGCCCCCGGAAAGGGTCATCGTCACCCGGGGTCCGAGTGGGATGTCAGTGACAAAAAGATAGAGAGAGATGTGGACAGAGAGAGAGAGAGAGAGAGAGTGAGTAGGGGGGGAGAAACAATACGATTGTTCCCACCTCACTTTGCTTCCACCCTCGCAGTTAAAATTGTTATGGTAATGAAGAGGGTTTTCTGCTGGACGGCAGATTGTAACAGAGAGATGTTTCTTTGGCTGGACGTGGAGGCCGGAGCTGCTAAAGATGGAGACGAAGAACGACCACAAACACTAACGTTCTAACATGTTCAGCATCTTTGGAAAGTCTGCATTATTATTAACTGATAACTAAATTCTTTTGGGTTGATTTATGTTTGTCTGCATAGTAAATGTAAATCTTAAAAAGTTTTAACTACAGATTCACCATGTCTGGATGGCAGCCATTTTCTTCTTATGAACATGTCCCATATGGTCTAGCGGTTAGGATTCCTGGTTTTCACCCAGGCGGCCCGGGTTCGACTCCCGGTATGGGAACTGCAATTTTTCCTGGGCTCTAACTTCCTAGTTAATGTAACCACGTTGATTTGGAGGATGGACAGTGAACATACGGAGGGACAAAAGGTCGTTTTACGCTGTAAACAACACATTAGCTACAATAGCTAACATTAGCAATCCACCACTTCCTAGCTAACGTAACCGTTTGATAGTGTTTTTTAACGTTAACACTGTCAAACGGTAACTTCAGCTATAGGCAGTAGTGGGATGCTAACTATATAGCTAACAAAGTATATCAAGGTCTGTTGCCATAAAATGTGCCATAATTCGTAAACTTGAAGAAATCACATACCATGTCTGGATGGCGGCAATTGTCTTTTTTATGTTCATATGGTCTAGCGGTTAGGATTCCTGGTTTTCACCCCAGCGGCCCGGGTTCAACTCAAAGTTTTCACTACATGGAAACAAGTGAAAGGCTACAAACTTCTGTTGGCCAACTTTCTACAACTTCCTAGCCATTGTTACCATGCTGACTTGGACAGATTAGTTACGGGAAACAACAGCTAACATTAGCATTCGACCACTTCCTGCCTAAACTTACAGTTTAATAGTGTTTCAAACATTAACACTATCAAACGGGTAACTTAGCAAAGAGTAGTAGTAGTGGAATGCTAACTACTGTATTTTCCTGGACTACAGAGCGCACCTGATTATAAGCCACACCCACTACATTTTTAAAAAATAATACTAATTTACATATATAAGCAGCTGATATCCAGGTTGAGAAATTAGATATTTATTAATATTTTTAGTTAGTTTAGTTATTTTGTTAGAACGAGCAGTAAGAAGCTACTGGTAGTCAGTTTGCTAGCTAAAGTTACTATTTGTTGATGTTGCTTTGAAAAGTATTTGCTGTATCAACACGGCGGCTGTTTTCAGGCCTTTCCTTGGTTGTATGTCCTATATGGTTTAGCGGTTAGGATTCTTGGTTTTTCCTCAGGTGGCCTGCGTTCAACTCCCAGTCTGGGAACTGTAACCTTCCACTTCAAACTCCACATTAGTTGAAACCTGAATATGTACTGACTTGTCTTAGGTGGTGGTCAGTAAAACATGTAGCGAATAAATGGCACTGGCTGGATGGCCGTTGGACGTTTCTACAGGCCATGACGTGTAACGTCTTAGTTGCATTTCATGGCATAGTAATAGTAGCATAGTAAAAAACTGTCTGTTTATTGTTTTTTTGTTTTTGTTTTGGCCTCTTCTACTTTTGTTTTTCTATCTTGCTGCTGTTACAAGTGAATTTCCCTGTGGTGGCATAAATAAATAAAGTATATATCTAATCTAAGTTACGTTAGCTTGTGTTGCTAACTCTCCGTTAGCAAACGAAATTTTGGCGTAATATGTGAGTAAACAACAAAAGGGGTTTTTATTGTTGTCACACGTGTGTTTGAATCCATACATGCATAAATGCGTGTGTGTGTGTGTGTGTGTGTGTGTGTTGACGGAGCGAAAAGGGCAACCCCCCTCAGCGTCCTCAGGGGGCCGAGTGGGTGGACGGTCCTCAGCAGATGGATTGCTGCTCGCCACTGGTCACTTCATAAACCTGAAACAGACAGAGTGCGTGATGTATGAAGTGATTTATTAATTTAATATTGTGCTTTATTTGTTTAGATTTATAGGTTCTAGCTGTAATGAAGAGGCACTATATATATATATATATATATATATATATATATATATATATATATATATATATATATATATATATATATATATATATATATATATATATACTTGCACAGTTAAAATGACATAAGAGAGAGGCTTATTTAAGGAAATAATATAATTAGTAATCACAGACTGGTAATAGAAAAAACATATGTTTAACATCAACAACCAGTTATAATGATAAAAACAATAATTGCAATGTAAAAACAAAAACATGATATAAAAGTGTCTTGTGTAGGCTATGTTAGAATTTCAAAATGAGTTAAGTTAAATTTTAAATATCTTTTGTAACATTTTATAGAGAAGGTGGGAAAGGTTATTATAGCCCTAAATTTGATAGTAAATTGACCTCATCAAAAAATGTGAGAAACCTTGGAGGATGAAAATCTAAAGGTGGGCGAGTTGACTAAATTTAAAGTAAGTCTTGAAGTGCGCTGGAATATTTTCATGACTTAAATATACCTTTTAAATAAAAACATATACCTGAGAGATACTGACATCATGAACAGTTAGTATCTGGAGTTTTTGAGGTGTGTGACTGTGTCGTAGGAAAAGTGACCAAACTGTATAACAGTATGAACGATACGGATAAATTAGACTGTAATAAAGTGTAAGAAGACAGTTAGTGGTAACAAGATTACTAATCCTCCTAATTATAAAGATAAATGTATATATATATATATATTTTGTTTACTAACCCAGTTTGTGCTTTACAACTCAAACTCTCAGGAATCTTGTTGTTGAGACTCAATAATGACTTTTGAAAAATCCTTTTGCCACAAAAAATTATATAGTTAGATTTTTTTATATTCAGAGATAACATATTTAAACATGCATACATGAGACTGTCTGAACATTTACACTTGATCTGATAATGGGAAAAATCATATAAACAAAGGAGAGGATAATGTATATTTTACATAAAGTCATGAAACTAGAAGTTTAGAGTTACAAAAACAAAATAATCAGATTTAATAATAGTAAAATAAACTTAATTTCACTCAAAAAATGAAACGTGTCACATTTAGTGATATTTAAAATAACTTCTAAACTAAACTCGTGCAAATTGACTCTTTACACACCGTGTATACGCGCTAATTATGTAAATAAAACACTAATTAATGTTTTTAATGTCATTTTAATAAACATAACCGTTCAAACGTTATCAACAACAATGTCGCCATCTAGTGCAAAATTGGCGGCATTTATGTCGCCGTCTTCTTCCCATGGTGCTCCGCGCTGCAGCGATCACGTGCCTTCTGTAAACCAATGGTGTCGTTTGTTTGGCCGTTAGCCGGCCTCTCATTGGTCGAGACAAATTTAAAAGTACTTTGAATGTTGTCGGAGGTTTTTTTTTTTGAGCGCCAGAGCAAAAGTGTGTGAAGACAGAGAGTAGAGAGGAGAGAGAGGACACGGTAATAACTCTTAAATCAGACCGGAGGGTGAACAACAAGCGGATACACCGGAGAGGGACAGGCGGGAAGCGTACACACCGTGATTCGGTAAGTTACCGTGAAATAACGCCACTTTTAGCTTCTGCTAACATGCTAATCTACTCCGGTGGCTCTCTCTCGTGTTTAACGGTGTTTGACGAGAGCTGTGACCGGCTGCTGTCACCGCTGACCGGGCAACGGCACCGGGAATGACTGTGCGTGTCTCTGTCTTGGTTTAAAGTGTGTGTCCATCGTCCGGCTGTCTGTAAAGTGTGTGTCCATCTTGACTGTAAAGTGTGTGTCCAGCATACATCTGTCCTGACTGTAAAGTGTGAGTCTCTGTCCTGACTGTAAAGTGTGAGTCCATCGTCCATCTGACTGTAAAGTGTGTGTCTGTCCTGACTGTAAAGTGTGTGTCCATCGTCCGGCTGACTGTAAAGTGTGTGTCCATCGTCCATCTGTCTGTAAAGTGTGTGTCCATCGTCCGGCTGACTGTAAAGTGTGTGTCTCTGTCCTGACTGTAAAGTGTGTGTCCATCGTCCGACTGTCTGTAAAGTGTGTGTCCATCCTGACTGTAAAGTGTGTGTCCATCATCCGGCTGTCTGTAAAGTGTGTGTCCATCTTGACTGTAAAGTGTGTGTCTCTGTCCTGACTGTAAAGTGTGTGTCTCTGTCCTGACTGTAAAGTGTGTGTCCATCGTCCATCTGACTGTAAAGTGTGTGTCCATCGTCCATCTGACTGTAAAGTGTGTGTCCATCGTCCGGCTGACTGTAAAGTGTGTGTCTCTGTCCTGACTGTAAAGTGTGTGTCTCTGTCCTGACTGTAAAGTGTGTGTCTCTGTCCTGACTGTAAAGTGTGTGTCCATCGTCCGGCTGACTGTAAAGTGTGTGTCTGTCCTGGTTTAAAGTGTGTGTCCATCGTCCATCTGACTGTAAAGTGTGTGTCCATCGTCCGGCTGACTGTATAGTGTGAACCTCTGTCCTGACTGTAAAGTGTGTGTCCATCGTCCGGCTGACTGTAAAGTGTGTGTGTCCATCGTCCGGCTGACTGTAAAGTGTGAGTCTCTGTCCTGACTGTAAAGTGTGTGTCCATCGTCCGGCTGACTGTAAAGTGTGTGTCCATCGTCCGGCTGACTGTAAAGTGTGTGTCTGTCCTGGTTTAAAGTGTGTGTCCTGACTGTCACTGTCTTATTTTCCAGATTTCAGCTGCAGAGGACTTCTCTCTGCAAACATGGCTTCACACAACCTGAGCGGCATCAAGCGGGATGAAAAGGGCAGAAACATCCAGGTGGTCGTCAGATGCAGGTACGGACAGAGATACAGGGAGGCTTCAAACCTGTTTAATGACGCTTTAATATGCTGAGACACCGCCACCCAGAGTTACATTCGATATTTAAACACTAAAAAATAATTGTCTCAGTGTGAAGTTATTTTAAATGTCGACTATCCACCTGCCGTGTCTTTAACTCTCTGTAACTGTCAGAGAGGTCTATGTAAATATTAGTACCAGCTCTCAGTTTAACACCACTGCAAACCACGACCTCCGTAATAAATATAACGGTTAAATAAATCAACATTTCTCTGACAGAGTTAACAAACACGACAAGCTTCATAACGGCAGATTCAGTCCTCAGACTCGCCGCAGGAAGTCATCACAGTGCACAGCAGAGAGCCCCACACGGCCTATAATAACTTTAGCATAACTGTATTTATATTATTAATCTCTTTATATGCTTGGCTGTTATCCTGTATGTGTTTATGATTGGTAAAAAGTTCATGCATCATTTATTATTGGTTATTAAATGCCAACAGCTGTGTGGAGTGCAAATAGAAGTTGGTGGACTCCCTGCAGTACCTCTGCGGACCCCCTGGGGGCCACAGACCCCTGGTTGTAGACCCTTGTTTTTTACATGGATGCAACTTTGTGTTCTTCCTCCACATGGACTTTAACACGATATTTATTCAACAAGTTTAAAGTGACTAACAGTAAAAAATAGAATTTATAGATTCATTGATTGACTTTATCGATCCCCAAAGGAAAGTTCTTGTCTCTGAGTCTCTGACTAAAACGACTTTTATGAAGCACATGGTCTATCTTTGTATTTATGTGTTTACGTGAGGCTTTGTACAGCCTGGATCTGTCATCAAACTGAGAGCCAGTTCTGATATTTACATACATGATGGGGCTGTAACATTAGAAACGCCTCAGTGTGACGCCCTCCTGTACAGCAGCGGCACACTAAGACCTCAGTGATACGTATAAGCATTAAATGAACACTGAAACAAGACGAGCGTTGTAACAGTTGAATTCACGCCAGAGTTGTTGTTGGGTCATGAAGTTCGGAGCCTTGTTTATACATTTTATTCATTAAAAAAAAACAGGGTTCCCACGGGTGCTTGAATTCCTTGAAAATGCTTGAATTTCAATTCAGTGTTTTCAAGGTTGTGCAAATGCTTGAATTTTTTGTGAAGTGCTTGAAAATGCTTGAAATTTGTGTGATGTCTATCTCAATAAACCAAGAGAAAACAAAAATGTTTCCTAAGCGGCTACGCGCTTGATCCGATGCCTTTACATGCAGAACTCAGTTATCATACTCGCTTGGTGTTCTGCAGAGAAATGACAGTAGACTACTATCCACACCTGTTGGTCACTGTTATTGCGCTATGGTGGTTACACAATACACCGCTCACACGCTGAGAATACAAGCCAGTTCACAATTAGTTAAAAATCAAAACAGTCAATCTACCACCATATGAAATAATGCTAATTAGACCCATATTATTATGCCATACAGTGGCACCGCTGCGCTTCCCATGACCATCATGGCAAACACAACTAGTAGGCTACCTATTTAAAGGTGCTGGAAAAATGGACAAACTGGTGCTTGAAGGTGCCAGTCATTGGCTTGGGTTCATCTGTTTGTTCTGGGTTCTCAGGCTAAAACTCTTTAAATGAAGGCTGAATTTGACGCGTTCGCGGCCAAAAACGTGGGCGTCATTAGACCGCGCAGGCTCTTTACACACTGTGTGCTGGCTTTATGTTGGGAAAATTATACTAGTTCACACACGTGGATGTTCTGGCATGGACACGACATAGATATTTTCATGTCTGTCGACTTTTCTGAGTTATGGAGGAATTGGAAGAGATTTTCTTTCTACGGTTTGTTTATTGGTATCAAGTGAAACATTTGGAACAAAGAACAGAAATGGATAAATAACACGTACGTGTTGGAGACGATCACGGTCCCCGAGTTTTATTAAACTTCGTAAGCGAACCTTCTTCGTCCAGACAAACTGAAGAGCAGAGACGGGACGACGCCAGTTATGAGACAGACGCTACAAAGTCGTCTTTATATTCAGCAAGCTGCAGAGCTGGAGGTAATAGCCCAAACAGAGCGTGGTCAATGACAAAAACATTTGGATGTTTGAGTGCTAGCTGAAAGATATTAATGAAGAGGTCAGAGGTCAAACAGTCGTACAGCAGCATGTGTCAAATGTTTCAACCTTCGCGTGTGATGCATGTTGTCTGTTGGTGAGTTCATCTGACAGTCGTGGCCACGCTTCGTTGGTTAACTTTGACGCTGACGTCCTTTCAGGCCTTTCAACAAGATCGAGCGCAAGTCGTCCTACGGGGTCATCGAGTGCGACTCCAACAGGAAGGAGGTGACGGTGAAGACGGGCGGGGTGAACGACAAGGCGTCGCGGAAGACCTACACGTTCGACATGGTAAATGGGCGCGGACGTCTCCACATGTTTGGGAATGTTGAAGCTGATCGTTTTTTCCAGAACATGACAGTTCATCTTTTTTTTTAAATTTGACATTTGTTCTGCAGGTTTTTGGTCAGGCCGCGAAGCAGATCGAAGTGTACCGGAGCGTCGTCTGTCCCATCCTGGACGAAGTCATCATGGGATACAACTGCACCGTCTTTGCGTGAGTGAGCGTCGACAGAAGTCCTCCAACGATGTGTTTCGAGGAACATGAACCGTTAATAACTTTCCCACCGTCTCGTTTTAGTTACGGTCAGACGGGAACAGGGAAGACGTTCACCATGGAAGGAGAGAGGAGTCCGGACGAGCAGTTCACCTGGGAGGAGGTGAGTTTAACGTGGATGTCTTTTCATAAAACTCTAATCTGATTTGATTATTCTGGGATCAGATCTATCAGACAAAAGAACGGATTACTTGTAACTCAATACAGCGTTCAGAAACCTCTGTGGATTTGTTGTTGGCTCCAGCTTTAAGTCATCTCTTTGTCAAACACACGGCGTGCCAGAGGGTCCAATCCAGCTCGCAGGATGAGGACGTGTAAAAATGAGCGCCACAGTTTTCCAATCAAAGCAACTGCTGTTACAAATCTGTCCACCAGGGGTCAGACACAACTCGGTCAAGCCAGCAACGAGTTCATGCTGGAGCTGCCGGCTGATAAATGTGTCCCTGTAGAAGTGTAGAAGGATCTGACGCCTGATATCGATGCACGTGTTCAAGTTTCTGGAGCAAATTAAACGCTGAGTCGTGTAAAAAAAAAAAAAAGTCTTGGTCTCGTCTAAGTCTCGGCCCCTCAGAGTCTCGCTCTGCTTCATACATGATACAAACAGCACTTCCTGTGTTTCTTTGGATTTTTTAGGACCCTCTGGCCGGCATCATCCCCCGAACGCTGCACCAGATCTTCGAGAAGCTCTCAGAGAACGGCACCGAGTTCTCCGTCAAAGTTTCCCTGCTGGAGATCTACAACGAGGAGCTGTTCGACCTGCTCAGCCCCAACGAGGACGTCACGGAGCGGCTGCAGCTCTTCGACGATCCGCGCAACAAGGTAACGTAACGTAATAGTTCTACACCTTTTTTCTCCTGTTACGTTGGCACTGACCGCCGTGTCGTGCGTTGCAGCGAGGCGTGGTGGTGAAAGGTCTCGAGGAGGTGACGGTTCACAACAAAGACGAAGTTTATCAGATCCTGGAGAGAGGATCAGCCAAGAGGAGGACGGCCTCCACGCTCATGAACGCCTACTCCAGGTAAACTCATCTCTGACTTCCACCTTCGTTACCTCATCCGGTTCCTTCGTCTGTTCACCGGCCGCCTATCATGTCTCTGCAGTCGCTCCCACTCGGTGTTCTCGGTCACCATCCACATGAAGGAGATCACTCTGGACGGAGAGGAGCTGGTGAAGATCGGCAAACTCAACCTGGTAACTCAAAGCTTCCTGTTAAGACACAAGAGTTTTCCTGCTGGAGGTCATTGATGTGCTTGAATCAAGTAAAACTTGACGCGTTCGTCCTCTCCAGGTCGATCTCGCCGGCAGCGAGAACATCGGGCGCTCGGGCGCGGTGGACAAGCGAGCTCGCGAGGCGGGAAACATCAACCAGTCGCTGCTGACGCTGGGCAGAGTGATCACCGCTCTGGTGGAGAAACGACCTCACGTCCCGTACAGGTAGAGTCCACCGTCATCGATATAAAGAGTGATCTATGATGATATGATATCTCAATAAATGACGTGTCCTCTCCTCACAGAGAGTCGAAGCTGACAAGAATCCTTCAGGACTCTCTGGGAGGACGGACAAAGACGTCCATCATTGCCACCGTGTCGCCGTCGTCCAGCAACCTGGAGGTTCGTTCTGTCAACACTGAGATAAAACATTGAGGTTTGTAACTTTGCGCTCACGGTTGTTGTGATGTTCTGTCTGTGCAGGAGACTCTGAGCACGCTGGAGTACGCCAGCAGAGCCAAAAACATCATGAACAAACCCGAAGTCAACCAGAAGCTCACCAAGAGGACGCTCATCAAGGTACAGGACTTTAATTTTACGCTCACGCTTCACTTCGAGCACCTCGAAGGAAGAAACGCTGACTCGTGTTTGTGCCCGCTCAGGAATACACCGAGGAGATCGAGCGTCTGAAGCGCGACCTCGCCGCCACGCGAGACAAGAACGGAGTTTATCTGTCTACAGAGAACTACGAGTAGGTCACCAAGAGTCTGTTGGTTTGATTGTGTAACACCTCCATCATCTTCATCGACATGACGCTGTGTGTGTGTTTCAGGAACATGATGAGTCGGATCTCGTCTCATGAGGAGCATTCAGCCGAGTACACCGACCGGATCGCCGCCATGGAGGAGGAGCTGAAGAAGGTACGTCAGCCTCAGTCTGTAGGACGTCTCAGAGACTACGTCCAGGTTTTAGACAGTTTGTGTGGACGTCACGGAGACTACGTCCAGGTTTTAGACAGTCTGTAGGACGTCTCAGAGACTACGTCCAGGTTTTAGACAGTTTGTGTGGACGTCACGGAGACTACGTCCAGGTTTTAGACGGTCTGCGGGGACGTCACGGAGACCACGTCCAGTTTTTAGACAGTCTGCGGGGACGTCACAGAGACTACATCCAGGTTTTAGACGGTCTGTAGGACATCTTAGAGACTACGTCCAGGTTTTAGACAGTCTGCGGGGACGTCACGGAGACTACGTCCAGGTTTTAGACAGTCTGTGGGGACGTCACAGAGACTACGTCCAGGTTTTAGACAGTCTGTAGGACGTCACGGAGACTACGTCCAGGTTTTAGACAGTCTGTGTGGACGTCACGGAGACTACGTCCAGGTTTTAGACGGTCTGCGGGGACGTCACGGAGACTACGTCCAGGTTTTAGACAGTCTGTAGGGCGTCTCAGAGACTACGTCCAGGTTTTAGACAGTCTGTGTGGACGTCACGGAGACTACGTCCAGGTTTTAGACGGTCTGCGGGGACGTCACGGAGACTACGTCCAGGTTTTAGACAGTCTGCGGGGACGTCACGGAGACTACATCCAGGTTTTAGACGGTCTGTAGGACATCTTAGAGACTACGTCCAGGTTTTAGACAGTCTGTGTGGACGTCACGGAGACTACGTCCAGGTTTTAGACAGTCTGCGGGGACGTCACGGAGACTACATCCAGGTTTTAGACAGTCTGCGGGGACGTCACGGAGACTACGTCCAGGTTTTAGACAGTCTGCGGGGACGTCACGGAGACTACGTCCAGGTTTTAGACAGTCTGCGGGGACGTCACAGAGACTATGTCCAGGTTTTAGACAGTCTGCGGGGACGTCACAGAGACTGCGTTCAGGTTTTAGACAGTCTGCGGGGACGTCACAGAGACTACGTCCAGGTTTTAGACAGTCTGTGTGGACGTCTCAGAGACTACGTCCAGGTTTTAGACAGTCTGCGGGGACGTCACAGAGACTACGTCCAGGTTTTAGACAGTCTGCGGGGACGTCACAGAGACTACGTCCAGGTTTTAGACAGTCTGCGGGGATGTCATGGAGACAGTCTTTGTCTTCATGATGTCACACTTTGTCGTCCATCCAGGTGACCGAGCTGTTTGTGGACAGTAAGTCCAAACTGGAGCAGTGTTCTGTGGACCTGGACGAGAAGCAGCAGAGGTGAGTGTACACGAAGAGTTTAGGTGATGAAAAGTCTGGAAGTTTTTGATTTAGATGCCTTGAAAGTGCTTGAATCACATCAGGACACTGACATTGTCTTCTGCTGGTTTCAGGCTCGAGGAAACGAGTCAGGACCTTCAGGTGACCCGAGTGAAGCTGAGTCAGGAGGAGTTCATCAGCTCGGAGCTCAGCTCGGTCCAGGAGCGCCTGTACAGCACCGCAGGAAAGGTCGAGACCCGCCGACACATGATGTGTTTTCTGTTTTTAACATTACCTCGTCTGCACTCGTCTAGAGGTGACTGATGTTTGGACGAGCTGCTGAGATCTTGTGTTTCCTTCTCCAGCTGCTGAGCACTGTGGACGCCACCGTCAGTGACGTATCGGGCCTGCACGACAAGCTGGACCGCAAGAAGAAGGTCGGTCCTTTCGGTCCACGTGTCGCCTAAACGTCTCAGAGCTGTTTCAAAGTTCAAACTCGTTAAAGTCGCGTGTTTCGTCACGTTAAGCGTCTTTTCTTGAACTCGCAGGTGGAGCAGCACAACAGCGAGATCCAGCAGAGTTTCTCTGAGCGGATGGAGGCGGCGTTCACCGACATGCAGCGCTGCGTTCAGCAGCACGGAGCCAAACACGGCGACATGCTGAGCAGCTACTCGCACGCCATCGGTAAAAAAAAAAAAAAAACCCGTCTGAGCTGACGCGTCGACGACGGGGTCGCTAATAACACGTGTTCCTGTTCTGCTTCAGGCGGTTTGATCGTGACGAACGAGGCGGCACTGAACAGAGCTCTGACCACCGTCGAGTCCTTCGTGGGCGGAGTCGGGCAACTGGTGACCGAGGGCGTCGGTCGCTGTCAGGACAGAGTTCGGCAGCAGGAGGCGCTGTGCCTGCAGGACAAGGAGAGCGTACTGCAGCTGCTGGTGAGGACGGGAGCGCCTTGGCGGGGTTCGAAGGCGGATGTGTGGAGTCGATCTGTAATGATGACTGTTTGTTGACAGGAGGAGCACCAACAGGACATGGAGGAGGTGCTGCTGGGTCAGACTCTGATGGGTCTGTCGGCGGTGAAGGAGCTCAGCGACAGTCTGAGGGCGACCGTGGAGACGCAGCGAGCGCTGGCCGACAAGGTCAGTCAACGCCTCTGTTCTGCCTTCTCTGTATCGTCTTTGCCAGGTTTTTATTAACCTCCTCCTGCTGCTCCTCCTCTCTCAGGTGGAGGCGATGAAGGAGTTGGGCGTGTTCTTCAGTGGCCTGGTTCAGGAGCTGGCGGGTCTGCGGGAGGCCGCCGTGCTGGGCCTGAGCTCGCTGCAGGCCGAACACGACAAACTGGAGGACGAGATCAGACGGGCGCAGGAGAGACACCAGACGGTGAGAGAGCGCCGGGTTCTGACCCGAGAGAGCGGAGCTGGACCTGGTTCTGATCCGACATCATCCACACTAACTGGGCTAACTGATTAGCATACTGTTAGCTGGGCTGAAATTATAGCGCTAACATCATGCTAACCAACTCGAACCATCTTTAGCTGAGCTGGTTAACATGATGTAAGCTAGGTGGATTAGCATACTGTTAGCTAGGTTGGTTAGCATGCTGTTAGCTAGGTTGGTTAGCATACTGTTAGCTAGGTTGGTTAGCATACTGTTAGCTAGGTTGGTTAGCATGCTGTTAGCTGAGCTGGTTAGCATGCTGTTAGCTAGGTTGGTTAGCATGCTGTTAGCTGGTTTAAGTTGGTTAGCATGCTGTTAGCTGGTTTAAGTTGGTTAGCATGCTGTTAGCTGGTTTAAGTTGGTTAGCATGCTGTTAGCTGGTTTAAGTTGGTTAGCATGCTGTCAGTCATGAAGCTAACGGCGGCTGCGTCTCCTGTCAGGGCATGAAGCGGACCATCCAGTGCCTGCAGGACCAGCTCAACCTGCTGAGCATGGAGGCCCAGCAGGACTACGCTGAGCTGAGGTCTGCCTCCAGATCTCTGCAGAACCCTCTCCAGCACGTGTCAGAGAACATCAGCAGGTGAGACACGTTAACTCCGAGAGCTTCCTGTTTGTGTACAAGGCGTCACCGTCTCGTGTCTTCCTGGTTGCAGCGGTTGCAGTGCGGTCGAGCGTCAGGCCTCGGCCCAGGCTGACCTCCTCTCCTCCACCTCCTCCGCCCTCGCCTCCTCTCTGCGGCTGACCGCCGACGAGAGCCACCAGGCGCTCGAAGAGATGACGGGCTGCTGCTCGCACCTCCACAGCTCCGTGTCAGGTACAGCACTCGTCATTTCAGCCTTAACGTCAACGTCCACAGCGCGCTCAGCGTCTGGTGTTGTTGACTCCATCGGTTTGTGTCTGCAGGTCTGGTCCAACGGGACCTCCAGTGGAGCTCCAGAACCAGGGAGCACGTGGAGACTCAAGCCCAGGAACACCTCTCTCTGTTGGGGATGACTGCCACTGAAGCTCAGACCCTCCACCAGGTAGTACCCGCAGGTTCTAATATGTCCGCTTCACCCATGAGACCAACTCTAACCCTCCGTCCTCTGTCCAGAGCGTCGAGCGGCACCGCACTGAGCAGCTCCGAGCAGCCGAGGAGGAGCTGTCTGCTCGGCGAGAGGAGGCGAAATGGGCTCTAACGGTCGTACAGAACCAGACCTCCAAGGACCGGACGACACTGGACGAGCAGCGAGCCGAGCTCCAGGACCGCATTGAGACGGGCCAACAGCTGGTCGAAGGCTTCCTGCAGGAAGAGCTGCAGCAGGACGTTCCCACCGGTACGTCACAGGTTTGAATCTGTGAGACACGAGGTCCAGCAGGTTCTGACCTGGTTCTGATTCGGGTGATGTTGAGTGTCTCGCCTGTCCCGGTCACTGACCAGTTGTTGTGTTGCCTTCAGGTGCAACCCCTCAGCGCCGGGAGTTTGTGTATCCAAGGCAACTGTCGAAGTCGCGGAGCCGCTCCGAGCTGTTGGAGAGCCTGAGGAGGCAGCAGGAGGAGCTGCAGACTGCCATGGAGGAGGAGCTGGAGGAGGAGGAGGACGAGGAGAAACACAGCCAGGTCGACCACGTAGGCTCAATTTTACTTACGCTCACGCCTCGTTTAATGCCCGCCTCTCGTGAATATTCACGTCATCGGTCTTTATCGTGTGCAGGACTCTCTGGAGGACGAGCCGAGCACCTGTAACGACAGCGTGGCCACCGAGCCGTCCTTCATCGACGAGAACCTCGTCTTCAACGAGAGCAAACGAGTTCCCTTCTTCAAGGTGAGCGGGAAAAATGTCAACAGGTTTACTCTGAACATCACTGATTAGCACGTTCACCATGCGTCTCGTCTCTCTCTCAGCAGAAGAAAGGCGGGAAGAAGGAGTCCAGAATTCCCGCCCGGTCCAAAGCGGCGGAGAACGACGCGTCATCCACGCCGCAGAAATCCAGACTGCCGCTCCGCTGTCAGAACTGAACCGGTCCGGACGCGTTTTATCTTTTAATCTGTTTCTGTTTGTCGTACGTGTGAATCGCTGTGTCTCTACACCAACTGTCTCCATGTTTTCAAGTCATTTTTAAGATTAAAGAGATTTATGCTTGTTTTGTACTTCTGTTGGTCATTGACATGACACCGTGGTTTTTATTCTGAGAGCGGAGCGTCCTCGTGTTTGTCCAAAATAAAAATAAAAAAATCAGGAACTGAGATTTGCTGAAGCAACAGGAAGTGCCTCAACATCCACACTGGCAGTGTTTCCAAAGAGTCGGCTTGTCTCTAAAGACGCTGCGCCCGTCTCCAGAACTTCTTATAAACTCAAGATGAGACGAGCTTTGATTCCACAAGTGACACAGCAGCAGCTCGGAGATGAGCTTCATAAAAAATGACTCACAAAGAAAGTGATGAAGGTCAAAGAGGATGGATAACTTATAAACTACATGTCTGAACACTGCTGCGGTGTGTTCAATGACTCGGATGTGGGTGTGTTCTTTTTACCCTTTGTCATGTTGCCAAACAATTTCTCTGGAAAAAAAACAAAATGTCTCATGAAAAACTCATGAGGTGTCTGCACATAGATGCATAGTTACATACTAACAATAGTACTATTGTATATTTGGGTGACATGAGACACGTATTTGTGTGGTTGTCTGGTATTCTAAGGCCTTCTGGACTTTGGGGTCACCATCGTGGTATTAGGTTAGATCTAATCTAAACTAACCATCCTTTGCTATCACATGTATGGAAACAATTCCCTCCATAGTATATAAGGGCTTGCCCTGCATAGTTTGGTTGAGTCTCATCATTGGGTCAGTAATAATGAACGTTGTCCAGCTGTCACAGAAACAGATGAAGTGTTTGTTAGCTGCTATGCTCACTCACACAAACATATCAGCAAGTTCTGGCAAAGATCTCTGATGAATCAGCAACGGGAACTTCATGAGGATCTGCAGGACGCTGGATGGCACAGTTCCAAACAGTTTGGACAACAAGGCAACAACACAACAGGTCACCTCCTTTCCTTTCCTAAAGGATGCTCCGTGTGTCCTCTGCTGAAGGAGGTGATGAAGGAAGCACTGAAGCTCCTTTCCTTTGTTATGTTAATACTTAACCCAATTAATGTGGATTTTTTTTAAACATGTGTATATTAGAACTTCATAAATAAAATCAGTTTGTTTTCTATCGTGAGTAAAAGTACACATGTACAGTAATAAACCTCGTTTTTAGTCTAAACATCAAAGTTCTAAACGTGTCTGTTTGTTTGCGGTGTTCATTTTCTTCCCAAACACCTCTGAACGTTTACTGGTTATTAATACAAACACTTGTCTGGAACCGCTGGATGTGATCCAGATGTTTCAGCGTGTCCACCCTGCAGTGTGTCAGCTCACTGATATGTGCAGGTCAGAGCAGCAAGGGCGAAGCCGGGAACGCCCAGAAAGTTAGTTTCGGTTTCAGGAGGTGTAACGATCGATTGTGTCACCCTGCACAAATGCGTCCCTACGGGTGGGCGTTCCTCGTGAGTGCCTGCTCAAAAACTCAACACTACATCTCAAACTTACAACCTGAAGCTGAAATAATACTTTATTAATCCCACAACGGGGAAATTCACTTGTTAACAGCAGCGAAAAATAGAAACAAAGGAGGGAAACACAAGTGTACATATTTACAAAAAGTACTAAAGTAGAATGTGCAGATTAAGGTAGAACATAAGCGAAAAAACAAAAAAAACAAAACAAACAATGTTAAATAAATGTCTTCATACGGGTGTTTACTTTGGCTCGGTGTAACACAACAAAACAATTTAAGCTACAATGAATGAAGCAGCTTAAATTAATTTATTTATTAATTAAATTAATTTGATTAGATCAGGCATGGACAGGGACGTCATGTCGTGAGCGCGCTACGTGCGCGCGTTTACGTCAGCCTCAGAACGAGGAAGGAAGGGCGTGGACGTGCTGGTGTGTCGCGTGCTTGCAGTCGTCGTCGAGTCGTAAGTCTTTGATATGATCGTGGAGACGGTCTGAGTCCCGCAGACATGGAGGTCCAAACAGTTCTTCGGCTTCAGGTGGTTCTGGTTCTGGTGGCCGGGCTGGGCGGCGCTCGAGCCGCGGACACGTACTTCACGGAGGGCGGGAAGTTGGTGCTCGAGCCAAAGGTGACTGCGAAGATCTCGAACATCCTGTGGAAGCACAACGGAAACCTGCTGGCGGAGTGGGATGAAAACGAGATGCCCCTGACTTACTACAACCGGTTTAGAAACCGCACCACGCTGGACACCGCCACCGGACGGCTGGAAGTCACGGACACCACCAAAGACGACGCCGGCGCGTACACGTTAGAGATCAACAGCCAGGTCCACGGTGAGAGCTTCACCGCTAAAGTCATCAAGGAGGTGCCCCCGCCCTCCGTTTGGATCCAGCCCTTGGCCTGCACTCCTGAATCCGAGTCCTGCACCCTGCTCTGTGAGGGACGCACCCCACAAGGCGCCACGGAGGATACCACGGGGGCTGAACCCATCACCTACAGCTGGAGGGAGGATGGAGGGCAGTGGACCACATCAGGGAAGGACAGAGCCATCAACAAGGAGACGGCAGCAATAGAGAACTTCTCCTGCCAGATGAAGAACCCGGTCAGCACGAAGGAAAGTCAACCCCGTGCCAACCCCTTCTATGTGGCACCGACAGTAACGCAAACATCTAACGATGCTGGTGCTATTGTTGGGGGGGTCTTTGCAGTCTTGGTTTTGGTTGGTTCTGGTATTGCTGCGTACTTTAAAAGAGAAGCTATCAAGGCTAAGATTTGTCCAGGTGCAGCCAGCGACAACCCCAATGCAAATGGAAATAAAATGGAATATGTGAGTGTACCACCAAATGAAAATCCTAAAACCGACGATGCGAGTGTACCACCAAATGAAAATCCTAAAACCGGCGATGCGAGTGTACCACCAAGTGAAAGTCCTAAAACCGGCGATGCGAGTGTACCACCAAGTGAAAGTCCTAAAACCGATGATGTGACTGTATCAGTAAATGAAAATCCTAAAACCGACGATGCGACTGCCACTGCATGAAAATCCCACTGAACAATCAGCAAACACTGAGGATGGAGGGTGGAGGGTGGATGCCGCCCCAGCTGGGCTGTGTGAAGACGTGGAGCTCTGTATTCTCTCACAATCAGCACTTAAGACTACAGACTTTTAAAGTAGGACCAGTGTCCGGACAGTTTGTGGTTCTCCATGGAGCCACCTGTACTCAGATCTCACACACTGCTGGACCTAATTATAATTTTTCTTTTAATGTGTTTGTAAGCATTCATCTGTGTGCCTCACCGACTGTTACTCAGAGCGGAACGTTTTTATTCTTTCTTCCAGAGACAGTGGGGAAAAAACAGCATGAGTCATGGATAATTATCTTACTGCAGGGGTGTCCAAAGTGTGGTCCGCGGGCCCATCGAGCCCACGGCTTCATTCATGGCCTGCTGGGATTGTCAGATACCGACATGACGGAGCGTTAAGGACAGAGCTGGCTGTAGATGTGACGACAGTCAGAGTGATGTGTTTTAAACTTGAATGTTCACAGACTGTGACTGCATTACTCATAATGTCATGTTTAAAATGAGCATGCACGTTTAACGTGTTCATACAGTTTATTCTTTGTTATGACTCGTGGAAGGAAGGAAGAACTGGTTTTTTATGATGATGGTGAAAGATAATTGTGACAATGACGATAATAGAACATTTGTATGTAACTTTTTATTATTGTTAGTGTTGGCCCCCAGGTGTCTTGGCATCTTCACATGTGGCCTTGTTTAAGAAGTTTGGACACCTCTGTATTACTGCTCTGAAACATGCAGTGTTTGTGTGTGTGTGTATATATATATATATATATATATATATATATATATATATATATATATATATATATATATATATATATATATATATATATATATATATATATATAACCTGTAGGCTGTTACTTGGCTTGGCTGTGTGGGAGTATCAGTGAGATTGGCACCAACGTGATATTATTATAATCAGACTAATGAACTATTGTAAACATGCTAACATGCATGGCTTTATTGGCTTTTACTGGATTATCTGGATTATGTATTTATGTTTTTTAAACAAACAAAAACATCAAATCAGATATTTTACAATCATGTCCAACATTTTGTATATTGTTTGTTTTCAAGGATGAAATGAATTGTCTGTAATTCAATAATTAGGTTTTACAGCATAATTTATTTGTTATTATTTCAAAAAAAATAGAGCTTTTGAATAAAGTGGTTGTACTTTATTAGACTTTGTTTGTTGTCGATTTAAAATGGACGAAACGAGGCGGGGCTGGAACGAAGCCGGAAGTGAGCGAGGATTACTCTCTTTATATCCGCGTGATTTATATAGGCATTTAAAGTGATGGTGGATTAGATTTTATTTGTTTATTTATTTATTTTAATAAATATAAATTAACGGATGAGCTCACCAAAACAAACGGAACTTTAGATTTGGTCGTTTTAGCGGCGGGAATGGACGAAAAGAGACGGGAACGACCCGGGAAGTGAAGGCGGATTACTCTCTCAGTCTTCCCCTCCGTCATCCGTGTCTCCCTCCGCGGCGGACGGAGCTGACGCCGCCGCCTCTTGGTGCCTCGACCCTGGGATGGATCTAGAAGAAGCTTTCCAAGTTGTCGGCGCGTTTGGACCGTACCAGAAGCGAGCCGTCGGTGTTCTTGTCCTCACACAGGTGAGTGTGTTTAGAGTCTATAAGAGGTTTAAAACAAAAAGGCGGGAGCGTCTCTGTAGCGCTACGTGGCTTTAAAGCTCCACAAAATAAACAATAACACTCACCTACACACTGATTTAACCGCTTTAACTCAAATACACGCATTGTACACAAATATATAAATATGTACACGTCTTATTTTATTGGACAGATCGTTAAAAAATGTTTTTTAACCGAAAATTAAAAGTAGCGGACTCCCCTCGCTTCATGCGCTAAAATAACACCTCCGGGCCGGGTAGCTACACTGACCCGCGCCGCGACACGCACCGCCGTTTTTTAACATTCATATAATAAATAAAGCTCTTATTCATATCAAACATATGCCGAATTTATCACAACAAGTCACACATCCACGCTGTATTTGAATTAACTCAGTTATTTCGTCTTAATTGTGAGTAATATTAAGTTTAATCTCAAATATCCGCTTCTGTAAATGGAGTTTGGCTGGCTAAAGTTAGCCTCTCCCTGATGCTGATGTTTACATAATGAGGTGTTCATTTAATTAAATAAACTTCTTATAAAACACTAACAGATGAGGGTTTATAGCTTTAAATGGGATGCAGTGTGTGTTGGTTGAAGCCTCAGGTGTGCTCTCATGAACAGGTGTGTGTCTGTGTGTTTCAGGTCTACATGGCCTGTCAGTCCATGCTGATCGTTCTGGTTGGATCGACACCAGAGTACCGGGTCGAGCAGCAGGACGGCGTCACGTCTGACCACCACAACCGGGTCGTGTTCACCGAGGACATCGACACCATAGTGACAGAGGTCGGTGTTTGTGTTTTGGGGTGTCTGACCTGAGGCGGGTCATACTAACACCGTCTCTCTCTCCCTCCTCAGTGGTTTCTCGTCAAGCAGCAGGCCTATAAGGTCAGTCTGGCCGGGTCGCTGTTCTTCGCGGGGCTCCTGATTGGGAACATTGTCTTTGGGCCGCTGTCCGACAGGATCGGCAGGAGGCCCGTGTACCTGACCGGTGAGGAGACACCTCAGAGAACATCCACTATTATCTTAGTCAAAGAAGAACCTGCTCAGCCTGCCTGTGTGACGCCAACGTTATTCTAATATTTTAATATTTGTCCTGCGTAACTATCTCCCAGTTTGACATTTAAATGTCAGTCCATGGATGTTTCTGGTGGCTCCATACGTCAGAGTCCTTCCTGCAGCGACCCGGTTCTGACTCAGCTCCCAGCGAGTTTATCCAGCCACGTCTCTGTGTTGCTACACCCTCCATCCTCCCTTCGTTAGCTCCTCCATCGTATCGTGGAGAGATCTAAACACAAACTGATGGAGATTAGTGTCAAGAAAACACCAATGAAATCTACCAACGGCTGCACTGACAGCACCAGCTGAGGGAAGGAGGACACGAGGAGACGCAGCTGCTCCCTGAGGAACTGTTTTCCTGTCTCTGCCTGCAGCTGGGTTAATGTCAAGCTCGTTGCCATGGCACCTGTGTTTGACACCTGTTGGTAGATTTAATTGGTGTTTTCTTGACACCGATGTTTGCAAACGTGGACGGCTTCATGACTTAACAAGCTCAAACAGCTGGTAGCGTACTCTCTGTGTAAAGAGTGGAGATCTCTGCTGAAGCGAGGAGACGGAGACGCAGAGCTGGATCTGTCGGGAGATCTCTCCACGATAAGATGGAGGAGCTAACGGAGGCAGGATCGACCCGGCTGAATGAACTCGCTGGGAACTGGACACAAAGGTGGGAGCCAGAACCGGGTCGCTGCAGGAAGGACTCCGGGACGCCAACATTTTTTTATTAACTTGTAGATTGTGAGCTTTATCGTCCCCTGTGTGGACGGACTGAGAGTCTCCTCGTGTGTCTTTTTCTTCCTCCAGCTCTGTTTTTCGAGGTCGTCTTCGGTTATGTCACCGCCTTCGCGCCCAGCTATGAGGTCTTCGCTGCATCCCGTCTCCTGGTCGGGCTGATGAATGGCGGCATCGGCCTTGTTTCCTTCGTCCTCACTCAGGAGTACGTGGGAAAGTCGTACCGCGCCATGACCGGTACGAGAACACCGTGCTGACGACGACTTCTCAAACTGCTGCTGAGTCAGTACTCATGTATTCATCTCCCTTTTCTCTTCAGGGACGTTGACCAGTATGGTCTTCGCAGTCGGCATCGCTCTGTTCGGAGCTCTGGGATACTTCATCCAGCCGTGGAGGAGCCTCGCCACGGCAGCCAACTCATCCGGAGTGCTGTTCTTCCTGCTGTCTGTGTGAGTGTAAACCTCAGAGAGACAAACCGCCGCCACCCTCACCGCCGCCACCCTCACCGCCGCTGCTGCTGCTGCTGCCTGCATCCAGATTAAACCAAAACAGTGAAATGCACTTCTCGTTCAGAACCAGTTCGAACGCAGTGCAGGACACACGACTAAACCTGAATCTGAACTGACAAAGTGACCATGAGTAACGCTGCATGTGAACGTTTTTCTGTTCTCCTAAAGATGCTTCTACATGTGTGAATACGCTCAAACTTCTGCCTGTATCGTTCCGGTGGAATTTGGGGGTGAAACTTGTCACACGGCTGCAAATGTTGCTGTGATTGTTCCTTGTTGTTCTACGTCACCGGTAGAAAAACAGATGTTCGGCAGACTGAACGCGCAGTCGACGAATGGACAAATGTTACTAGGCAGACTAGTTTCCTTTTTAACCAATCAGTGGAGGGTTTCTATGACATATTCTAGCCAATCAGAGGAGTCTGTAGTCTTGTGAGCAGGGAGCTCACAGAGCAGAGCGACAGAATAACTGGATAAATACTATTTCTACTGAAGGACAGCTCGACTCTCTGGAGGCTCTTTGCTTTGCTCACTGAGGAAAATGAGGCAAAAACACATGGGAGCTTTTTTATTTTATTGTTCTTCACATGTTTGGTTCTAGGTTCTCCTGAATCTACAGGTACCAGACACATGCTGCTCCTGTACATATAGTTTATAAGCCCAAATGTTAAAGACGTGAAAACGAGCTGGCTTGACTTGAAACAATTTTGATAATTCTAGTTAATGATGATGAGAAGAAAAATAACGTACTGTTTATTATTGATGAGTGAAACTTGAGACAAGCTTGGCAAAAAAAAAAAAAAGTTTGATTTCGTTTGAAGTTGAGAAAAAATTCAGCAAAAAGATTTATTTTATTTTTATTTTCGATCCATTAGAAACGATTTTCAAAATAAAACGCCCACAACAATTTAACTATGTAACATATTTACACATGAACCAAATCTGAGCAAGTTAACAAAGTCGTGAACAAACATTTAATAAGTTTCTCTGCTGTCCCAAACGTTGCAGCGTTTTTCAAAATAAAAGACGACCTCCATGTTCGGGTCGCACAGTAATCTCTGTCCTCTCGTCTTTTGTCCTCCAGAACTCTTCCAGAGTCTCCACGTTGGCTGTTTTCTCAGGGTCAGACGGAGCGAGCCGAGGAGGTAACGAGACCGAGGTGAACTTTGGACTCTCCGGTTCTGTTTTTTACTGGACCGTGATTTAACCCTTTCCTCTCTCCAGGTTCTGCGCTGCATGGCGCTGAGGAACGGCAACCCCGCCAACAACCTGATGCTGCAACGCGTCGGTGCTGCTAAAGCCGGCAACCGGGCCGGCGGGGGCATCCTGCAGCTCGTGGTCCATCCGGTCCTACGCATGAGAACCCTGGTGCTCATGTATGTTTGGTGAGTATTTCACGCCTGTTTACAGTAAATAGACTGCAGGAGGAGACGATGGTGGAGGTGCTGACTGTGTGTGTGTGTGTGTGTGTGTGTGTGTGTGTGTGTGTGTGTGTGTGTGTGTGTGTGTGTGTGTGTGTGTGTGTGAGTGTGTGTGTGTGTGTGTGTGTGTTTTGCAGGTATGCGTGCAGTCTGGTGTATTACGGTCTGACTCTGGGGGCCAGTGAGATGTCCGGGAGCCGTTACATGAACGTGGCCATGTACGGCCTGGTGGAACTGCCCGCCTACCCGCTCTGCATGTATTTCATCAACAAACACTGGTGAGATATACACACACACACGCACACACACACACACACACACACACACACAGTGAAAGCATCTTCCACTAAGTCGTTGTTGTCGTTGCACAGGGCTGGCAGGAGGAAAAGCATGGCCGGCTTCCTGTGCCTGGCTGGATCTGCCTGCCTGTGCACCATGTTTGTCCCCGAAAATGCAGGTGAGACAGAGACGGACGTTTACACAGAGGACAGCTCAACTGTGGTCAACGTTTTATGACTCAGGGCTCATTGAAGCGACCTCTGTGGCTGTAAAGTGAGAACACGTCCAGGTTTTAGACAGTCTGTGAAGACGTCACAGAGACTACGTCCAGGTTTTAGACAGTCTGTAGGACGTCACAGAGACTACGTCCAGGTTTTAGACAGTCTGTAGGACGTCACAGAGACCACGTCCAGGTTTTAGACAGTCTGTAGGACGTCACAGAGACCACGTCCAGGTCTTAGACAGTCTGTGGAGACGTCACAGAGACTACGTCCAGGTTTTAGACAGTCTGTAGGACGTCACAGAGACTACATCCAGGTTTTAGACAGTCTGTGGAGACGTCACAGAGACTACGTCCAGGTTTTAGACAGTCTGTAGGACGTCACAGAGACCACGTCCAGGTTTTAGACAGTCTGTGGAGACGTCACGGAGACTACGTCCAGGTTTTAGACAGTCTGCGGGGACGTCACAGAGACTACGTCCAGGTTTTAGACAGTCTGTAGGACGTCACAGAGACTACGTCCAGGTTTTAGACAGTCTGTGGGGACGTCACAGAGACTACGTCCAGGTTTTAGACAGTCTGTGGGGACGTCACAGAGACTACGTCCAGGTTTTAGACAGTCTGCGGGGACGTCACGGAGACTATGTCCATGTCAAACTTTTGGCACTTCCTGTGTCGGCTTCTCTTCACAGCCACGGAGGTTGTTGCTCGGTTGCAGCCGTTTGTCTACTTCCTGTTTGAACAGGAAGCAGCTGTCAGGCTGATTTTGGCACGAGCCCAGCATCAGATAACAAACGGAAACCACGATGTGAAGCCGCCGTGAGAGACTCAGTCCTCTTTTTTGTCTTTTTTGTCTCTGTACAGATTGTAAAGCCCTCCGAGGCAAATGTACTTTGTGACTTTGGGCTATACAAATAAAATTGAATTGAAAATTGAATTGAATTTTCTAAGGGACTTTGGTGAACGTCACCTCGTTGGCGCTCGTGGGGAAACTGATGGTCAGCGCGGCGTTCAGCATCGCCTACGTGTACACGGCCGAACTCTACCCAACAGTCATCAGGTGAAAATATTTGGACTGGTCTTTCGTACTAAAACTCTGCAGCCGGTCACGGGATTATAAACTTTTGTGTTTTTGTGTTTCAGGAACGCCGGTTTGGGGGTGTGTTCCATGTCGTGCAGAGTCGGTGGAATCCTCGCACCGTTTGTTCCTTCTATGGTAAGACTGCCGAGACAAAGGAGGAATCCATCTGAAAAATCGATGGTATCGATTCCTACTCGATACTTAAGTTTCACCTGGACCTAGTCTCCGTGACGTCCCAGCAGACTGTCTAAAACCTGGACGTAGTCTCCGTGACGTCCCAGCAGACTGTCTAAAACCTGGACGTGGTCTCGGTGACGTCCCCGCAGACTGTCTAAAACCTGGACGTAGTCTCCGTGACGTCCCAGCAGACTGTCTAAAACCTGGACGTAGTCTCCGTGACGTCCCAGCAGACTGTCTAAAACCTGGACGTAGTCTCCGTGACGTCCCAGCAGACTGTCTAAAACCTGGACGTGGTCTCGGTGACGTCCCCGCAGACTGTCTAAAACCTGGACGTAGTCTCGGTGACGTCCCCGCAGACTGTCTAAAACCTGGACGTAGTCTCCGTGACGTCCCCGCAGACTGTCTAAAACCTGGACGTAGTCTCCGTGACGTCCCCGCAGACTGTCTAAAACCTGGACGTAGTCTCCGTGACGTCCCCGCAGACTGTCTAAAACCTGGACGTGGTCTCTGTGACGTCCCTGCAGACTGTCTAAAACCTGGACGTGGTCTCCGTGACGTCCCCGCAGACTGTCTAAAACCTGGACGTTTTATAAATGTTATAAAATCAGACCGCAGTGATCAGAAGAACTCCGTTAACACCGTGAAAGTCCCTGAAACTCCGACTCAGCGTGCACTCATAAATAACTTCAGCGCTGAGTCATGAAAGTAACACTTCATTTATATGAGGAGGAAGTTGAAGCGTGAAACATAAATCACAAGTGTGTCAGTGTCAGCCACGCCCTCGGTTGTCCTGGAGATTTGGACACAACACACAGATATCATTTAGGTTTCTTCCAGCAGAGCCGAGTTCCCAAGGTCAAGAATGAAACTTGAGATACAGTTTCCCACTGAGGGGTTAATAAAGGTCGTCTTCATTCATCCAGCAGAGATAACGGACACAAACTGTTCACACGGGTTCTGTAATGATTAACAGCAGCAAAGCGAGTTTATGTCTGTTTTTATAGGAACCTTTGACTCAAGAGCTCGAGCTCAGATCAGACTTTGACGTGTCGAGACCAAGTCAGGACAAAGAGGCCTCTCCGTCAGCTCTTCCTCTCCCTGCTCGTTATATTTATCTGAATATTTTTAGATTTCTGTAGAAAGTCTAAAAAGAGGAAGTTGGTTTTGAATCTTCACGCTGAGCTCAAACACCCGCTGACACTTTATACATGTTTCACTTTCACACGCGTGTTGAAACTCATGACGGCCCTGCTCAGCGTGTAGCTGTAAACCTGAAGCGACGGTGACACCTGGTGGAGGTTTGTGAGAGCTGACCTGAACCACAGAGACCGGAAACAGACCTGTGACTCTGAAAACATGCAGGACTCTGAGACGCTTCATCCAGATACACAACCAGATTTAAGAATGAAAACCTGGACGACTGAGAACCATCATGGTTGGTACCAAGGAAGGCATCAGGTCTTCCTCATGTTGTCCTCAGGTCTTCCTCAGGTGGTCCTCAGGTCGTCCTCAGGTCTTCTTCAGGTCTTCCTCATGTTGTCTTCGGGTCTTCTTCAGGTCTTCTTCAGGTCTTCCTCAGCTTGTCCTCAGGTCTTCCTCAGGTGGTCCTCAGGTCTTCCTCAGGTGGTCCTCAGGTCTTCTTCGGGTCTTCTTCAGGTCTTCCTCATGTTGTCCTCAGGTCTTCTTCGGGTCTTCTTCAGGTCTTCTTCAGGTCTTCTTCGGGTCTTTTCATGTTGTCCTCAGGTCTTCTTCAGGTCTTCCTCAGGTGGTCCTCAGGTCTTCTTCAGGTCTTCCTCAGGTCGTCCTCTGGTCTTCTTCAGGTCTTCTTCGGGTCTTTCTCAGGTCCCAGCTCTCAGCATTCAGATGTCTTGAGGTCAAAGGACCCCTCTTGAATAAGCCCAAACTTGAAGCGTTGTTCGGTCATCGTACCGTCACTGCTTGTAGATCCATGAAGATGTTTCACCGCCAAACTTTGAGCTAGAAGGACATGGTTGGTACCAATAGATGCTTCAAGTCTGAACTGATCCTGCTACAGCCGCTTAAAGACAGTGAAGTCGGTCGAGGAAGGAATAACGCTCCAAGTTTGGAATTAAGCACCAAAGCCATCCGCTGACCTCAAGATATCTCATGCTCATAATCATACTGTATGATCACACTGGTTATTGTTAATGTGTGTGTGTGTGTGTGTGTGTGTGTGTGTGTGTGTGTGTGTGTGTGTGTGTTGCAGAGGGCTCTCCACACCTCCATGCCCTTCACCGTCTTCTGTCTCAGCGGTCTGTCTGCGGGATGTCTCGGCCTCCTGCTGCCTGAAACTCTCAACAGTCCTGCAGCCGAAACTCTGGAGGAGCTCAGCAGCAGCAGCAGCCCGCCGCTCAGCCGAGTGCTGGAGAGCAAGGTGACACGGCGACAGATGATGTAACTGCAATGAGTCACATGATACACGGCCACTCAAGTCAATGTTTCACACGCCACCGGCTCCGCCGCGGTCCGGTTCAGAAGCGGGCCTGAATTTAACGCGGTTAATTTCCACAGAGCAGCTCGAGCTGACAGGAAGCCAGACGCAGAAACAGCTTAGAGAATCCTGTGGATTTTCAAAATAAAATACCACCATGCAAACTGCCAGAATAGAAAGAAATTAAGTACGTAGCATGTTTCCACGTGTAGGAGGATATTTAGAAGAACATGAACCAGGAAAATGAGCAAATCTGAGCCAGTACACAAAGTCTGGAGGGAGAAACTCTGCCGGAGTTTGAAGTCGATGCAGGTCGGACCAAAACAGAGACACGTCCGTTGACCTGCCGTGTCCACTAAACATCTTTTTATTTTTTTGTTTGCAGGCTCTTCTGTACGAAGACGAGGAGTGGAAATCGAACCACAAATGAAGCCGACGCCCTCGTCGCTTTCGTCGCCTCATTCCTTACACAGATTTGTGAACTGTCCCTTTAAATCAACTTAAAGGACCAATCACTACGAGACATGGACGCTGACCAAAGACGGCGCCAACGACGGACTGGAAGGTTCCTCGAGTCGATCCGCCGCGTCTCGATCGCGGTGGAAGTTTTTTGTGCCTTACTTGAAGACGTTGACGTTACATTCCAAGATGCTGCTAACGAAAGTGTGACTGTTTACACACACGCTAAGTTCACAAACACGTTCACAAACACGTTCACAAACACGTTCACAAACACGTTCACAAACACGTTCACAAACACGTTCACAAACACGTTCACAAACATTGTCACAGTTGCATTTTAAAGAGGAAAGATGTTCGACTCCGCCCTGAACTCAGTGATGTGCAGTTTCTTTTATGGCGCTTTGAGCGTCATCTTTGGTCATTGAACTGAAGCGAAGTCGACTTCTCTGCAGCCGATGTCCTCTGAGTTTACCAATGAATCATGACATACACAAAGAAGTGACTAGAAATAAAAAAAAATAATGAATTAATAATAAAATAGATAATAAAAATCTAACATAAAGCAGGTATTTAATAAATTATTCACACAGGGGGCAGTCATCATTAAAGTCTCTGTATCATGCACACAGTGTGTAGCACAAACTGATGTAAAGTGATCAGCCGCTGCACAAAACTAATAACCGGACCAAACAGATCAACGAGTCGTCAATCAAACCGGCGTTTTACCTTCTGTGCCTTTCAAACTCTGAACATGTTTAAATGAATATAAATGTTGTTGAGATGTAAATAAATCTATCCAGATATTAATTAGGACAGATGTTGCTTCATGTGTCCACACACTGTATCTGTATGTTAATGATCTATTTATGTTTAGTTCATCTAGAACGAACGGACTTTAACTTCCTGCTGTTGTTTTTCTCATCTGAGGAACTTTATTAATCAGGCAAAGCAAAGTGTGAAGATGCAGGTGGAGAGGATTCGAATGTGAAAATGTTTTTAAGGTCTGAGTTTTATTCTGAGGAAAATGAGTTTCGAATTTTGAGAAAATTAAAAAAAAAAATTTCAATGGTGGCTGATGCCGAAGACGATGATGTTCTCGTTACCCTGCTTGATATCTGTGACAGAAAAGACTCTAAATTCTGGTTTGAGGCTGAACATTTCCTGGAACTGTGACAGAGCTGCAGGGGAACCAGGATGCAACCAGAACACTGAAGATCTGACGACCGTATGAACCTACGGAAGATACAAAGAGGATTAGGACCACGTGTGAAAAATGTTTTTGAGTTCTGATTTCATTCTCAGAATTCTGACTTGAGGCAAATTTGTAAGAAAAAAATGTCAGGAAAAAACAAAAATGAAAATCTTGAGGGAAAAAAGTCAGAGGGGGAAAAAAGGTTCCAAGTTTTCTTCCTCAGAAATTTGACTTTTATTCCCACAAACAGGTTGGATCATAACTTACCAATTGATCTAAACAACTGAACAGAAAGAGTTGTAAGAAATAAGTCAGAATTTTAAAAAAAGTCCGAATTTTGAACAAAAAAGTCAGAATTTTGAGGGGAAAAAAATTGAATTTTTGGAGAAGTAAAAAAGATTTTTTTCCCTCAAACAGGTTAGATTTTAACCTTGGGCCGCTGCAGTACGGGGTGGATGCTCTACCAATTGAGCTAAACAACTGAACAGAAAGAGTTTTAAGAAAAAAAGTCAGAATTAAAAAAGAAAAAAAGAAAAAGTCAGAATTTTGAAAGAAAAAAATCAGAATTTTGGGGGAGAGTAAAAAATGTCTTTTAGCCTTTTTTTCCCTCAAACAGGTTAGATTTGAACCTTGGGCCGCTGCAGTACGGAGTGGATAACTTACCAATTGATCTAAACAACTGAACAGAAAGAGTTGTAAGAATAAGTCAGAATTGTAAGAAATAATAGTCAGAATTTTTAAAAAAAAGTCACAATTTTGAGGGGAAAAAATTTAATTATGGGGAAAAAAGGTTAAAAAATCAAAAATTTGACTTTTTTTCCCCACAAACAGGTTGGATCTGAACCCTGGGCCCCTGCAGCAAGGGGTGGATAATTTACCAATTGATCTAAACAACTGAACAGAAAGAGTTGTAAGAAATAATAGTCAGAAATGTAAGAAAAAATAGTCAGAATTTTAAAAAAGTCAGAATTTTGGGGGAAAAAAAGCCAGAATTTTGATGGAAAAGTCAGAATTTTCAGGGAAAAAAGGTTAAAAAAAATCAAAATTTTCTTCCTCAGAAATTTGACTTTTTTCCCACAAACAGGTTGGATCTGAACCCTGGGCCCCTGCAGCAAGGGGTGGATAACATACCAATTGATCTAAACAACTGAACAGAAAGAGTTGTAAGAAATAATAGTCAGAATTAAAAAAAAAGTCCGAATTTTGAACAAAAAGGTCAGCATTTTGAGAAAAAAAAAAAAACTTTAAACTTTTTTTCCTCATAGAGGTTGGATCTGAACCCTGGGCTCCTGCAGTACGGGGCAGATGCTCTACCAAACAAACTCTACTAAACAACTGAACAGAAAGAATTGTAAGAAAAAAAGTCAGAATTAAAAAAGCAAAAAACAAAAAGTCAAAATTTTGAGGAAAAAAAATCAGAATTTTGGGTGAGAGTAAAAAATGTCAGCTTTTTTTTTTACCTCATACAGGTTAGATTTGAACCTTGGGCCGCTCCAGTACGGTGCGGATAACCTACCAATTGAGATAAACAACTGAACAGAAAGAATTGTAAGAAAAAAAGTCAGAAAAAAAGTCTGAATTTTTTGGGGAAAAAAGACAGAATTTTGATGGAAAAGTCAGAATTTTGAGGGAATTTTTTTTTATTTTTGGGGAAAAAAGGTTAAAAAAAATCGAAATTTTCTTCCTCAGAAATTTGACTTTTTTTCCCCACAAACAGGTTGGATCTGAACCCTGGGCCCCTGCAGCAAGGGGCAGATAACTTACCAATTGAGCTAAACAACTGAACAGAAAGAGTTGTAAGAAATAAGTCAGAATTTTTAAAAAAAACAGTTTGTGTTCAAGTGTTCAGACAAATAAGACGTTACTTTCTGAATGACATCACAGAGACTAAGTCCAGGTTTTAGACAGTCTGCAGGGACGTCACGGAGACTACGTCCAGGTTTTAGACAGTCTGCGGGGACGTCACGGAGACTACGTCCAGGTTTTAGACAGTCTGCGGGGACGTCACGGAGACTACGTCCAGGTTTTAGACAGTCTGCGGGGACGTCACGGAGGCTACGTCCAGTTTTTAGACAGTCTGCGGGGATGTCACGGAGACTACGTCCAGGTTTTAGACAGTCTGCGGGGACGTCACGGAGACTACGTCCAGGTTTTAGACAGTCTGCGGACGTCACGGAGACTACGTCCAGGTTTTAGACAGTCTGCGGGGACGTCACAAACTACGTCCAGGTTTTAGACAGTCTGCGGGGACGTCACGGAGACTACGTCCAGGTTTTAGACAGTCTGCGGGGACGTCACGGAGACTACGTCCAGGTTTTAGACAGTCTGCGGGGACGTCACAGAGACTACGTCCAGGTTTTAGACAGTCTGCGGGGACGTCACGGAGACTACGTCCAGGTTTTAGACAGTCTGCGGGGACGTCACGGAGGCTACGTCCAGTTTTTAGACAGTCTGCGGGGACGTCACGGAGACTACGTCCAGGTTTTAGACAGTCTGCGGGGACGTCACGGAGACTACGTCCAGGTTTTAGACAGTCTGTAGGACGTCACGGAGACTACGTCCAGGTTTTAGACAATCTGCGGGGACGTCACAAAGACTACGTCCAGGTTTTAGACAGTCTGCGGGGACGTCACGGAGACTACGTCCAGGTTTTAGACAGTCTGCGGGGACGTCACGGAGACTACGTCCAGGTTTTAGACAGTCTGCGGGGACGTCACGGAGACTACGTCCAGGTTTTAGACAGTCTGCGGGGACGTCACGGAGGCTACGTCCAGTTTTAGACAGTCTGCGGGGATCACGGAGACTACGTCCAGGTTTTAGACAGTCTGCGAGGACGTCACGGAGACTACGTCCAGGTTTTAGACAGTCTGCGGGGACGTCACGGAGACTACGTCCAGGTTTTAGACAGTCTGCGGGGACGTCACGGAGACTACGTCCAGGTTTTAGACAGTCTGCGGGGACGTCACGGAGACTACGTCCAGGTTTTAGACAGTCTGCGGGGACGTCACGGAGACTACGTCCAGGTTTTAGACAGTCTGCGGGGACGTCACGGAGCTACGTCCAGTTTTTAGACAGTCTGCGGGGATGTCACGGAGACTACGTCCAGGTTTTAGACAGTCTGCGGGGACGTCACGGAGACTACGTCCAGGTTTTAGACAGTCTGTAGGACGTCACGGAGACTACGTCCAGGTTTTAGACAGTCTGCGGGGACGTCACGGAGACTACGTCCAGGTTTTAGACAGTCTGTAGGACGTCACAGAGACTACGTCCAGGTTTTAGACAATCTGCGGGGACGTCACAAAGACTACGTCCAGGTTTTAGACAGTCTGCGGGGACGTCACGGAGACTACGTCCAGGTTTTAGACAGTCTGCGGGGACGTCACAAAGACTACGTCCAGGTTTTAGACAGTCTGCGAGGACGTCACGGAGACTACGTCCAGATGTCACAGAGACTACATCCAGGTTTTAGACAGTCTGTGGGACGTCACAGAGACTATGTCCAGGTTTTAGACAGTCTGCGGGGACGTCACGGAGACTACGTCCAGGTTTTAAACAGTCTGCAGGACGTCACGGAGACTACGTCCAGGTTTTAGACAGTCTGCGGGGACGTCACAGAGACTACGTCCAGGTTTTAGACAGTATGCGGGGACGTCACAAAGACTACGTCCAGGTTTTAGACAGTCTGCGGGGACGTCACAGAGACTACGTCCAGGTTTTAGACAGTCTGTGGGGACGTCACGAAGACTACGTCCAGGTTTTAGACAGTCTGCGGGGACGTCACGGAGACTACGTCCAGGTTTTAGACAGTCTGCGGGGACGTCACAGAGACTACGTCCAGGTTTTAGACAGTCTGCGGGGACGTCACAGAGACTACGTCCAGGTTTTAGACAGTCTGTAGGACGTCTCAGAGACTACGTCCAGGTTTTAGACAGTCTGCGGGGACGTCACAGAGACTACATCCAGGTTTTAGACAGTCTGTAGGACGTCTCAGAGACTACGTCCAGGTTTTAGACAGTCTGCGGTCTGACTTTGCTTCATCAGTATTTTGTGTATGTGGACGTTTGGACAGTTTGTGACGTTTGGACAGCGTCTTCGTTGAGTCGCGCTTCAGGTTTTGGTTCATGGACAGTTGCTCTGTTAAACATCGACAGACAAAGTCAAACAGGTCAAATGTTGCTTCAGCATCTGTGGGACGATTATCCTGATAAAGAGTTACCAAAAAATGAAGTGTCAGAGTTCAACAGGAGCTTTTATGTAACTCAGTAACTACTCCTGTGATTGGCTGGAAATGTCTGACTCCACCCCCTGCCACGCAGAAGGACTTGATGAAAAAGTGAATTTTATCACGTGGAGCAGTGAGACGGAAACTGCAGGAAGTGAAGAGGAGAGTCTGATTTACAGAGAACTCAAACGTTCAGCGTCTGAAACTGTTTACTCACTTTGTGCTTGGACTCGTGTTGACCTGTGGACATGGACACACAGGCGATGCTGCTGCTGCTCTCTCGGCGCTGAACTTTGCTCAAACCGAAGTCAGTGTCAAATACTTTGTGAAAGGTGGAAACATGGTTCTGGAGCCTTCTGTCTCTGAACGTATCACCAACATCCTGTGGAAACACAATGACTCCCTGCTGGCTGAGTGGGTAGAAAACGAGGTCGATCTGACTTATTACGATTCTTTTTCCAGCCGCACAACCCTGAACATAACCACCGGACGTCTGGAGATCACGAAGGTGACTGAAGCCGACGTCGGTTTGTACGCTTTACAAATTAACGATGGGATCTATAATGAGAGTTATGCCGTTAAAGTGATCAACGAAGTGCCCAAGCCCACAGTCCGGCTCGGTCAGCAGGACAACAAGCCTTCGCTGATCTGTGAGGGTGAAACTGAAGCGGCTGAACCTGTCACCTACACCTGGACAAAGAACGGTCACGAGCAGAACTATGGAAAAACCTTGGAGGTCCCCAGATCTGAGTTATTTCATTTTCAAACCTTCTCCTGCCGGATGAAGAACCCAGTCAGTGAGAAAGAAAGTCGGCCCTTACTCATCTCGATTGTTAAGTTCTGATCATCAGGAGGTCGAAGGTTTGAAGAACAGCTGCAACGTCTGGAAATGTTCACAGCTGCATGTTAAATAAGAATAAACTTTATTTGTTTTATCATTTCAGAACAAACCGCAGTAACAAAGACAGTCACAAAAACCATCAGTCCACCATGTCCTCGGGCGGAGGAGCGCATTTTTGTAAAGGTGCTTCACATGAGGAGCAAAACATAACAATGCATATAAATAAATGTTACTACTCATTTTTCTAAAATATCAGGCTGCGATAATAATAATAATAATAATAAGACATTTTTTTTAAGCTTGATGTTTTTATAAGCACATTTTTGTGCGAAGGGACCTTAACGTGATTTTATAAAAAAAATAATGCATATAAATAAATGTTGCTGCTAATCTTTCACATGTAACAAGCTGCAATAAAACATAAATAATCCAGTTTGCATGAAGTATGTTGAAAATAAAATAAATATATTTTTGTGTTTTTTAGAACATAATAAGGAGCATCATGACAAAAACAAAAAAAAAACACCCAAACCAATGTGAACCAGATCACAACTGTTCTACAACGCTCTATTCACACAGCGAGCTAAAGTGTCTCAAACCGTGCTGCCACAGTTACCTTGAAGAAGTAATCTGATTACTGATTACCCTTTTTAAAAAGTAACTTAGTTAGATTACTTTATTAGTTACATTCAACACGGTTTTGCCAATTCTTACAATAACGTCAACAATGTATCTCCTGACATTTGAAGTTGGAAAAAGTATTTCCTGAAAAGAATACATGTTTTTATTTTAAAAAAATAAAATAAAAATAATAATAATAATAATAATAATAAGTCTGTCTTTCCTGTGAGGCACTGATGTAGTTGGGTTGTCGTCATCAGTTTGTCATGGTGTGAAACGAGGCAGCGTTTCCTCTGCAGCACACTGTCGACTTCACCGACTGGTTTAGAACCAAAGTCCAGCTTCAGTTGTGAGGGGGGTGGAGGACCGCCTGCTTTAGTCACACCGCGGTGAGGTCATGTCACGTTTTGTGTTTTTGTCATTTCCTGTTTTATTTTGAAAAGCAACTCTCCTCTCGTTTCAGGTCACTTCCCTTCCTGTCACCTGTCTGATCACAGATTGTGGTCACCTGGTGCCGTGCTGCGACTCCAAATGTGTCTTTAGATTCGACGTTGTGTTTGTGAAGCTACAGAACTCTGTCAGGGTTCCCACACCTTGTTCATGAACAAATTCAAGCACTTTTCAAGCACCTTCAAGCACCTTCAAGCACCAGTTTTTCCATTTTTCCAGCACCTTTAAATAGGTAGCCTACTAGTTGTGTTTGCCATGATGGTCATGGGAAGCGCAGCGGTGCCACTGTATGGCATAATAATATGGGTCTAATTAGCATTATTTCATATGGTGGTAGATTGACTGTTTTGATTTTTAACTAATTGTGAAATTTCAAGCATTTTCAAGGAATTCAAGCACCCGTGGGAACCCTGCTCTTTGTCACCAGCACAACCTGAATATCGTCTTTAGCTGACACAAACTCAAAGTGACTGTAGACGCGCATCTGTCCTCCCTCCATTGTTGTTTACATCTCTGTCGCTGGCTGCTTGGTGTGTATTATTATATATCATTATATTACACATTACATTTATTACACGCGAGTTATCCTCATGCTGAAACGTGAGACGCAAGAAGAAAGCAAACATCTTTTTACTAAGCAAAACTACTGAAACTGAACCACTGAAAAAAGTAACGTGGTATTAAATAACATTATTAATAAGTAACGTGGTATTAAATAACATTATTACTAAGTAACGTGGTATTAAATAACATTATTAATAAGTAACGTGGTATTAAATAACATTATTAATAAGTAACGTGGTATTAAATAACATTATTAATAAGTAACGTGGTATTAAATAACATTATTAATAAGTAACGTGGTATTAAATAACATTATTAATAAGTAACGTGGTATTAAATACATTATTAATAAGTAACGTGGTATTAAATAACATTATTACTAAGTAACGTGGTATTAAATAACATTATTACTAAGTAACGTGGTATTAAATAACATTATTAATAAGTAACGTGGTATTAAATAACATTATTAATAAGTAACGTGGTATTAAATAACATTATTAATAAGTAACGTGGTATTAAATAACATTATTAATAAGTAACGTGGTATTAAATAACATTATTACTAAGTAACGTGGTATTAAATAACATTATTAATAAGTAACGTGGTATTAAATAACATTATTAATAAGTAACGTGGTATTAAATAACATTTAATAAGTAACGTGGTATTAAATAACATTATTAATAAGTAACGTGGTATTAAATAACATTATTAATAAGTAACGTGGTATTAAATAAATTATTAATAAGTAACGTGTATTAAATAACATTATTACTAAGTAACGTGGTATTAAATAACATTATTAATAAGTAACGTGTATTAAATAACATTATTAATAAGTAACGTGGTATTAAATAACATTATTAATAAGTAACGTGGTATTAAATAACATTATAATAAGTAACGTGGTATTAAATAACATTAATAAGTAACGTGGCATTAAATAACATTATTAAAAGTAACGTGGCATTAAATAAATTATACTAAGTAACGTGGTAAATAACATTATTAATAAGTAACGTGGGTATTAAATAACATTATTATAAGTAA